>CM032329.1:23617977-23788367 GCA_019022515.1 Quercus aquifolioides
TACAACAAATCACAGGTGGTTAGTTGTTATTGGTTCAAATTTGAAACTAACACTAAGATTACTTTTTTGCCCCAACAATAACAACAAGTAACAACCTGCCACTTAGGATGTGTTGTAAAAATGTTGTAGACATATCATTTCTCTTCAAATAATGATCTTATGAAAAATTATTATGGCCAAACAACGGAGCCTCCCACATCTTCAAAAGTTTGATGATTCCTCTCTCCATGGTGTCCACAAAAGGCTTAAGGAAGAAAAATCAAAATAAAGGGAGATGACGTGACTGAGTTTTCCACTTGACATTGTTGACAATGTGTCATTGTTCCGTTAGAGAAATTTAGTGAATGCTAACAGAATGTCAAAAAAACTATCACTTTAAATTTGCTAGGGACTAAATGCGATCACTATAAGCTTTTATGGAGTAAGGATCGCTTATGACTTAAAGTTTAGATACCAGAGTGTATTTTGTCCTAAAATAAATATAAAAATCAAATCAAATTTAATAATTAAGAAATATTTATTTACAAGCTGACTTAAATTGCAAGCAACATAAAAGCCCAGGTTGTGATAACCCAAATTGTGTGGATTTGATATGATTGGATTATTTTAGTATGTGTTTTGCAGGCTTATGTTGAGTCCCAAATTGGGTTTTACTAAGTGAATATTGGGTTTATAAGTGATTATGAGGAGCCTCAATTACACCTGAAATAGTTATTTTGAGGTGTAAGCACATATGTGGTTAGTACTTTTCACGATCATTACAAAATGATATTAGAGCAAACTTAGTAATGCCATGTGGCTTGAGGGCATTACACTTTACCGAGGATGTAAGGAATTGAAGTAGGGGAGATTGTAATACCCCAAATTTTGTGTATTGAATTGTTTCAATGTGTGTTGTGAGGGAAAGCTTTGACGATTTCTTTTTTTGTTAAATGAAAAATGAAAATAGTAGATGAGATGAGACTTATAAGTGTTAAATACAAAACCTTATTAAAATAATGTGATTATTTTCTAACAAAATATAGTTAATACAATATATTAGATTTTTTAAATTAAGTTATTAATATTTGTTATTTGAAAATATTTGAAATTTTGGAATTTTTGTTTTAAAGGAAATATAATGACTTTACATTCAATTATTATATAAGGCGAGATATTTTGTAAATAATGTAATGTATGCTTGGAATTTGTTTCTAGTGCTTCTTACAAATAGTTCATCATCTATACGCCTTAAATGGTCTAAAAATGAAGAAAATATAAGTAAATCCGTTACTTATATCAAGAAAAAAAAAATACAAGACATTAATAATATAAGAAAAATATAATTTTATTAAAAATCTACCAACAATGTGCTGAAAAGATGACATAATTGTCAATAAAGTAACTCATCTTTTTACACAAACCTCTCCTCCCAGAACATCACAAAAATGGACTAAAGTGGATGGAATAGACCGAACGGGACAGAAAAGACGAAATGAACTAAAGTTGATCAAATGAACCAAACTGGACCAAAATTAACCAAAATGTTACACTAATGTGACTTAGCATAAGCATAGCAACAATAAAAACTACGTTTCAAATTTTAGATATTAAATAGATATAGATATATACAACTATTTATTTGAAGTACATAAATTACTCTTAATTTTTTTTTTCCCCTTTTTTAAGAGAAACCATCACATCGAAAAGAATTATTTCAATTAAAACATAGGCTTATATTAGAACTAAAATTGACACCAAGACTCCCAATCTCAATTAGATATAGTATATAGAGAAGAGGTAAAGGGACGAAACCTAACCGGAAGTACACAAAACATGGGAAGGAACAAAGCTAACGACAAAAATACAACAGATCCAAGAAATTCAAAATAGAAGAGAAAGAAAATGGTTAGTTTTCTCCATCCGCGCAGAAGCAATCTGAAACAGAAACTTGGATTTTATAGCTGGGAGCTCGGCAACATTGATGACCAATTATTATTCTTCAAATGCTCAACATAAGGAATATATTATACAATCTATTAAATTACGTACCTTTTTTTTTTTTTTTTTTTTTTTTCTGAATATTACATTACATACATTTACGTATGGATTTATTTGTTTATACATGTATATAGGCATTTTCCGTAAACATTTTTTTGATAAGAAATAAAATTTCAGATTATAAAGTATTTTCCATGAACATAGTAGCAGCAATGTATTAAATGGTAAGTTTGATGCTCGCATAAAGGAATTTCACAGAAAAGCACTTTTTATTTTCTATTATATACCCTCTTGTTTCTTACTAAAATAAAGGAGTTCACTTTTTTATAGATATAATAGAATTTCAACCTATAGTGTCCCTAGAATTGATTATATATCTATAATATTGTACCATTATTTTATTATTATTTTTAATAAGTATTAAGTTTTATTAATTGAAAGGATCTACCTTAAGAGTGCATGAATTGCTAAAAATTACAAAGGAAGAGATTTGCAACAAAAAAAAGAAAAAAAAGAATCAATGAATTCTAACATATAATTAATCTCACTAGGACACAACACACGAGACCATTCAACCATTCAAATAATGATCTAATGAAAAATTATTATGGCCAAACAACGGAGCATTCCACATCTTCAAAAGTTTGATGATTCCTCTCTCCATAGTGTCCACAAAAGGCTTAAGGAAGAAAATTCAAAATAAAGGAAGAGTGTTTTACCGAATTAATTCCTCCATGGATTAAAAATGCTCTTGGGCATGATCCCAAATATATATAAAAAACAATCACCAAGTAATCTTAATGATGCTCAATTTAGAAATAACACTTATAGTTCATAAAGTAAAGCATAATCATTTAACAAAAACACAAGATAAATGAGGTCACAATGAAGGAAACAATTTTAAGATCCTTAACAGGAAAAAAAATCTAAATGCTTGGCCATCTTTTATATTTTTAAGACAATAGGTTGAACATAATCAACTAACTTATGTTGCATGAATTTGCATACACTGATAAAAAAAAACTTGCATACAAGCATCTAGTTAGTGTTTGGGAAATTGTTAGTTCATTCATTTGAAGGTTGTTGGATTTTCTAGGGTAGATTGAATTTGAGGTCATTTTGAAAGACAGGCTTGTGGGCTTTTGTTGGTGATAAATTGGTAACATGGTAAAACAAGAAGTAGAATCTGGTGACTTGGTATAGCGTCAAAGCTGAGTATAGGGCTATGGCTCATACAACATGCAAAATGTTATGGCTGAATATCTTAAAAGAAATTGGGATTTTCTATTGATAAGCCTTGGAAGATGTTTTGTGATTATCAAGTTATTATGTATATTGCTAGTAATCCTGTGTTTCATGAGACCATAAAGCAAATTGAGGTGGACTGACACTTTAATTGAGGTATGGTATGTGAAACAAGTTGTTACTAAGGAACTTCGTAAGATGGGCAAGATGGATACGTATGCTCCAGCTTGGGGAAAGTGTTATGGATATTATATATAAGGGAAAACTTGTAATTATGTAGTTACTAATACACATCAAAAGAAAAACCAGCCAGTCTAGGATTGAGCTCTCACAATCTTTTCATATTCTCTCTCTAGCTGTCAGCACCACAATACATAGAATCAAACCTCGCCTGCCTGCTGAAAATTGAGTACGAAAAGATGAAATATCATCTGGTCTCTACCTTTGTCAACTTGATACTTGCAATTCTGTGGGGGAGAAAATAAACTTGCATTCTCAATATTAAATTAATTTGCACTAGTATATAAATCTCAGCAACAATCATGACTGTTTCAAAATATTTATATATCAACTTTTAAGTTTATTAATATGCATACCTTTTTCTAATCCCACAGATGCTCTCAAGAAGTTCCTGAGTTTGCTGCACCTTTGAATTTTTTGGTGTCTCTTTGCTATCTAGTACCAAGGTTGAGACCCTCAAGATGGTGACAAGTTCTGCTTCAATTTTGCTCAGCTCTTGATCTATATGTTCCAAGAATTCATCATAAGAAGATATTCCACTCAAGCCACTGATTAGGTCATTATCATTCCAAATGCCAACACTCAAAGAAGCTTGAATATCCTCTGGCTCCTTACCAACAGGTAGGCTTTCTTCAATCTCTGAACAAAGCTGCAAATCCTGTTGACCATCAAGTTCCAGCACATGAGGCTCAGCTTCTTTGTTCTCATTCAGATCTTCTTTATTTTCCTGCTTTGGTGCTATAATCCGAACAGGACTGGGTGCATTTTCATTGCCGACTTCAAGATCCAAAGCAACATTCCCAACCAGCTGACTTTCTTTCAGAGATATGGCCTGAAACCAAAATAGGCTTCTTCTGATCATATGGTTGGCTGAAAGATTTTGTTCTTGAATGAGATTGAGCAAAGATATAAAATTTGAAAAAATAAAATAAATCCAGTGACATGAAAAGAAACACATTTAAAATTAATCATAAGAAGCTTTTACTCATTGATTAAAATGGTAGAGATCTTTCAGGCCATAATAAGACATATATATAAATTATATAGAGAATCTTATCTGGTTGAACAATCATGTACAAGATATATACAAAACAAATTTATTTAATAAAATCCACCATTTATTTACATGAGCCCAACATCTGTCTTAAACTAATTATATTTACATGAACTTAGTTTGCATAACAAGTGCTGATGCATAGTGGAATCAGTTTGGTCTAAGACATAGGGATAAGATGGATGGATTGTTGAGCTATCTAATCTCTCTTCCCCTCTAAGCGAGGGTCTTATGAAGCACTTATTTAACATAGCATGTGTGACATGGTGTCGACAGCCAATCTCTATGCTTTTGTGCTAAACCCTGCGGCAGCACTTGCTACAAGGATTGGGTTTATTTGGATAAATAAAGAAACTATAACACATGACGCCTAGTGTCAGATAGAAACTCGAGAAAAGCTTTTATACAATAAGAAAAATCATATCTAATTTTCCTCTAATTTTTATTTAATTTGAGAAAGAGAATAGCGGACTAGTAGCATGAATGGTAAGTACAGAAAATATGATCTCACAAAGATGTCCCTTTTTCCTCACTGGCACCATATTGGACACATTCTATCCCCCTCCCCTTCTCCCCCTAAACTGCTATGTAAAATGCTTTTGATAGCTCAATTTCAAAGGAAATCACAGCATGCATGAGATAAATCAAATAATATGTTACAACTAAATTTCTCTGAAGTCCATAACAGATAATGTAATATATTAAAACAGGAACTATGACCATTAAACATGACAAACAGAACCTCCTTTCAAAAACCGTAAACTGGGTCTAAAGTTATCAAGAGCCTACAACACTCCATATGGCAGACAGCTTTGTGAATGATCTATTTCCTAAAGCATGAAGGAGGAATAAGAAAAGACACTCACTGGATTACTTGCACGCTCTATGCATAAGTTACAGTTACTTTCATGATCATTTTGCAATATCTTATCATGCATAGCTGCCTCAAGATATAATCCCTAATCCTAATTGATTCTAGGTTCCACCACCTCAAACTGCTTTTCAATTAGCCTAGCTAGCTAGCGTTTTTCAACTGGCTGTTATGTTAGTTGTAGTGCACCTTCCCTCCTTTAGTATATTCACTGCCTGATAGGCATAACATATAACACAACTAGCAGCACAATCTAACTTGCAGAGTTGGAGCATGCCATGAGGGGGGGGTGGGGGGGTGGAGGAATTATTATGAAAATTTGATGTGACTCAGCTTGCTACTTAAAATACAGATATTAAAAGGTCCAGGAAGTTCCTCAGTTGAATCCAACATGAAAGTAATGCTTTTCTAATAATTAACACTTTATTCTACCTTGTTAAGCTTTGTGGAAAGCTCATCAAGCAATTCAATGCGGCTCTTTGACTTCTCCAAAGCTTGCATAACCTTCTTCTTCTGAAAAAGTAGTTCTCTCGCATCATTTTCCTTCCCAGTTTGGACACTAATAGCTGCTTGTCGTTGAATCTTCTCAGCTGCTTCTGACAATCGCAGAAGCCTCAATCTTGCACTGTTTGCTGAAAATCAATGATGACAAAGTGTTCTAAAATGATGTCACCAATTATATGCAGTATGCTTTTCAGATATTTGGCACTAAAAGCAATGGAGTATTTTTCAATTGTCAAATATCAAACATAAGCAATTGAATGGAGAAGATAAATTCTTTCATATCTAAACAATGCCTGAAGAGCTCCCCAACAAATATAAAAGAATTATAAACCATAAATTCATAATAGTAATGAAAAGAAAATTTGTCATTCATATATCCAACATTAAGTTCCTCTTACGTCTAAATTCACACTGAAACAACCAATACTTTGGACAATTTGAGGTTTGATTTTGCATTCAGAAAAAAATCAAAAGCAGTAAAATTCCCTAGGGACACAATACTACAAGAAACCAAGACTAGTGCTCAATATGCATCAAATAAAAATCACTGCAAAGACATCCCCCAGTCTAGCATGAACACTACAATCAATCTTATTACCATATTTCAAGTTCACAACCAAAATTATTAATCACATGAATACAAAAAAAAACTTATATCTTCCAGTAAAAAAAAGTGGTGTGATATATGTGAAAGTGTGTATAGCATTTGGTGTACAAACGTCCAACAAAACATAGCATTATTTGGTTGGCCAGAAAATTTGGGTTAATTGTAACTGTATGATCAGAGAAGGAAATTATTATGAAATAGCATTGGATATGTAAGAATACTACATTGTGCCATAGTGAGGGAGCTGGTTGCTGGTGCAATTCTATTTAAAGTACATAAGTTGATGCCTAGGGACGATTTTGGTGATTTTAGCATGCTAGAAAGGAAGATTCGGTTATCATGAATCATGATAGTGGTAGTATTTGGAGCGCTGGACTGCCTTTATCATATGCAGATGTTCTGGCAAAAGAGAAATAACCACAGTTTGAACATAGTGTAGCTCAACCTGAACTAGTTAAAGTCAATGCTCTTAATATCACTCTATGGTTTCATGAATGCTGTGGCAGCATCCATTCACTAATGGAACATTCCTCTTCTAAATTTTAGAATGTAATTTCTTGGAGGATACTGGGTGCACATCCTGTGTACTTTTTCTATTACTTATATTTCTTTATAAAAAAAATCCTTAAATGTCTAAAGAAAATTTACATTTTTTCTTTTATTAAAGGTCATACAGAACACCTGCTTCTACCATTTCAAGAACAGGAGCCAATCATCCCCAAAAAAATCCATCAAAGAAATTATCCCTTTTTTTCTATAGAGGCCAAAGGTTCTGATTGATTTACCCAGTAAAAGTGTAAAAATATGGAAAATTTACTGTACAAATGTCATAACTTTAAAATTCATTTTGGGTTACAAACCCATCAACCCAATTCATCATCTCTAAAAAGTCATAAGCCTGTTCATGAGCAATTCATGTGGTCATAATTTCAATACTATTACTTTCTAATGAAATATTTTATATATTGGCCATATGATAGACCAAGTCATTGTTCCAATTCAACTGGCCAAACAATTATCTGGGAAACACACAATTATCAAAGAAGAGATAAACTATGACAAAATATATCCTATAAATGATTTTGCATTGAAAAGGCAAATGGGTATGGCTAATTATCAACAGAATTATCAAAGAGAGCAAACGGGTATGGTTAATTATGATCAAATGGGTACATGTATTATCATACCTTTGGCTGTGGTTCTTGCTGCCTCAGAGTGAAGCTGATCAAGCTGGGCACGTAGCTGCTCTGTGTTAATGTTGGAGCTTAAGCACATGGGCCTTAATAATAATGGAGGCCTGCAAGTGCAAGGGACAGCCATGCCAATGCCTGCAGCTGAGTTCAATATCATAGTATTACTCTTTTCTTTTTCGTATCTATAAAAGAGAACAAAGGGGGCCACGAAGCCCAGCGTTTTACTTTACTCCTATCCCGCATCTGACCTTACCAATGGATTTATTTGGCTACAAATTCAATTAAAAATATTTTTACATTGTTATATATTTTAAAAATCTCAATTTTTTATTCTGATTCTTTTAAGTTCTTAAGAAATATTAAATTTTGTGTTAATTAAATATTATTTACTATTTAATCTATAACTTTATTTTTTATACATAATTTTATATAAAAAATTTAAAATTTAAACATTTAATTGATAATATAACTATTAATTTTTGGTTTTCTGAAAATTTTGCAAGCATGGAAGAGAAGAAGAAAAAAAAAAAAAAAAAAAAAAAAAAATCTAATGATGGATTTGTTAAAAATCATATTCAATAAAAAAATATTTGGTAGAGTTGTAGCCAAACTTTATCCTACAATTTAGGAGTTTGGTTTTTTTTTTTTTTTTTTTGCTATCCATGAATGCCAAATCTTCCACATAATCTTCTCCCTTCTTCGGATAGCAGTGCACTCCTTTCTTCAGACACAACATACTCTCTCTACAACTACGATTCTTTAACACCCTTGAACCATCACTAAGATATCAATAAAATAATAAAAATCCAATGGTAACTGTGGGGGGAGAAAAAGCCCAACCCAACGTATTGGGCCCAAGGCCCTATATGAGGAATACTGTTCGTCCGAGGAGATCAAGACACTCAGTCAGAGGCCCATGTAAAAGGAGAATGTCTGGAGATGAATACGTGCGCTATCCGAGGAGATGTTCATATGTCCGAGGAGTCCGTTACCCTCGGATCCGACGAGGTTTTTGCCCGACACGTGTATGGGAGGTTCAAGTGATCTGTTTGACAAGTGTTAAGGGAGAAAGAGGCCTCGGACACACAAGAATGTAACAGGAACAGAGAAATATCATGTAGACAGACTTCAACCACCGCATTTAATGCACTGCACCTACCCTCCTGGTCGCATTTATGTGGAGAAGACCCCTGAACAGTGCATCCTCAGCTACCACCACTCAGACAGGGCTAAAGGGGGAGTGTGATGGGACATGCACTCAAGTGGGCGCCTAGATGATGAACAAGTGAACGGTGAAGATATAGAAAGGCAGTACTATATAAGAGAGAGGGGTCTCTGATAGAAGGGGATCGAAAAGAAGGAAGAGAATAGAGTGTAGTATTTTACTGTAGCTCCAAGAATTGTAACCTAAGTCTTTCAATGAAAATCACCTCTTCGGACGAGACACTTACATCCGTCCGAGCACGCATTAATCCAAATTCTCTCACTCGTGTTGCTGTTTAATACTGTTATTTTCATTATTAGTCTAGCTCTTTCACCCACTCTCTACAAATTTATTGTTTTGGGTTCAGTGGGCTCCAAATCCACCCCTTCTTGGGCTTGGGCTGCAGAATCTGACCCTACAATTGGCGCCGTCTGTGGGGAGAGCTTGTGCAAGAGTGAAAACAACAGTTGATAATGGCAGGACAAGGTGAACAACAAGCAGAATCCAGGGCATCCCAACACGTGGACCATTTTGTCAACTTAGAGAGGAGGCAAAATCGTGAGGGCAGTGTACACACTGTGCGCCTTAGCCAGAGCCAATCACAAGGCGGAAGTCACATGTCCCATGCAGAGAAGAACCGTCACTTACAACTGGAAGTGGAAAAACTAAAAAGGGAACTGCGCCACGCAAAGAGGAAACGGGCTTCCTCGTACTCTGAGGATGATCTTGATGACGAGCAGGACGTCTCTTATCAGCGCAAATCTAAGACACCAGCTAGCGAGTCCTACACCTATGTAGAGGAGTCCCATCGTAAAAGGGAGCGTAGGAGCCCATCACGCGAGGACATGGAGAACGATGCCATGAACAGGGCTCTAAATCAGATATCTAAGTCACCCTTCACGCGCAGGATAGAGGAGGCCAGACTCCCTCGGCGCTTTAACCAGCCAACGTTCACCATCTACAACGGTAAAACTGACCCCGTGGAGCATGTGAGTCATTTTAACCAGAGGATGGCCGTCTACTCCAGAGATGAAGCTCTGATGTGCAAGGTTTTCCCTTCCAGTCTTGGGCCTGTTGCCATGAGGTGGTTTGACGGTTTAAGGGCAGGCTCCATCAACTCCTTCAAAGAGCTCACCCAGGCGTTCGGCTCCCGTTTTGTCACATGCCGAAGAGTGGCCAGACCCTTCTCTTCACTGCTATCCATGTACATGCAGGAAGGCGAGTCCTTGAAGGCATATTCAGACAGATACTGGGAGATGTTTAATGATGTAGAGGGCAACAATGATGCAATGGCCCTCAGCACGTTCAAGCTCGGCCTCCCTACTGATCACGGTTTGAGGGCATCTCTATCTGGCAAACCGGTCACCAACGTGCGTCAATTAATGGACCGCATAGAGAAGTATAAGAGGGTTGAAGAAGATCAGCAACAGGGCAAGGGAAAGGACAAGGTTATCCCTCAGGAGAGAAGGGATTCACGGTCGGACCGTTACAATTACAATAAACCGCGGAGGGATTTTGCCGGACAATCAGGATCGATGAATCCTCAATCGGTCAACACCATGTTCAAAGAGCCAGTACACCAGGTCCTGGAAAAAATCAAGAACGAATCGTTCTTTAGGTGGCCGAACAAGATGATAGGAAACCCCGAGAAACGCAACCATAATCTCTACTGCCAGTACCACCAAGACCACGGGCATAACACGGAGGACTGTAGGAGCCTGTGGGATCACATGGACCAACTGGTTCGCGATGGTAAACTGAAACACCTTCTGCACCCCTCCAGCGGCCGAGGGCAGACGGGCTCGGGGCCACGCAGGGACGACCCCTCAAAGCCGCCGCTGGGGACTATAAACGTCGTCTTCGCCGCGCCGGGGAGAACAGGGTCCTGGCCATTGAAGGTTATGTCGGTGGGCCGACCATCCGCAGGAGAGTCAAGCCGAGGACCAAAAAGAGCTAAGCTTGATGCCCCGCTAGTTATGGGATTCTCGGACGAAGACATGATTGGCACCATTCAACCCCATGATGATGCACTAGTCATCACCCTCAGGATAGGAGGGTACGATGTAAAGAGAGTGATGGTGGACCAGGGCAGTGCTGTGGAGATAATGTACCCAGACCTCTACAAGGGGTTAGGCCTAAAACCCCAGGACCTGACGCCATACGATTCCCCCCTCTTGAGCTTTGAAGGAAGGCCTGTCATCCCGAAGGGCCGGATACGCTTACCTGTGCAGTCCGGCTCCGAGGTGGTGGAGTTGGACTTTATAGTTGTAGACGCATATTCACCCTACACGGCACTCGTAGGCAGACCTTGGATTCACGCACTTGGGGCTGTC
Organism: Quercus aquifolioides; assembly: GCA_019022515.1. Classification (NCBI taxonomy): domain Eukaryota; kingdom Viridiplantae; phylum Streptophyta; class Magnoliopsida; order Fagales; family Fagaceae; genus Quercus; species Quercus aquifolioides. The sequence goes on from CM032329.1 coordinate 23,629,209, forward strand.
CCCTCTACTTTGCACCAGAAGGTCAAATATCCATCAGGAGGACAGATACATGAGATCCGAGGAGACCAGTCTGTTGCTAGACAGTGCTTGGTAGCCGCCATTCAGCATAAGGCCCCAGCCGAGTCCTCGGACGTGGCTGGGAGGGATTTATAGCAACTACAGTCTCGGGGAGTGCCTTCTGGAGAACCGGATGAAAGCACTCGATGTGAGGATCTGACGAAAGTGATCATTGGAGATGATCCCGACAGGTTTTTTCAAGTCGGATCTCAGCTGCCTCTTCGTGAGAAGGAAGAGCTGATAGAGTTCCTCAAGCGAAATCTCGACGTGTTTGCCTGGAGTGCTTACGAGGCCCCGGGGGTGGACCCGGAGTTTATATGCCATCACTTGAAGGTGAATCCACTGGTCACCCCCAAGCAACAACCTATTCGGCGCCCATCCAAGGAACATGCCGACGCAGTGAGAGACGAGGTAGCGAAACTCAAAGCAGCTGGGGCTATCAAAGAGGTTTTTTATCCCGAATGGCTAGCGAATACCGTGGTGGTAAAGAAGAAGAGTGGGAAGTGGCGAGTATGCGTAGACTTCACGGATCTGAACAGGGCATGCCCCAAAGACCCGTTCCCTATGCCGAAAATCGATCAGCTGGTCGATGCCACTGTCGGTCATCCTCGGATGAGCTTCCTAGACGCCTTCCAAGGCTACCACCAGATACCATTAGCCCCGGAGGACCAGAAGAAAACTGCTTTCGTCACTCCTATTGGTAACTACCACTATAAAGTGATGCCGTTTGGCTTAAAGAACGCAGGAGCTACCTACCAGAGGATGATGACGAGGATGTTCGAGCCACAGCTGGGCAAGAATATCGAGATTTACATAGATGACATGGTGGTGAAGAGCAAAGTCATAGCCGAGCATGTGAAGGACCTTGAAAGTACCTTTGAGATTCTACGGAAATACAAGCTACGACTAAATGCTTCTAAGTGCTCGTTTGGGGTAGGGTCCGGAAAGTTTTTAGGATACATGGTCACCCACCGAGGAATTGAGGTCAACCCCGACCAAATAAAGGCCATCAACGATCTACGAGCTCCTCGGAATCCCAAGGAGGTTCAGAGACTAACCGGAATGACCGCTGCCCTCAATCGGTTCATCTCTAGGTTAGCAGACAGGTGTCGCCCCTTTTTCTCTCTACTCAACAAGTGGAAGGGGTTCGAATGGACTGAGGAATGTGCTTTGGCGTTCCAGCAACTCAAGGATTATCTGGCTCGGCCACCAATCATGTCCAGTCCTGAGCCAGATGAGGTACTGTTCGCCTACATCGCTGTAGCTCCCTATGCGGTGAGCCTGGTGTTGATACGGTCAGACTCTGGTGTATAAAGGCCCGTCTATTACGTAAGCAAGTCGCTGCATGAGGCTGAGATTCGTTACTTGCCACTGGAGAAGGCTATCTTAGCAGTAGTGCTGGGCACACGGAAGCTACCTCACTACTTCCAAGCCCACACGGTGATCGTTCTCACACAACTCCCACTGAAAGCTATACTCCGAAGTGCTGATTACACTGGTCGGATTGCCAAGTGGGGTACAATTTTAGGGGCTTTCGATATAAGATATATGCCCCGCACATCGGTCAAGGGACAGGTCCTCGCAGATTTGGTGGCTGAGTTCACGCAGCCCCAGCTAGAAGAGGTAAAGCCCATGTCGGGCATGGATGAAAAATCAGTTGGCATGATCTCCCAACAGAATCCCTCCCATTGGGAAGTGTACGTCGATGGCGCGGCAAACCAAAGAGGCTCTGGAGTTGGGCTGGTATTGATATCCCCCGAGAAAATCATTATCGAGAAATCGTTAAGGCTGGACTTCTCGGCAACAAATAATGAAGCGGAGTATGAGGCCCTACTGATGGGGATGACTATGGTCTGTAGAATGGGTGGGAAGTCTGTGGAGTTGTTCTCAGACTCAAGACTGGTAGTAGATCAAGTACAAGGCGAGTTCGAGGCAAAGGACGAAAGAATGCAGGGATACTTGGGTCGTGTTAAACATCTGCAATCAGAGTTAGAATTTTTCAGTTTGCTGCACATCCCCAGGAGTGGCAACTCACATGCTGACTCCTTGGCCACGCTTGCCACCTCTTCGGCACAAGACCTGCCGAGGGTCATCCTCATCGAGGACCTGCACAGGCCTACGGAGGCGAAGTCAGGGGGAGTCCAGGTTCACCAGATCAGGGCCGGGCCGTGCTGGATGGACCCTTTAATCAAATTTCTCAAAGAAAATATATTGCCCGAAGAGAAGGGAGAAGCTGATAAAGTTCGGAGGAAGGCGACTAAGTTCTGGTTATCCGAAGACCAGAAACTATACAAACGCTCCTATTCGGGACCATATTTGTTATGCATACATCCCGAGGCGACTGAGACATTGCTAGAAGAGCTACACGAAGGAATCTGTGGGAGCCACACTGGAGGTAGGTCCTTGGCTCACCGAGCCCTCACCCAAGGCTATTGGTGGCCTAACATGCAAAAGGAGGTGCACGAATACGTCAAAAAGTGTGATCAATGTCAGCGCTTCGCTCCAAACATTCACCAGCCAGGGGGAAATCTTAACCCGCTGTCTAGCCCATGGCCCTTTGCCCAATGGGGTTTGGATATTGTGGGACCCTTCCCCAAAGCTGCAGGAAACAAGAAGTACCTCCTGGTCGGAACAGACTATTTCACCAAGTGGGTTGAAGCCGAGCCACTAGCCAATATCAGAGACGTTGACGTGCAAAAGTTCGTGTGGAAGAATATTGTCACTCGGTTTGGAGTCCCTCACACTCTCATCTCGGACAAAGGCTTGCAGTTTGATAGCAGGGCATTCAGGAACTACTGCAGTGAGTTGGGAATTACGAACAGATACTCCACTCCAGCCTATCCTCAGGGCAATGGACAAGCAGAAGCTATCAACAAGGTTATACTGAGCGGTTTGAAGAAGAGGTTAGATGATGCGAAGGGTAGGTGGGTAGAAGAGTTGCCACATGTGCTTTGGGCTTACAGGACTACGCCTCGTAGGTCCACTGGGGAGACCCCCTTCTCAATGACCTATGGGGCTGAAGCTGTCATTCCTTTGGAAACCGGGTTCCCAACGATAAGAACTAGCTCGTTCAGTCCGGCCGACAACGATGAGCAACTACAGAAGAGCTTAGACTTGATTGAGGAAAGAAGGGAGAATGCGATGGTTCGACTGGCACATTATCAACAGAAACTAAGGCAAGGCTACGATGCTAACGTAAAGTTAAGGCCTCTAGAGCCTGGTGATCTAGTGCTGAGGAAAGTTGTGGGCACCGCAAAGAACCCGGCTTGGGGAAAACTAGGACCCAATTGGGAAGGACCATATCGTATCACTTCGGGCGCTGGTATTGGAGCATATTTCTTAGAAGACCTGGATAGTCATGTAATCCCTCGCCCTTGGAATGTAAATAACCTCAAGAGGTACTTCTATTAATCAAGTCTTTTTCTTCAACTGATATACCAATTCGCTGCGTAAAGTTTTCTCTCAAGTGTTTAAACTTAAATCCAATCATGCCTGTAGTACTCGGACCAGATGATTAGGGTTAGTTAACACTCATTCGCCACTAGCTCAAGTGTTTAAACTTAAATCCAATCATGCCTGCAGTTCTCGGACCAGATGATTAGGGTTAGTTAACACCGTTAGCTCAAGTGTTTAAACTTAAATCCAGTCATTGGGTTAGTTAGCACTCAGTTACAGCTCAAGTGTTTAAACTTAAATCCAGTCCTTGGGTTAGTTAGCACTCAGTTACAGTTCTATAGTCCTTGGGTTAGTTAGCACTCGGTTACAGTTCTATAGTGTTTAAACTTAAATCCAGTCATGCCTGTAGTCATCGGACCAGATGACTAGGGTTAGTTAACACTCCGGTGCGGTTCTCTAAGTGTTTAAACTTAAATCCAGTCATGCCTGTATTCCTCGGACCAGATGACTAGGGTTAGTTAACACTCCGGTGCGGTTCTTTAAGTGTTTAAACTTAAATCCAGTCATGCCTGTAGTCCTCGGACCAGATGACTAGGGTTAGTTAACACTCCGGTGCGGTTCTCTAAGTGTTTAAACTTAAATCCAGTCATGTCTATAGTCCTCGGACCAGATGACTAGGGTTAGTTAACACTCCGGTGCGGTTCTCTAAGGGTTTGAACTTAAATCCAGTCATGCCTGTAGTCCTCGGACCAGATGGCTAGGGTTAGTTAACACTCGAATACATTCGCATCTCATAATCCTTGAACCAAACGACAGGTTAGTCAATACCCCCACGCAGCTATTGTCAATGGGGCTTAGTGCTAAAATTCCTGATTGCGTTTAAATCAATTCTAACTTATAAATGTCTTCCTTAGTTATGTTTAATTCGAAACCGTAGGATAATAACTTATGTTTAATTTGGAAAGGTATGCGAAACTCACACAAGTACTCATTCCAATCATTACTCATCAATAACTCTTATTTGGCCTATCCTTTTCAATGTTAATTTCGATTACTCACACCATCAATTTGATGTATCAATCAAGTTATTTGCATTATTAGGTCATAATTGCAATGTATAGTTATGTGTGTGGCAATGATAAGTAATAAGACATGTACCAAAAACATCAAAGACAAATAGGGAGCCATTCCATTAAAAAAGTATATATACAGGGTCAACAAAAACAAAAAAGGAAAAGTTACAACTCCTTAGACAGAAAACAAAAGAGTACAAATGCAAAACAAAAGCCCTATGTGTCTACTCTATCGCTGGAGGAAGCACAGGGTCAGCAACCTGGCCTGTCCGATCAGGTGCTTCGGGGGCTTGGTCCTTGGGCTTAGCAGTTGTCTTTTCTGTGCCCGAACCTTGGCCCTTGTCTTTGGCTGGCTCAACTGGTGTACCCTTGTCACCTGGCTGACTAGCCCCTGGGAGTGCATTAAGAGTAGGTGGAGGAGCATGACTGACCGAGATTGGCTCCGAAGCCTCTGGAAGCTGTGGAGCAGGAGGGGGATCAGTTCCTGGGAGCTCTCGGATATCAGGATCATAATATACACTCCCAGGCAGCCTGAGTTCCGAGTCGGCAGGGACTCCAGCTGCATCCAGGGCCTTGCCCCAACTTATGACGCAGTAATCTCGGCTGACCGAGGCGAATTGCTCTAGAAGCTGGGATGTGGTCGTCTCTACCCCCAGCTGGTACGCCGCCTTCCTTTCGGCTTCAACCGCCTCCTTAGCCAGTCTAGCGTTTTGTTCAGCCACTTGGGCCCTCGTCTTGGCCTTTTGCAGCTCAGCTTTGAGACCCTTCACCAGCTCCTTCTCGGTTGCCAGATTGATCTCTGCCATGTGTAATCGTTTACGCTGCTCCTCGGCTTGCGTTTCAGCATTCTTGATCCCGGCATCGAGGCTTCGCTTCTGAGAGATCACCTCTTTAAGCTCCTCAGACATCAGAGCATGTTCCTCCTTCAGCTTGCCAAGAGATGCCTCTGCCTCCGACTGGGACTGGGCCGCTGCTTGGGCTTTGAGCCAAGATTCCTTGTTACACTCCTCGGCCACATAGACCTGCTGAGTAATCTGCATGACAGCATTTTCAATATTAGGTTAAGAAGAGAAACAAAGCCAATTAAAGATAAAACCTAAACTCAGGAATGGCGCACTTACCATGGCTAAATCCCTCTTAAGGGACATGAATAGCTCCTGCTGAGTGAAGCGCTTGAAGAATGCCATATCATGTGGGAGGAGGAGTGGTTGCTGCAGGGCCTCGGCGACATAGCCTGCCCTCCCTCCGTCATAATTCCTGAGGGAGGTATCCCATAGGATTGGAGCGCCATCCAGCTCCAACTTCGGAGACCAGATTCGCGGTCCTCCTCCTCGGCGTACATCTGCCACAAAAGCCTCCTCTCGGTTTTCGGTTGAGGAGGCCCTGTGGGTTCGGTTGTCTTTCGTCACCTTTTGCTGCTTAGCCCCCTTGGTTGGTGGCACATGTTTTTCCCCAACCTCAGTGTGGGGTCTCTTCTTCTGCAGGTTTGGCATGGGTTTCAAATTCGGGTCAGGGACCTGGATAGGCACTGAAGAAAGTGTCACCCCTGTTTTAGATGTCCCGGCATCTTTCAGATCGGGCTTTTTACCCCTGCCCTTCATCAAACTCCTCAGATCCATATCGTCGTCCGAGGAGTCTTCTAAATGAGTGGCTAGTAAATTAGGAGGGACGCCTGACTGCTCGTAGGCTTCTTCCTCGGCGTCTGAGACCTCTACTACCTGGTTTACTCTTGAAGCTTCCCCCTCAAACTGAAATCCGTCTATTTGCTCTTCTAGCGAGGAAGTGGAAGAGCCAGCCCCCTCACCTTCAATCTCTTGTCCGAGAGGAACTTGCTGGAGTGGTTGGATAAGGGGAGGTATAGCCCGAGGGTTTGGATGGGGTGCCGGTGGAAGATCGTCTGGGGCCAAGAAACCTTTCCGACCGACGTCTATACGTGCAAGGCGATGATCTCCCTGGACAATTGCGTTGCCGACCGGTTGAAAACCCTTTGGCTTCCCTGTGTATCCCAGAATAAGGGGAGCAGATCGTAGTTGCCCGTCCTCACTCACGAAGATCTCTGACCTCAAAAGGTGATTGAGAGCGGCAATGTTCGTAAGGCTGAGCCGAGGAGAAACGTATCTCTTATCTGTTGCAAGTCACAAAAAAAGTGGTTAGAAACTCAGAAATAGTGACCGAAGAGAAATCAAAAATAGTTAAGAGACGAGAACCCTAAGCCTATGGTCAGTGTGCCTAAATCTACAGGTCCCACCTGGCTTCCCATGCTTGGTGGGGCAACCATAGCCGTCATGCCATGCGCCCGAGACGATCACATAGTCGTCATTCATCCATTTGTTGGATTTGGGAAGGCAGGAAATGAGCCTGACAACATCCGACCGGGATTTTAAGTAATACCCAGCGTCTTGCTGGCTGTGGCATTCGTACATATGTACTACGTCGAGCCAAGTGAGTCCCAATCCCATGTGAAGGTTAAGGTCCTCAATCGCGCCTAGGATCCTAAACATATTGGGCGCGCATTGCCAGGGAGTAAGTCTATGGTTCCGAAGGTAGCTAGTGGTGATGGGACCCATGGGGATTGTCATTCCCCCTTCTTTGAAGGCAATGAGGGGGATAACCACCTCTCCCACCTTCGGGTCTGTTAGTACCTTTTCTGGGGGGCAATACCTCACACCCACGTTAGGGGGTATGCGATACGCGGTCCTAAACGCTTCTAGTTGCTCAGGGCTATCCACCATATACTCGAGTTTTCCCATGGTGCTCAAGCGAAACGGCTGGCCGAAGAGAGAACTAAGTGATACGGTGGACGATGACTCACCAGGACTAAATCGGAGAGAAGGTTTCGAGCTCGTAGGAGGGTACGTGATGATTTTGGGGAGTCTGAGATCGGCGACGGAGAGATTTGGACGGAGTGGCACGTCTGTTCTTGCTGGAGCGTCTGAAGATTTGCAAAGTGAGGAAGAAGTAACTTCCTCAGAAGCTTTATACGGGGTCAAGCGAAGGGTCAGGGGCACTCCCACCCAAATCCTGAAGAAAAAACTACAGCCGTTGGATCAATCAGTCACCGTTGGATACGAAGGACAAAATGCCACCTGGTGCAGTTAATGCAGCGCCTTGGGAATAAGGAAACCGCAGCGGCATTAATGAGGCGTCTGTTCCCACGTCTTCACACGTGCCAGCTCGGTTGTGCGTGTTCCCAAGCTCTTGCTCCGTGGCAAGTCAAAATCCTACTTTTTCTCCTCGGATGCGAGGGAAAAACTACAATTTCGAGGGGCTATTGTGGGGGGAGAAAAAGCCCAACCCAACGTATTGGGCCCAAGGCCTTATATGAGGAATACTGTTTGTCCGAGGAGATCAAGACACTCAGTCAGAGGCCCATGTAAAAGGAGAATGTCTGGAGATGAATACGTGCGCTATCCGAGGAGATGTTCATATGTCCGAGGAGTCCGTTACCCTCGGATCCGACGAGGTTTTTGCCCGACACGTGTATGGGAGGTTCAAGTGATCTGTTTGACAAGTGTTAAGGGAGAAAGAGGCCTCGGACACACAAGAAGGTAACAGGAACAGAGAAATATCATGGAGACAGACTTCAACCACCGCATTTAATGCACTGCACCTACCCTCCTGGCCGCATTTATGTGGAGAAGACCCCTGAACAGTGCATTCTCAGCTACCACCACTCAGACAGGGCTAAAGGGGGAGTGTGATGGGACATGCACTCAAGTGGGCGCCTAGATGATGAACAAGTGGACGGTGAAGATGTAGAAAGGCAATACTATATAAGAGAGAGGGGTCTCTGATAGAAGAGGATCGAAAAGAAGGAAGAGAATAGAGTGTAGTATTTTACTGTAGCTCCAAGAATTGTAACCTAAGTCTTTCAATGAAAATCACCTCTTCGGACGAGACACTTACATCCGTCCGAGCACGCATTAATCCAAATTCTCTCACTCGTGTTGCTGTTTAATACTGTTATTTTCATTATTAGTCTAGCTCTTTCACCCACTCTCTACAAATTTATTGTTTTGGGTTCAGTGGGATCCAAATCCACCCCTTCTTGGGCTTGGGCTGCAGAATCTGACCCTACAGTAACAATAATAGTAAACCAATACAGGCTCAACCTTAAAACTTTCGAATTAGTGGAAAAAATTTGAGTGTAATTGGAGGAAAAGAGTGTGATCAATTGGGTCAAGTTCTCTTGTTGATCACTAGCTTAGAAAGATGTGTGACTCCTTTATGAGAGCAATTTTATCTTACTTAAATAGGCTTTAAGTGAAGTGAAGTGAGAAAAGAGAATAATGGTGATGTGTGGAAAAGGATTTTCTAAGGCATCTTGAGAATAATGGTGATGTGAGGAAAGAGAATAATGGGAATTGGGAAGAAAGATGGCATTAATTTTCTGAGTGTAGATGATGATAAGGTCTTTAGTTCTTAGATGGTTAGTTCTTTGGTACTTTACTTGGTCCTCCTAAACCACGCCAAATTTTCAAAGTAAAGTGGAAAAAATGGGAGGAAAAGACCAACTCGTAGGAGTGGTATTCCTCTCCCTTGGGTAATGGGTTCTTGACAACCTATATAGTCTTTGGCTAAGAGAGGAAATATTGGAAAATTTAAGTAATTTGGTTTATTTATCCCGAAGCTGCAAGCTACTTTGATGATTAGAGGTTGGGTATTTTATATATCCTATTAGGTTGCAATACATGTTTGATTCCACTTTGGTAGTGGAAGAATGTTATTTAATCCCATTTTGTAGGTGAAAAATGTGATATTACCTTTTTAGGTGAGGTAATTAAAGAAACAATAGTAAAAAAGTGGAAAACACAAGGTCAGAAAAGTTGGTCAACATCTAGGTAGATCCAATTAGTGAGAGGTGAGATCTTTGTGGCTCTCTGATTTGAAATTTTGTATAATTTGCTTGAGTAAGTGTCCAGCGAGTTTTAGGCGAGATTGTGCAAAATATCGGTTTTTGCAATTTCTATGACCAAAATTACACTAGTGGGACATTATTTTAACCATTTTTTAACAATTATAACACTTTATTTGTACTTACACTTGGCTTATAAATATGGGTTTAACTCTCATTTTCATATAACTTCCAAAATTTTAAAACCACTTGAAATCTTTTAGAAACCAATGGGTTTGGTTGTATTCTAGGGACAAATTTCCAATAAAAAGTTAGGAACACTCGTATTCGGGCAAATATCGTATAAGAAAAATGACTATTCGTGCCTCCAAGCTTTGTTCCTTTGTTTGATCTTTCTTCTTCATCAAAAAAAATTCTCGACAAATAAAAGGTATTAAATCTTGATTAGACTAAAGAGAGGAGAGGGAGACCCATTTCCCTAAAACTAGCTTGGTGACGAAATCCTATTACGTATTGGCCCTTTCAAGACCTCAAAAAGTTGATGGATACACCAAGCTTAATGCCCAATTACTTTTGGGAATTGTTGGAGTTATACTGGCCCTCCAAATCACAAATTCTCAAATTTCATCCACGAAAACTCATGTGTTTGGACCATGAACGGAAGATTTAAGGTGAAGTTTCCATCTTGAAGTGTTATGAGTGATGGGAAATTTCCTCATTTCTTGAATTTGGTTGGGGCATCTTTGAACTTTGGCCTTGTAACCATACATTTGGTCTTGTTTGCTAATATGCCAAATAAAAGAGATGAATGCTTTATGTGCTGGCAGCTTACTTCTTAGTGGATTGTGCAAGATTTTACTTTTTTTTTTTTTTTTTTTTTTTCACATGCTAACCAATGTTTTGTCTTTTAGTTTGATAAGCCTTCTTCGGTTGAATGCCGGTGAGCTACATATATCATTTTGCCTTTAATGTTTGGGCCCTCAATAAATATGGGTCGGTCTCACAATCGCATTGTCCAAATAATCCAACAAACTTGAGTTTTTGTAATTTTCCTTAACAACCCATTTTTGATAATATGAGTTTTTTTTTGAGGAATCTCATTTTGTGGGGATAAGAAATATAATGTGAGCCATGAGCCCTCCCTGAAGTAAAAATTATACAAGCCATGAAACCACTTAATTGTTTGGTTGGACGGATTTTGGGGATTCTTTTGGGCTTTAAATGAACATGGTCCAACCTAATTTCAATTTTTTTTAAGAGAGAGAGAGCGATGATATAGATTTTCTAGACAATAAAATTATGAAATGCGACTTGAGAAAATAAGTCAATCTGAATTCTGAAGTACACCTAACATATTAGACCTAAAATTTTGATAATTACTAGTTCAGAATAAGCTCTTTCAAAGAAGGATTATAAACCATTGCATAGAGAATTATAAACAAATTAATCAAACGCAACAAATATTATCTTCTTCTTTTTTTCTGTTTTTTTTTTTTTTTTTTTGTGATGTATAAACCATAATTTTTTTTCATTATGAATCGATAATTCATCAACACGCATAAGTTTGTCTGAATCTGTATTAGAGTAATATAGGGTGTTTTGGGTTTATAAAAAATGACAGTTTAGATACAGTATAGAGGAACACTAGATTTAAGCCAATTGCAAGCCCCTTAAAAAAATGAACAGAAAAACGCAAGAAGAAATAACAAGGTAATTGAGTGCTCATTTATTGCATTGTATGAATTAAGGTGAGCACATACAAATTTAAATTCAATGATGAGAATCATAAATGGCCATGGCTGTCATTAATGATTAACCTCTCTCTCTCTCTCTACAACGATTTTTTAACTTATTATAAATGTGTCGCCGCTTAAGTTGCTGTAAATTAAAAAAAAAAAAAAAAAATTAAACACAAAATGTCCATTGAGATATATGAGATCTAGCAACACATTTTTCCATTTTTCAATTACAAAACTTAACCGAAGCATAAATTACAAATCATAAATTTTTATTCAAACCCAATGCCTTAAACACATAATATAGTATAAACCATAAAAGAATAATAAGTTGCTAGTTCCAAAAACTTTTTTTTTTTCTTTTTTTTTGATGGGATCCAAAAACTTTCTAATTCCACGGAAATTGAGGTAAATAATAAGAAACAATACTAGTCATAGACATATAATAAACAGCATAATTTATAATTTTATATGCTCCTAAACCAAATTATTATTATATTCTCCTATTGTTTTGAATGACACTTGCATTGGTTCCACCATTCCTTAAAAAACACCACCAACATAAACCCCCTTCTGTTCTGCAAGCTTTACGATCGATTCATACATAAACTGAGAAACATCCTCACGAATTGTGATAGTACTCCCTTCCTCAAGACATGCATTTTTGAATTCTTCCTCGTTTCGAACAGTAACTGTTGGAGGGGGTTCGAAGTGTGGCTTTGATCGACCATTCAAAATGTAATCTCTTCTACCTCTATTGCAGTTTTCATCAATGATATCGTCCAGAAAAGTCTTGTAACTCGAACCAGAAATATTTGTACCAACTATGATCTTAAGGCTTCGACATAAATACCTGTAATGATCCCTTATTATTTTCAGGGCGTGCTCGTTAGAAACAAAGACATATGGAATACCATCTTCTTCATCTACTTTCTCTTGCTCATGTAAACAAACTAATTTGAACGTCATATTTGATCCCTTGATTGGACATGGTAGAATAAAGAATTGTATTTATATTGTTCATGGACCGTTTGCTCATAAATACTGTAGACTCTCTCATATATTGTTCTCTAAATGCGTTTTATGTAATCTTGCTTGTTACTAATTTGAAGTATGATTAAGGGTGTTAAAGAATTGTGTTTGTAGAGAGAGAATAATAAAATTACACCTGTTATTCATATATGTAAATATAGGAGTATGGTTTAAGTTATTCAATCCAAAGTTTCAAACATTCAAACTTAAAAGAAAACATTTTTCTAAAAAAATAAAGATAAAAAAATAGTTTCCATGAAGCAAGGGTGCCTTGCTATTTGCTAATATGCTTAAATTGTAGCACCTTATAACTTTATAAGATTTTGAGTTGAGCACTCGTTTTCACTTTCTCAAATTTGTCTTGGACAATTGACTTGTGTTTTTCTTCCCAAGAAGGATCTGTATAATTGGCCCACATTCCATTGCAATAACACCTCCTAGATGGGTCGATAACCATTAGCTCGAGTTTTGCTAAGCTTTCAAGCATATAAATCGCAAACTCGACTTCACACCAACTACCCATAAACCCATGCATCTCAATTTGTCTCAATTGATCATGTGAAAAACTAGAAAAACTCCGTGTTTCTAGTTGGTTCTCATAGAAGTCTTGATCACATACCTACAACCAAGATAGTATATCAGAATTTTAGGAATTGGAAGACGTACAAGATGCATATGACTAAAATTAAGAGTTTGCATATTACTTAAGTGGGAGGGTTCTATTGTAGAAATTAGAATGAACCAAGTATTGACCATGTTGATCAAAGAAAAGCATAATGCAATATTGTTCACTACACAACTTACATGTATATATTACATGGCACAATTACATTATTGGATAAGGCCTAAAATTAGGAACATTATGGACTACTTTGGAAGTATAATAAATGCGTATTCTTCAAGATTTTTTTGAGAGGGGTCAATAGTGTCGGAATTAGAAATTTGTTGTGGAGGAGTAAAAAATAAAATGATTAATTTTTTTTTTAGTATATACAACTTTCATATTATATACAGTAATCTAAAATAGTATTCTAAATACAATTTAGTGTACAATACAACTATATTGTACAATAATCTAAAAACATTATTAATAGTTTAACGATCAGCAAGACAACAATCATTGAATGCATAAATAAATATAATTAAATAACTAATCATATATTTTTATCAAATTAAAGATAATTTATTATATTTATATGTAATATCAATTAAATAAACATATATGATAAAGAAGAATAATAATATACTTAGAAGTAGGAATGGGAGTAAACGTGAAACTAAGAAAAAAATAGCAACGGATAAATTTTTTAGCTTTTGAAGTGTATGCCTTTTTAAGCATACATGCGGCCATTCCCTTAGAATTGGATCAAGCAATAAAAAAATTTTTGGATTTGGAAATTTGTAGAATATTTATCAAACTACTTGATTAGACATAAAGAAACATGGAAAGGAGAAAGAGAGATAAAGTGAATAAGGAAAGAATCACAAATGTAGACATAGATTAATTGATATGGGATGAAGCCAGAACTTAAAGTTAAGGGAAGCGGTTTTACTGCTGGTTGTGAGCAGTGAGTTCGGCTTCTAACTCTGCTGCTACTTAGTCGCTGATTTTTATTTTATTTTTTTCTTTGATATGTGCTTTGCTAGGTAAGAAAAAAAATTTATTTTGTTTAAAATTTTTTAAAGGGTCAAGTTATTTATTTTGGGTAAAATTGGTTAATTAGACTTAATTTTTTTTTAGTTTTACTATTGGTAATTTTTGTTGTTGGAATAATTTTTTTTGGGTTTGTATATTTTGTTTTAGATTTTAGATCTATACAATTTTTTTATGGTATTTAAAATGAGAAAAATTCTAAAATTAGAAACTTTTTTATAAATAGTTGAAATGATGAGTGGCTATTGGTAAGTAAAAAGAATAATGTAACAGGTGGGCCCCGATGTGAACCAATAAGAATTTGCTACCTTAATAATTTGTAAAAATATTGTAGAAAAATGTGTAACTATAACAATACTCTTAAAAGAATCAATGATATTGTTAAGCAGGTAAAAGTGTATTTTTATAAATAAAAAAAATTGCTAAAATTAGTATTTTTTTAACAAGGGAGCAATTTTAAGAGTAGTGTTACTGACACAACACTTTCATAATAAAATCTAGGTGAAAAATTGTTAAAGGTATGTAAGTAAGTGATGTCAGCTATGAGCTTAGATAAAAAATTGTTACAACTTACTACTTAACTTTTATTATAAAATTATTATTGTGAAAATATTATAAAAGTAGCACTAAGATAATTATATTCAAACTTATTTTAGTTGGGTTTAAACAAAATTTAGGATCAGGGTATCCAAAATTTTATTTTAGGAGGTCAAAAAAAATTATATATAATTCTTTTTTTGGCCAAGTCATTCACTCATCTCACATGAATAGTGAATCTTATTATCAATATTGTAAATATGATCCACTATAATATGAAAAGAAGAAATACGTATTTAATGTATTGTACTACCAAAATATTCTATAATTACACGTAACTCCAAAGACGATGCACAATATTTCCAACCTAGGCAGGGGACACATAAATTGATCTCCATTAAACATGCATGAAATTAACTTTTGGCGCTCTCACAATAACTAATGGAGGAATATTAACGTAATGGAAAATCTTATTATATGCTCCTTATTACACACTTTATATATACACCATTAATTGAAATTATGTTTTTAAAACACGATTTCAATTGAAATTATGATGTTTTAAATTAAAATTGTGAAATCTTGTTATAAAAACACGATTTTTTTTGTTTGTTTGAGTAACTATATATGTATAGTGAGTGTGTGACTAGTATTACTCTTAATATAAAATATTATTGGCATGGTGAGGGCCTTATGTGACAGCCTTACTCCTAACAAACTTATTAGCTACATCAATGTGGAACTTTATTATTTATTTTTTAATATACTTGAACATATAGTGATAGCAAAGTGGTAAAATAGTATATAAAATTCAGGCGCAATGTAGTTTAAAAAATTATTGTTCGACTATTCAAGAGAAAAGACATCAACAAGAAACATGCACTACCTTTCATATATATAAAATTTCATGACTAACCGTAAGTTCAAGTTTCTGCAAACGAGGAGTAGCCTTGAGAATAGATAAAACCCACCAAAGTCCATCCTCTTCTAAGCCACAACTCAGGTACACTTCTAAGTTCAATTCTTTGAGATTCTTGAATAATGGCACGCTTTGGGGTATTTCTTGCACCTAAACAAAGGCAATAACTTAAAGTTATATGCACTTACTGTACTAGAGTCCATGACAAGAGAAAGGTTCTCTAGACAAGGATGGGATGCGAATTGGCCAAGAGAAAGGTCCATGTGCAAATGTGCTGCTTTTAGTACCTGTGTAAAAATGCACCTTCAACAATCGTGGAGCGCTGAAGGAAGAAATACGCGTAATGTCTCCACTAAAATCAAATGCAATGAGATTTGCAGCAGAAATCTCAATCTTCTTTGTAGAACAATAGCGCACTTTCAACTTTTTCAGACGAAGAGATGGTGGACCAGTAACAATTAGATTTGAAACAACATTGCAGGCATCTAAGGTCAGACCCTCAATTAGGGTACACGTAGAAAGCATACTTGCCATAACAGCTTCATCTATAATAACTACATCTAGAATAAGAGTTACTAATCCTTTGAGTTTATTAAAATCAATATGATATTGTATTAGATTACAGCAACCTAACGTCAATTTTGAACAATTGTCTTCATACGGAACTTCATACATAGGTGCCGAGTGTAGTCCGTATGGAAGGGACCTCCACCTGCGGGATAGTATGCTTGTTTTGCATGCATCTTTTCTGGTTAGGATTGATAGAATATGGTAGAGAATGTTATCCGGCAATCTACTGATTAAATCTTTACTCTCATTCTTAACCTGAGAATTTTAAGAACCGATTACAAGGTGTGTCAGCCAAAGGTTGTGAACCAAAATATATTATATACATCAATTCTCTGAAAGCAATGCACAAATCTAGCTATAGTAAACGGGTAAACAATTAACACTTGGTTGGCTGGAGATAGTCTAGTACCTAAACAATATAGTGTTTACTTTTCAAAAATCCACTGATATGAAGGGTGCAAATAAGTTCACAATAACAAAATGGCAAAGAATCAAATTACATGCAGTGAAACTATGTAATTAATATTACACCAATAATTTTTTTTATTAAATTCATATTTTGAAAACTTCACCATTTGATTACAAATTCCCTTTGTTTTTAATAAACATGCAGAATTTCAAGTTAATTGGACATCATTTAGA
Source organism: Quercus aquifolioides (assembly GCA_019022515.1). Taxonomy (NCBI): domain Eukaryota; kingdom Viridiplantae; phylum Streptophyta; class Magnoliopsida; order Fagales; family Fagaceae; genus Quercus; species Quercus aquifolioides. Next base: position 23,645,680 of record CM032329.1, read on the forward strand.
CATTACTATTTAATCATAAACCAAAATTTTTTGTATAGTTTTAAAAGTGAAAAAGAGACAATATAATCCAGTATAAATCATGTGATTATTGATCTTTGACGAAGTTGATAGTTTGCAAATATGGAGAGTAAAAGGAGACAATATAATCCAATATTGGAGATTTAATTTTAAAAAAATTAAATAGAAAGTTCCATGCATTGAAAAAATGTATCTCATGTGTAAATAAATTTGAACCAAACCCTAACAAGATATATGAATTTTTTTACACCAACAACTTCAAAGGCAATATAGCATCTCAAAGAAATCACCAAATGTTGCCTATAAGTAGAACTTGCTTCACAAAGTCATTATATGATTTCCAAGGGTATCCTCTAAGCTAATTTCTTAGCAACCCAAATTTTGCAATGTATTTTGTTAAAAACAAAAATCCCCAATGTATAAAACATGTTTACTTGTCTCTTAAACCTCATATGATTGAGATCTTGAATTGGTTGCTCCTCTTACTTTTATTTATTTATAAATTACAAATATATGAAATTTAGTGTATGCAAAACATCATGCTATATTACATTATTACTTACCTCTATGCCATTTCTTTCATCCATTGGCCTTCACTTGTTACGTTGAATAACAATTTGTAAATTGAATCTCAACGAAGTAAGATTGAAAAATTATTTGAAGTTCTTGACAAATCAATCAATAAGAGAGAGAGAGAGAGAGATATATATATATATATATATATATACATAGATTTTACCCATGCATGCGTGAAAATTAATTCACTAGAATTTATGGATATCTATTTGAATATATTTTGGTTTTGGAATATATCCTGATTCCTATCTACCAATATTTTTGTCTTTTAATTATATTTATATTCTACAATACAATGACCATATAATACTATCATTTTAATAAACAAAAAATAAGAGAAATAAAACAGTAATTAATATTTAATTTATTAGCCATATTATAATTTCAATATATAAATATTGACTTCAGTGCGTGATATAGGCATTAATGCATTTGGTTACCATTCCCGTTATCAATTATACTACCATTTGCATGCATAATCATGACACCTTTAGGGGTGAGGTTAAAAACAAATGTTTGTAATGTTTTGTCACCCATATATACCAACTATTGTACAAATGTTTTTGTACCTATAAAAAACAAAATAATCTGAGAAAAAAGGAAACAAAAAACTTATGAGAGATGGTAAGTAACCAAAAAAGATAGAAAATATGTCAAATGATAATCGATTAAATGAAAATATGAACAAAAATTTGTTCCAAACCAAACGTAAGAAAATTAGGAATAAAATCCAAATCAGAAAAGAAAAAGCGTGCTACAAATATTCCGAAGAACCAAATTTCCTTTCACTAAAATAAAAACCACATCAGCCATATTTGAAAAATGATTATCATTAATCCCCAAAAAAAAGAAATTGAAATGTTTCCTCTCCGAGTATCCACATCAGTCCATGGATAGTCTTGCATGTTTGGAAATTTAGACCCCGATTGATAGAATTAACAAGTTTTAAACCCAAGTTGTTAATTAGATTTATTATGAATAAAACTTGTTAAAACAAACAAACATCAATATCATGTCAAAAACATGCAGTGGAAAAATAAATAAGACAAGATATGATGACCCAGGAAAACCAATGAAACCAACCAATTTCACAGTAAAAAACCTGGGGGGAAACCTTCCCGAAAAGCAATCCACTATAGTAAAGAGAAGTTTCAGATCTAGTACAAAACCTTTGTCCCTAGACTCTACAATCCCCGTAGATGAACTCACAACAGAAACCTTCTACCGGTTCAGAACCTTTGAACTCTTCAATATATGAACGCCACCCTTTTGATGATGCATGAATCCCAGTACGTGATTAACCAATTGCGCGGATCTCAGTACGCGACTTAATCACCAACTAGAAAAGAAGATGTTGGCTGCAAAGTTCTTCACTTCATCAACAATGAAGATTAAGAAGCACTTGGTTACAAAACTCTAAGGCGCAAAGACGCAGTAGCTTCTTTCAGAGAGAATAAGGCATCGGTCATCTTTTGCATATGTTCTCCTTGTATTCTCTTATGTGATGGCCTCTAAAATAAGCCTTATATAGGTCTAGGGTTGTGAGAAAAGAAACCCTACACAAATACAAAAGCCTGGCCCAAAAATCAGATCTGAAAATTCTGATTTCCGTAACCTCGATAGATAGCAGGTGTCGAGGAGGTGTCAAGCTTTAAACCTCGATAGATAGCTAGGTGTCGAAGAGGTGTTGAGGAGACAGAAGTTTTCTCGATCGATCCACCAGCTGTCGAGAAGGTGTCGAGATTGCGATAAGAAAACACCTTAAAAAGCTCGATAGATAGCCAGCTGTCGAGAGGTGTCGAGAAGCTGTCGAGCTATCTGTCCGCAGGTGTCGAGCTATCTGTCCAGCTTTAATGAACACCTTTTCTTCACTTGTTTCTTAGTCCAATCTTCATGGCTTTAATACTAGACTTAAACAACATGTTTCTTGAAGTATTAAACACATCTTAGATCTACCCAATTACAAGTAAAGTGCGTTTTGTCAAAGGATTAGCCAACTACATAAAATATGTCCTTAACATTGCAAAATACATAAAGCAGCCATTTTTACACATTTTGGCCAAAAAAACACCCATATCAGTGGGTGTAAAATTGTGCAAAATATATATCCGGCTGTGCAAATGAACAGTAACCGTGTATATATACATGGTTACTGTTCGCGTGTAAACGATTTTTTTATTTTATTTTCTCTCTCCTCTATCAAACTACTTCTCTTCCCCAACCATTACAACAACCCAGCGCGCCAGAATAACCACCCTAGCACAAAGTATTAACCAAAATCAACTGAAAATTAACCCAAACACATTCACACAGACAAATCAACACAAAGATACACTTGCTCAAAAAAAAAAAAAAAAAAAAAAAAAACACAGAGATACACAAACAAACCCAAACGGACAAACAACAAAGAGAGATCGGTGCTTATCGGAACGATCGATGCTTATTGGAGCTTGTGGGTCTCGCTTGATTAGAGCTCGTGGGTATGGGTCTTGCCTGATAGGAGCTTGATCGGAGTTAGGGAGATACACTAACTGATCGGTGCTTGTGGATCGGAGTTAGGGAGATCTCGGTCAAACCAACAAAGAGATAGATCGGTGCTTGTGGAGCTTGGTTCATGGATCGGCCAGTGAAGAAAGGATCTGGGTCGTGGAGCTTGGTTTGTGGATCGGCCGGTGAAGAAAGGATCTAGGTCGTGGAGCTTGGTTTGTGGATCGGCCGGTGAAGAAAGGATCTGGATCGACTGGTGAAGAAAGGACCCGGTGAAGAAGTGATCTGGGTTGGTAGTTTTTGAGAAAGAATGAGAGAGAGAGAGAGAGAGAGAGAGGTGATCTGTTCAGAAAAAATGAGTAGAGAGAGAGAGAGAGAGCGCGCATACGTAGGTAAAGGGTAGTTAAGAGAAATAATAAAAAAATAGAGAAGAATGAACATTTTATTGAAATATCTTGTAAAATAGATAAACTGATGTGGGTGTTTTGTAAAAGTGATAGTGTAAAATAGAAAGAGTAGGTTTTTTCATGTAAAATAGACAGAAAATTTAGAAGAACTGATGTGGATGCTCTATGCAAAGCATAAAATTTATTTGAAAAATTTATAAATGAATAACAAGAAGGAAAAAGAACTTAAGATCCAAAACCCAATGAGCCGACAATATAAAAGCATTAAAGAAAGTAAATTACATCAAAATCCAAGCTTTCTCTTACTAATATCTAAAACACCTAACAATTATGTTAAAATAATAACCGCAACAAAAAAAAAAAAAAAAAAATGCAGCAAAAAAAGAAAAGAAAATGAAATTCTACAATTCCTCTCCCTAATATCTGATAATTGCTTAATTTTGCATACTTATATCATTATTAAAAAGCATTATCATACTTATTTTAAGTTAATTCATGCATTTTATAGTTGGTTTTGAAATAATGTTGAATAATCAATTTTGTGCTTAATTAAATTTTAATGCGTGAATTTGTCTTTTATAGGATAATAAAGTTAAATAAGTGGATTTGTGCAAAGAAGAAAGCTAATGGACTTTACTTTTACAAGGACTATGATGAAATTAAAGAAGGCCAACCCAATTAAATTCTAGTCTAATTGGAGCAAAGAATCAAAGGAAATTTACACCAAATCCAAGTCCAATTCGGATTAGGATTCCAGCCAGCGCACTGGTTAGTATTTGGAGCATAACTTTCGGCTCAGATGTCCAATCGAGATGATTCAAGTTTTAAAGGGCTACAAATTTGTCTTTTACCAAAAGTCCTAATTCTGAAGTTAAATGGGCCGAAAACGTCAGTTAAGTGAAACTTAAAAACTTGGGATTTTCGCCAAACAGGAATTCAACTTGTAAGAGGATTCCTTGACCTATTTAAAGGATTTTTAGGGCAAAATTCAGAAGAGAGCTGCCGTAAAATATAATTTAGGTTTTCTTAAAGTTTCTTTACAGTTTTTAAAGTTTTATTTGTGTTATGACTTAATAGAAGTCTTGCTAAGGTAAGGGGTGAAACCCAACCGTTATCGGTATGTTCTGAATAATTATTTTAAGGTTTTAATACTTAAGTTATTATGTTTTTGATTTATTTACTCATCTAGAAAATCGTTTAGTTCTGTATAATTCGTTGATTTATCGTAGACTCTGGGCACGTCAAATACTTGGTATTCGGTGCGAATTAAAATCAATCAATTTCATGAAACTACTTTAGACAATTAATTCTTGAGTTTTTATTGTTAAATCATCCAACTAGGATCATGCTTTGTATGAATTTTAGTTGAGTTATAAAATAAATATTGTTAAGATCATTACCAATAGATGTGTTGTGTGTGGATCCCAAAACCTTAGCACCTTAATATATTGTTATTTTCTCTCAATTTAAATTACCTTTACTAAACCATCAAAAATCTCTTCAATTAAACTTTATTATTTTAGTTTTATTCTTTTGTAGTTTGCTAATCAATTCCCTTTTCCCTATAGATTCGACCTCAGACTTACTGAGTTATTACTTCGCGACAATTTTACACTTGAGAGCATTATTTAAGTCGCAGCAATATCCAAAACACAAACTGTGTATTTCAAAAAAAATCATAAAATTGTTGTAAAGAAAAATGAAATGATCATGGACTTTTTTTTTTGGTAAGGGAAACATTAAACATAATCTTCATGTTGTACTGGATAATTTCTTTTCTTTTCTTTTCTTTTTCTTTTTATTTTTATTTTTATTATGATTATTTCTATTGTACATGATGGTTAGTAAATGATGGTTTGTAGGTATTATGGATACTTCTTATTATGCACGATTGAAAATAATGATGATTTTGGCATGTAGGAGAAATTGAAATTTTGCAAGCAATCTTCATGCTCAGCAATTCAACATATCTATGTTGATTTGCAGTTGAATAAGGTTAGTATGTTGGATAAGTATATAAATACGAGTTATTGAGAATAACAATAGAAGTAATTTCATGGTTTTAAAAACTGGACCGGATTGACTAGTTCAATAAGGAAACAAGTACCAATTCGGTCCAATAAAATTCCCTAAAGTCGATAAAAGAAAACCCAGTAAAACTGAGAACCAGGGCCAAAACTGGTTATTTGATAGTACCAGTTTTTAAAACCATGAGTAATCTACTAGTAAATAACTTCAACAATATTAATGCTTTGGGAGGAGTTTTTTTTTTTTTTTTTTTTTTTTGAGAGTTTCAACCTATGGTATCCACTCTTGATGATAGCTTTTTATCATCAGATCAAGACACCAATCGGTTGTTGGTGTAGGCAGGAATTAAACTCCAGATCTCTTATTCAACCATTAGAGATTTTACCAATTTAGCTAACTGGAACCCACTTTGGGAGAAGAAGTTTGTGTAGAAAGAGGATCTACTTTATTGATAATTATGTCACATTATCAGCATAGTTTTGGTAGACTCTTGATAAAAATACATTTTTCTTATGTTATTAAAATCTTGTTATATATATATATATATATAACATAAGTGATGAATTTACTTAAATCTTTTTCCTCTTTAAGCTATTTAATACATATAGATGATGAATCGTTTGTAAAGAGCACTAGAAACAAATTCTAACCGTACATTACATTATTAACAAAATATCTAGCCTTATATAATATTTGAATGTAAAATAAATTATGTTTTCTTAACTTACAAAATTTAAACACTTTTAAATAACAAATATAGATAACTTTTTTAAAAAAGTAATATAGTTAAATAAATTTAGAAAATTAATATAATATATAAATTATACTTTGTTAGAAAATAATCACATATGTACGGACCATGAAGGAGAGCCTAGCCCAAGACCACGACCTGCTCCCTAAAATTGACTCAGCCCATCTCAACACTACACTGAACATTACCGAGCACGACCCTAAGACCGAACATTAGGGAACATTACTAAGCATAGCGATGGACAAAAGATAATGCCTTGGGGCGATCTGCCTGCCAAACATATCTCGGCGTCAAGTGCAAGTTTCAAGGATGTCATCTCAAGAGTATGCAGTGGGGTCTCATTTGGTCAGGAATATAGAGTAGAAAAGGACCCACCTGCTTGGGGAAGATCACCCCTCATGATGGCGAACCACTAAAGGAAGGCTATAAAAGGGGGAAAAGGGGAATGAGAGAGGGGTTGGAAAAAAGTAGGGGAGTGAAACACGAGAGACAAGTGAGGAAAGACATATATGGGAATTAAAGAATCCTGGTCGGATTCCAGAAGAAGGGATCGGACACTCAGTCATCATCTCGGCTAGGACAGAATAAAGAGAGTGAAAGGCACAAATTCATCTTTAGCTCCACGAGAAACCTATGACACCATTTTTTAGGCCTCCCATTGTGGGGATACTCCAAACCCAGAATACAAGTAACAAAAAAAATCGTCAAATTTTAATTTCCGCTTGGGTCTGCCAAGAAAATACTTAGACTGTGTGCAAGACACAATTAAAACCGATCTAAAAGGCTTGGTGTAATAATAATGAATAAAATTCTACATTTTTTATCCTTAAAATAAAGAATCGAATCATGCTATAAATTATAGGATAAAGTTTAGCTACAAAATTGGTTGTAGCCTTATACTATAACCTTACTCAATATCTTCTTATTGGAAGTGAATTTTGACAAACTCACCATTAGATTACATCTTCTTCTTATATCCTCCATGCTTGCAAAATTTCTAGAAAATTAAAAATCAATAGCTATGTTATCAATAAATTTTTTAAATTGCTAGTTTTTGTAGTTTAAAATTATACATAAAATACAAACTTCATAGTAAATAATATCCAATTGACAAAATTTTGACATGTGTATTAAGAGCGTAAAAAACATGCAATTCTACGATTAGTTTTTTAAAATATGTAGTAATATTTATTTTATTGAGTAAGGTTGTAACCTAAGATTACAACCAATTTGTAACTAAACTTTATCCTAAATTATAATACTATTCATTAGATTAGATGGGGATAGGACTCATAGGAGTAAAGTAAAAAATTTTCATCTAGTCCGTGAAAACAAAAAACTATGGGTTGCCTCTTCGTTTGATGACTGATTTCTGGGTTTCTTCTGGGTTTGTGATTTTGGGCCGGGGCCCAACGGGTCGGGTTTGAGTGCAACAAAAAAAACCCGTTTATTAAACAGGCCGGGTTCAGGTAACGGGCACAAGCCCGCGGGTCGGGTCCAGGTATAAAGAAACCTGATCCGAACCTGACCCGTTGTCATTCCTATTGTTAAGGCCCATGTGCATAGGCTCCAACATTGTTACCAAGCAATTACTTGATTAGCTTCACTCTGAGGCAGAAAGGATCAGAGACAAAGGTAAACGGTTATTAGCCCAAATCAAATCCCAATTTTGAAGCCTAAAATTGAAATTAGAAATAAAGAGAGACTAACAGTGTGTTTGGTTGTAACTGAGGGGAAGGAAAATAGAGAGAAGAGAGTGAAGGAAGAGAAAGGAAAAGAAATGAAATAGAAAATGCATCCCTCTAACACGTTTGGAAATGGTGAGGGAAGACAAAAGAAAAGAAAAGAAAATAATATATTTAAATTCAATATATATTTTTACTTAAATAACCCAATAAAATCCAGAAGGTTTGATTTTGTGATGGATAAAATTGAAATTTTAAATGTTCTTCATAGTGGACCTCCAAAAGTTGCACTCATTTTATATGGTTTTTTCATCATTTCTGTCCAATTTGGGTAGATGAGAAAAGTGGGCTCAGATGGATGCTCATTCTCTCGATCTTCTCCTCTTTTCATTCCTATAATACCAATTAACAAAGGAAATTGTCAAGTCAACACAATTTATTATAAATAATCAAATGCCTTTTGTCATAATAATAATAATTAATATTATAATAATCAGAATTAATGCTTTGTTTGGGAAGGGAGGAAGAAAAGAGAAAAGAAAGGAAATTGTGTTGACATGACGGCTTCTCTTGTTTGGTTAGCATTATAGGAAAGAAAATAAGAGAAAATGAGAGAAATGAGCATCCATTCCGGCCCACTTTTCTAAGAGAAATTCAAATAAAAAGAGTGCAATTTTTGGGGCCCACCACTAATCACATTTAAAATTTCAAAAGTAATTACACTAAACTCACTTGTGGTTTAGACGAAAATCACTTTGCCTACCTGTAGTTTAAAAAGTGTCACTTTACCCACCTGAGGTATGTTCCGTTTGTTTTTCGTAACCTATCTCTGTTAAAATCAGGAGTAAATAGGTATTTTTGCTCAAATTTTATGTCTCTCTCTTCCCAAAACAAAAAATAGCACAAAAATGCAAGAGAAACAAGATCAAAACGAGGGTTTTGTGAAAATTTATCTCACTCTTTCTTTTCCTCTTCTCAGTCAAACTCCCTCTCAATTCTCAGAACTCTTCACCAGAGTGGGTCTACCGGCGTGGGATGTGGGCGTTTGGCAGATCTATCGTGGTGTTAAGATCGGCGTGCGTGGGGTGGTGGAGATGTGGCAGATTGGTGTCTTGTGGTGGCGTTGGTTGCTGGGTTTGGTACAGTGGTGGGTTGTGGTTTGGGTATGTGATCTGTGTCGTGGTGGTTGCTAGGCTTGGTTCATGTGTTTTCTTTAAGTTTCGGTGATTGTTTTTTTTGCGTACTCGATTTTTCTAAGATAAAGGTGTTTCAGATTCGGAAGATGAACAGAGGGAGGACAATCGAGAACAATTAAGCCTTTCAGTTCCAAAACCTCGAGTGATTCGTAGCTGAAAAGACTACGCGGCAACTCACAAGTTCTATTCCTTCTAACCAAGAGGTGGAGTTCTTGGACGCCATGCTCGATTGCATAAGAAACCCATGTAAGAACATGGCTTTGATTAACATCAACACGACGGAGCACAAGTCGGAATTTCTTCACAGGAAATGGTTTGCGGAGAGCCAAAACTCTGAGCACGAAATCGTCATCTCCGAAATCAAGAGTAGGGACCATAGTCCAGAGCTGCTTCCACCTTGTTGCCAAGATTGTTGTGGCGACTGCATGTTTGGATGGGAGGAATGAAAGGATGTGGCAGATCAGAGAATCCAGTAAATCGCTGATCCTATCAACGTATTTTAGTTTTCTGCATTTTGATTTTGATTGGGCCATCACTTCTGGTCAAGGTTGGAAATAACCCAAACTGAAAAGCTGAAGAAAGTTTTGGTGATTGTTTGAGTTTTAGTTGCTGTGATTGTTTTTGCTGGAGAAAGAATTTAAATAAAAACAAAAATAATTCTGCACAAGATCCAACCCATCCACAGTAAAGTTGAAAAGAAAATGAAAAGCTAAAAGAAAGTAATGGATGTGAAAAAGAAGAGGAAAACATAACTCAAAACCCAGATCCAACCCAACGTCATGCTCCTCCTCAGAACCCAGACCCAATCTAACACTGTGCTCCTCCTCAAAACCCATACCCAATCAACACAGCCAACTCGTGCTCCTCCACAGTCATCACCTAAGCCACCATGACCCAAAGCTGCCGACGATCTGAACTGGAGTGTGAGAGATGAGAGAGACATGGACAGAACAGAGAGAGAGAGAGAGAGAGAGAGAGAGGGGCAGAAAGAGCGTGAGGAATAAATTAACGTATAGAGAAGAAAATAAGTTAATGGGTTAAATTTTCCTGTTGTGTTATTTTCTTTTGAGTGTGTTACAAAAATATAGTTTGTGATTTATTGGAATTCTTGAGACAAGTTTCTAAATTCTTACAAATAGCATCTTTTGATCTTATTTTCTCCTGTTTTAGTGTCATTTTTTTTTTTTTTTTTTGGGAGGAGAGAGACATAAAATTTGAACAAAAATACCTGTTTACCCCTGATTTTAACAGAGGTGGGTTATGGAAAATAAACGAAACATACCACAGGTAGATTAAGTGACACTTTTCAAACCACGGGTAGGCAAAGTAATTTTCGCCCAAACCACAGGTGGATTATGTTTAATTACCCCAAATTTCAATTTTGTCCATCACCAAAACAAGCATTCCGGATTTTATTGGGGTATTTAGGTAAAAACATATATCTAATTTAAATATATTATTTTCTTTTATTTTCTCTTCCCACACTCCTTCCAAACATGTAAAAGAGATTTTCTCTTCCTTCACTCTCTTATCTTCTTCTATCTTCCCCTCGATTACAACCAAACACACTGTAAATGCTTGTGAGAAAAATCAAATGCTTTCTATTGTAATAATAATAATAATAATAATAGAACCAAAATTTGTATAAAATATAATAATAGACTTAACAGTCATCCCTCAAACTGGGTTCTAGTTAAATCAATTGGTAAAATTTAGTATCATCGAATAAGAGATCTGAGATTCGATCCTCATCTACACAAAAAACTAATTGGTGTTTTAATTTGATAATAAAGAACAATTATCAGAAACAGATGCCGTAGAAATATGATACGTAATGAGCAATTTTGAATTACATTTTTTTCACAACAAAAAAGAGTGTGAACAAAGAATTTTTTATTTTCAAAAAAGAGACTAAAAATAATCCAGCCTATTAAAGAAATTCTTGGAATTTCCGTCATAATATATATTTACATGCTTATGTAAATTACTTTATACACAACACCGCTTAATTACAGAGATTGTAAGGTGGTTTTAGTAAGAGCATATATACATGTTAATATGATCTCATACTTGGGAACGAGTAGTAAAGTTATTTAAAATATGATTTTTATATTAATTAAACTTATCACACAAAGAATATAAGGGTGATTCTCAACCAAAATAACACATTTTTAAGTATAATTCTCGTCCACTTAATTGTTAAGTGTTCACAAGTATCAAATGAAGCTAATTATTTATTATTTCGTCTCTTGTTAGGGGACCCCATGAAATTCAAAAATCAGATGAGGATCCCATGAAATTTAAATTTAAAGTCATGCATTCCATAATTCATAATCTAAATTATGATTCTTCTTCTTTTTCTAATAAGAAAAAGATAATAGAAACTAATATCATGATTATGTCTTTTCTTGACAAATGCTACCATTCCATAATCACATTTGAAATGTAATTAAGACTACAATCTGAGAGCAACAAAAAGGAAAGAAAAATGAAAATAAAAGAAAAAACAAAAAAAACTTGTCAAGTGCTCTATTTCTCTCTCCCACAAGTCTCTAAAACCAAGTTTCATGATTTCGTGAAAGGTTTTTCTCCAAACTAGTTTGGAAAGAACCCATTTAAACTCTTTCTATATATTTTTATTGGATGCGAATTTTGAAAATTTAAGTGTTGGATTGCATATTTTTTATAATATCCTTCATACTTGCATAATTTCAATAAGATCAATTATCAATAGCTATTTCATCAATAAAATATTTAAATTTCCAAATGATTTATCAGAAGATGTTTTCTATCAAAGGAAAATCAAGAAATTTGAAATTATGGTTTATCAAATTATAAATGTGTTTGATAGCTGGAAATTAACAAATTAAACAACTCAAGGAAAAAAGAAAACAATTAAACAAGAAATGTCCACTGAGATATATAAGATCTAGCAACACATGTACATGTCACCATTTTTTAATCACAAAACTTAACCGAAGCATAAATTCCAAATCATAAATTTTATTCAAGCCCAATGCCATAAACACTTATTATAGTAAACCATATAACAATAATTAACTTTGTAGTTCCTGAAACATTCTAATTCCATGGAAATATAGGAAAATCAATACTAGTCATAGACATAACACATTATATAATTACGGATTTAACGATGGACTGACGGTATATGGAAATTCCACCAATCCCTATAAACACCACCAACAAAAACACCTTCTTTTTCTGCATGTTTTACTATTTGATCATACATAGGGCGAGGCACATCTTCGGGAATTATGATAGTTTCACCTTCCTCAATCCATCCATTTATGAATGGTTCAAGATTTCGAATAGGCCTTGTTGGAGGGGGATCGTAGGGTGGCATTATTCGACTATTCAAAATGAAATCCCTTCTGTTAAATTCTATATTTCCATGTATGACATTGTCGACAACACTCCTATAACTCGAACCAGAGAGATTTGCACCAACTATGAACATGATGTTTACGCCTGGAAATAATTCCATGTAATGATCCCTTATTTTTTTCACAGCGTGCACAGTATTAACAAAGAAATATGGCGTATCATCATCTTGTTTTTCTTCCCCATGTGAACAAACTGGTTTGAAAGTCATACTTGATGATCCGTTTGATATATTGGACTTGTTAGGATAAAGGATTGTATTTATAGTATTCATGTACCATTTCCTCATAAATGCTCTAGAGTCTAGACTCTCTCATTGTTCTCCAAGCGTTTTATGTAATCTAGCTTGTTACTAATTTGGTAACTAGAATTTAAGAAAATACCATATATAATTCATGCTTCCCCATGCATGGAAGATGTGATCCACAAATTTGGATACACTGAAGAAATAAACATGCATAATAGCATTCAATGAATTGGAGTATATCTTTACCCTTACATAAAAAAAAAAATAATAAAAAAAAAAGAAAAGAAAAGAAAAGAAAAGAAAATGTATAAAATAGGAGTAAGTAACATGTTTTCTGCGAATCCGTGACAAGAAACTTTTAGTCTAACATTAATTCCATTATTCCTTTATCAAACAATGAATACATAAATTCACATTTTAAAGCATGATGATACTTGAGAAATTGCCTATTTAAACTAGGCAATTATTTAGACTCCAAACTTCAATTTTACAGCTAAGTTAATTTTAAGCTAAACTAACAATTAGACTCAAAGATAATTGATTAGCCAATTGAACTAAGCATGGATGATAGGCATTGCATGGATAAACTAGATAAGCTGCGAAATTTATTTAATGACCTAGGTAATAATTAAGACCCCAAACTTCAAATTTTACGGCTAATTCAATTTCAGACTAAACTAACAATTAAAGTCAAGTGTAAGTATTTAGCCAATTGAACTAAGCATTTTACAACAAAGATTGCATGGATAAGCATATTTAGCAAATTAAAAGAACAAGAAGCAATAAATAAGATAAGCATACCCAAGATAACACCAAATGTGTTATCGAAGAAGGGAAAAACAAAAAGAGAACTGGGTGGACAAACCTCTCTGCGGCTAGCCGTCGAAAGGATCCACTAAGTATAGATAGTTGCAATACAAATTGACTTACACTACTATCAAGTAGTGTTATAATCTTTTACTCAAACCCTGCTTGCAATTTGATAGCTCGAAAATGTATTTAAAACACAAGAGCTGTTTAGACCCCAAATTAAAATATTACGGCTAGATTGTTTTTACTCTAACTTATCTAAGTACGGAAACAAGAGTAAATGAAGCACAATCAACTGATACTACTCTAGTGCACAAACATGAACAACAAACAATAAAAATAAAGCACAAGAGTAAGGGAAGAGAGATGCAAACACAAGATAACACGACGATATATTATCAAAGAGGAAATCGAAAAACTCGGCGAAAAACCTCTCCGTCACTCTCCAAGCGGTAAATCAATCCACTAGACAATAAGTTGGGATACACGAATAGCAAGAGACCTTCCAAGCCTAATCTACCCAATATACCTAAGCCCTCCAAGCTCCTACTTCAACAAGGCTTTTCGGAACCGTGTCTTGTCTAGCTTTCTGGATCCCACAATACGCCCGATTGCATCCGCCAAACCTCACCGGCTTCTTTTGGCAAATCCTTAAAGGTTCCCAAGCTCCAAAACACTTTCTACACTCTAAAAAGGTGTGGGTTGTGTTTAGGTACAAATCTCCTCTTAAGGTAAGACAATGGGAGAGGGAAGGAGAAGAGGCTACAATGATTTCTCACTAAGGATGGGTAGCACTCTCTCTAAAAGATAGGTGTGTGTGTTGTAGAAAACCTATCTAGGGTTTTTCTCTCTGAAATGACCTCTTTTACTTTTGTGGGTAATGAAGGTATATATAGTATGGGTGAAGAGTAAGAAAGTCACACTTAAAAAACCTTCCTCCCAGAATGTTTCGCGACTACCTCGCGAGAAGGCCTTACCCACGAGACACTCGTGAAACTGATAGCCTGGCACAACTCTTCAGCTTCTAGTCATGTGCTTCTCACATGCCCTTTTCGCAGGAACCCTTCTCGTGAACTTCTCGTGAGCTAGTCGCGAAATGCACTAATCTTCATTTCATGCTCGGTTCTTCACCAACTTAATACTAAACCCAATACAATAAAATCCCACAAAATACAAGGAACAAAATTAAAGAAATTACAACACTTTTTTGTCGTGGAATAAAGCCAACACAAAATATAGTTGTAAATCACAACTTTACACAATTGACTACACTGAGTCCTTTCTTTAACTTTGGCACCAGCTCTACAACAAAACAGTACCGGTTGCATCTTCAAGCCATCATGGCTAAATTTGGCAAGCACCAATGCTTCCCAAGGGTCCAAACAACACTTTCTAATCTTCTTTCAAAGATTTGGCTATAGATAGTGGGAAGAGTGTAGAGAACTAATAGTGTTTGGCTCTCTCAACAGTAGATAAAATTCTCTCAACTCCTAGGTGGGTCCTTAGGGTAAAATTCGTGGGAAATGAGGATATTTATAGTGGGAGGGGGAAAGGTACAACAGGTGATCTAAATAATAGAATTTCCTCTCAAGTTCAGGGAAATTTGCATGAGCTGCGAATTTCAATCCCAATTGCTTTATAAAACCTGTCATGTACCTATTTCGTAAATGCCAATGTCCCTAGAGTATTCTGCAAAAATGCAGTTCCGGCAACACTACATTGAACTTCTAAATCCAACCCAACCCAATTACAAAAATAGCCCACAAATATAAGAAATTAAGCCTAAATTATAATCAAATTTGACAAAATATAAAGTCAACAAAAATACAAATAAAATACAACTTAACATGAGCAAATTAAAGGAACAATTAACAAAAAATAAATAAATCAGAGAAGCAAATCTTAGATATATCGGATGTGTTATCAAAGAGGAAAACTCGAGAATTCTGCCAAAAAAAACATTTCTACAGCTAGCCACTAAAATGATCCATTAAGAATAGATAGTTGCAGTACAAATTGACCCACACAACCATCCAAGTACTGTTGCAACCTTGTACTAAAGCCCTCCATGTTAGGACATATGTGTTTCACTTGTTAAGAACATATGTCATTCTTTTATGTAATTGACTAATCTTTTGACAAAACACACTTTACTTGTAATTGGGTAGATCTAGGTGTTTTTAATACTTCAAGAAACAAGGTTTCAAGATCAAGTGTTAAAGTCATTCAAGTCTATCCAAGAAATAAGCTGAATAGTGCAAATTCATTAAAGCTCAACAGCTGGCTTGACAATTGCATCTATCGACCTTAAGAAAGTTGTCTCAGCCCGTGTGCTCGACACCTTCTCGACAGCTGCTCGACAGCTCCTATCTGTCGAGGTTTAAGAATTTCAGAATTCTGATTTGATTTTCTTGGGATCCGTGAATGTGCTTTGGGCCTTCTTTTCTCCTAACCTTAGACATATAAAAGGATTATTTTAAGGGCCGTCAAAGAGTACACAAGTTGCACAAGCATTGAGCAAAGTTTGTTCAAGCAAATTGTGACCGGAGACGAAGTTTTGCCCTAATTCATCATTCTTCTGAAGAAGTTGCTGTGTTTGTACACCATAGGGTTTTGTGACCAAGCATCTTCATCGTGAGATGAACTGAAGAATTTTGCAACCAACAACCTTCTCTAGTTGGTGATTGAAGTCGTGTACTAGGATCCGCGCAATTGGTTAGTCACGTACTGGGAGCCGTGCATCAAAAGGAGAAATTGTCACTACAAAACAAGTCTAATTGGGTATTGGGGTAAGGGTTTGACTGTAGGTTGGTATAAGGTACTGGAATTAATTTACTTGTAACCGCTTGTTGTGATAATAGTGAAATTTTGGGAGTGGTAACCTTAAAATCACCCAGTGGGGTTTTTGCCATGTAGGTTTTCTTCATTCGTAAACAAATCACCGTGTCAATTTATTTTCCGCTGTATAATTAGTTTAATTGGTGATTTGTTTGTGTTATCACGCGTTTGCATGCATGTTAATTTGATTACTTAATTAAACTTGGCTAATTAATCAATTAATTTAATCACAATGGGTCAATACGTTTTTTGGCCTATCAAGTGATATCAGAGTAGGCACACTCTGATTAGGGTTAATCTTTGCTATGTTAATCCATTGACCCCTGTTGTCATGGTAGTAACCGGCGTGAAGAGATCTTTGTTTTCAAATACATCTTGTTTTTCTAATCTCTATTTGTTTAAGTGTCTCAGAAAATACAAGTCTAAAAGTTATTTGAATTCTCTTATGATGAATATTGGAAAAGATCTCAGTTTGACTAAGAAGAAACTAGACTGTCTCAGAATGAGAATGTGCAAAGGAGTTCGTCTGAGAAGAGTAAAAATTAAAGGCTTAGCTTGTAAAAGGCAGATGAGAGAAAGTACCATTCCCACCGATCTGTCACCTAAGCACGAAGTGTGTTTTATGATGAAGTCTGCATTTAAAGTTATGGACACATGTTTGTGGTACCTTGACAGCGGTTGCTCAAGACACATGATTGGAGACCGATCTCTCTTCAAGGTTTTTGAGTCTAAGAAAGGTGGCAATGTCACTTTTGGTGATGGGAGCAAGTCATAGATTAAAGGGAAAGGAATCGTCTCTCTACCTGGACTACCAAATATTGCAAATGTTTTATATATGGAAGGTCTAAGGGTGAACCAGTTAAGCATAAGTCAGATATGTGATCAAGACTTCATGGTAATATTCTCAAAGGGAAAATGTCTTGTCATGGATGAGTCTAGAAAGAAACTCATAAGTGGTGTTCACACTTTAGACAACTGTTATGGATCGGTTCCTAATGCTGATATTGTGTGCAACAGCATTCGTTTGCCAAATGAAGATCTATGGCATCAACGAATGGGACATGCTAGCTACAAACATATTTCCATTGTATCTAAGCATGAATCAGTCTTGGGGATACCAAAGCTTAATAGAATAAGCAATGTGGTGTGTGGACCATGTCAGCTTAGGAAACAGACAAAAGCTAAGCACCCAGGCACTCAGACATCAGCTACATCTAGGCCATTGGAGCTTCTACATCTGGATCTTATGGGTCCAACTAGAACCAAGTCTCTTGGTGGTAAGAGATACATCATGGTTGTGGTAGACGACTTCACTAGGTACACTTGGGTCATTCTCCTACGATCTAAGTCAGATGCTCCTGAGCACATTGAAGTTTTGTGCACAAGACTGCAGAATGAAAAAAGTTTGAAGATTGATCGAATTCGAAGTGACCATAGTAAAGAATTCGAGAACTCATATATGAAGTCATTTTGCACAAGATCAGGTATATCTCAAGAATTCTTTGTTCCTATTACTCATCAGCAGAATGGCGTAGTAGAAAGAAAGAACATTGTTATTCAGGAGATGGCTAGAGCCATGTTGCATAACAAAGATGTGGCTAGAAACTTGTGGAGAGAAGTCGTTAACACTGCATGTCATACGGTTAATAGGGTGTACTTCTGACCCGGTACCAAAAAGACTCCTTATGAGTTATGGAAAGGAAGGAAGCCAAATGTGAAGTATTTCAGAATCTTTGAAAGTACTTGTTTCATCCTCAAGGATAGAGAGAATGTGGGAAAGTTTGACTCCTAGAGCGATGAAGGTATATTTCTGGGTTACTCCTCCAGAAGCAAGGCTTATCGGGTATACAACAAAAGAACTATGAGGGTAATGGAGATAGTGAATGTTGTTATTGATGAGTTTTCTGATTTCGATTCTGAGAAAGGTATTGAGGAACTCCCTAAAGAAATTCTTCCTCCTGAGCCTAAGGAAGTTCAAGAAATTGTTGAACAAGAACCTGCATCTCCCAGTACTCCCAGTGTTGTGGAAGACTTAGCAGATATACCCACTTCACCAGATTCTGAATCTCATGAAGAGAAAGGACCTTCCTCTAAGATTAAATTAAATCATCCTCTAGAATTTATTGTGGGAAACATGAATGAACTCACATTAAGGAAACGTACAGTTGATAAATGTGTTGCTAACTTTGTGTCTTATTCTTGTTATTTGTCACAGGTTGAACCCACGAAAGTTGAGGAAGCTCTTCAGGATGAAAGTTGGGTCGAAACAATGCATGATGAACTACTTTAGTTTCAGAGGAATGATGTTTGGACTTTAGTACCTAGACCGGAGGGTGAGCACATCATCGGCACAAAGTGGATATTCCGCAATAAGACTGATGAGGAGGGCAATGTCATCCACAATAAGGCTCGGCTTGTAGCTCAAGGATACTCACAAATGGAAGGAGTAAACTATGATGAAACATTTGCCCCAATTGCCCGTATGGAGTCAATCAGAATTTTCCTTGCTCTAGCATGCCATTTGAAGTTCAAACTGTATCAGATGGATGTAAAGACTGCTTTCTTGAATGGGCTACTTAAAAAAGATGTCTATGTGGCTCAACCAAAAGGATTCATTGATCCACACTTTTCAAATCATGTGTTGTATCTCAAGAAGGCACTTTATGGCTTAAAGCAAGCCCCTAGAGCTTGGTATGATCGACTCACACAATACCTGGTGTCACATGGGTTCACAAGAGGAAAAGCTGATCAGACTCTCTTCATCAAAAGGGAAGATGGAGAGTTGATAATTGCTCAAGTCTATGTTGATGATATCATCCTTGGGTCAACTAAGGATGAACTTGCTCATGGCTTCTCAAAACTCATGCAAGCCGAGTTCGAGATGAGCATGATTGGAGAGCTGACTCGCTTCCTTGGATTGCAGATTCGTCAACTAGATTCAGGTATATTCCTATCTCAATCTAAATATGCTAAGAATCTTGTGGAAAAGTTTGGTTTGGAATTTGCTAGTTCTCTTAGAACACCTATGAGCCCAAATGTTAAACTCACTGTGGACTTGTTAGGCAAGAGTGTTGATTCTTCTCTATATAGAAGCATGATAGGTAGTCTTCTTTATCTTACTGTGTGTAGATTTGACATTAGTTACAGTGTTGGTGTGTGTGCTAGATATCAGGCTAATCCCAAAGAATCTCATATGACTGCTTTAAAAAAAATTATAAAGTATGTCAAAACCACTGCTGAGTTCGGTGTGTGGTACAGCAAGGACACAAATGATGTCTTAGCTGGGTATTCTGATGCTGATTGGGCTGAGAATGTTGATAATAGAAAGAGTACATCGGGGGGTTGTTTTTATGTGGGTAACAATCTTGTCTCCTAGATGAGCAAAAAACAGAACTCCATCTCTTTATCAACTACAAAAGCTGAGTACATTGCTGCCCGAAGCTATTGCATCCAACTCCTATGGATGCAAAAACTCCTCCATGATTATGGTATTTGTCAAGAGCATCTAACCATCTATTGTAACAATACCAGTGCCATCAACATCTCTAAGAATCCGGTTCAACATTCTTGAATCAAACACATAGAGATTCGACATCACTTCATTAGGGAGCTTGTCGAAGATGGTATTCTTACTCTTGAGTTTATTCACACCGATGATCAGAAGGCTGATTTGTTTACCAAACCTCTTGACAGCAAACGTTTTGAATTCCTTCGTCAAAACATTGGTGTTATCTCCTTAGTTTGATCTCTTTCTCTCCTTCTTCTTCCTCATGCATTTGCATCTAGTTTTATGCTTTGCTTTGCTTAACATGTTTTTGTTTGTTTATTTTCAGTTTTACTTATTTTTGTTTTTCATATAAAAAAAAAATTGAAAAATCAAAAAAATACAAAAACAGTGTGTGTTTTGTGTACATTGGTACTTGTGTACCTTGGATGGCTATTGAAATAAAGTTTTCTAAACTTTGTATCTTTTGTAGCTTAGATGAGTATCTCTATGCAGAACTAAGCAAGTGAGTTTTGTGACTCTTGTTTGTGATGAGTAAGATTAAGTAATCTCTTGTACTTAACACTTGTATCACTCTTTTTGACGGGAAGGACTAGAAAATCCTAAGAGAAATGCATAAATAACCATCTCACCACTGTTGCCCGCTAATCATGAATGACATCTATATGCTTTGGCATAGCAAAAGTGCAATATCAATGACATTTGTGTGCTTCGGCATAGCAAAATTGGAATGTCAAATATCATTGGGTATTTCTTTTCTCTCTCTTATATGCCCATGCATGATATGCTTATTCAAAAGAAAAATATGCATAGAAAAATAAAAAGCAAAAAGATCAAAATGCTTTAAATATGATTGCAAGCGTGTATTCTAGGAGATGTGGGAGTTATAGGATGTACCTCGAAGGTGATAGTCCCCATCAAACAGTTATGATTGTGTGTGAGTGAAAGTGATTTTCTCATTTCTCAAATCGTCATAACATATATACACTTATGCAATCTTGCGATGTTTTTCACACACAACACGCAATATTCTTTGCTACTCTTGATACATGTGTAAGTACAATGTGATTTGGCCATCACAAGGTTTACATGTGTTAATGTATGCTCACTAAACTGTCTTGACTTGAATTGGTTAGACCTGTTTAGTGTGTGTGTGTGTTTTTGGGATCCATGTGCTTAAAAATTATTGTTGAGAGATGATTTTGAGAGCTTCATATGTTGATTGGATCATTGGTTAAGTTGCATGTTGGATTGCATTCATGTCTGTGTTTTTCTCTTCTCGAAAAACTGTTTTTAAAAGCTAGCTCGATAGCTTCTCGACACCTGGCTATCTGTCGAGCTTCTTAAGCTTTTTCTTATCGCAATCTCGACAGCTTCTCGACACCTGGTGGATCGATCCAGAAAGTTCCTGACCTCTCGATAGCTTCTTGACAGCTAGGTCAATTGAACGAGCTTCTGTTCTTGCATCTGGTGGTTTGTTCCTCGACACATTCTCGACACTTGCATCTGTCGACGTTCAAAATCTCTACATCTCCCTCGACACATTTCTCGACACCTCTCGACACCTCTATCTGTCGAGATTTACTAACCTTCTATATAAAGGTTCAGCGCGATTTCACTTTCACTTTTCTCGATCTCTCTCTCGACAGATCTATCTTCTCACCTCCAAAATCATTTTTTCTCACTTTAAATCTTCTTCCCAAGTGATTTTCGAGCTTTTTCAAGTTTTCTCTTCACTTGGTAAGCTTTTAATCTTTCATTCATCATGCATTTCATGTTTTGAAACCTAAGTTTTGGGTTTTTGAAAAATTTTGGGGTTTTTCAAAATTGATGAAGTTTTGGTGAAATTTTTGGGTTGAGTTATGCTCATGTGATCTTAAAACTTCATGCATTGCATCTCATATGCATTATAACTGTATTTTCATGCATTTAGTTGTGTGTTATACTTGTTGAACAGTTTGTGTGCTGGTAAGATTGGATTGGGCTGAGCCTATGATACAATTTCTTTTGCATGTCACATGTTCATGCATTTCCCATGCATACGTACTCTCTTTTCAATATATTTGCAATATTTGAACTTTTTTGGAGCTTTTCTGATTGTCTCTCTCTCTCTCCCTCTCTTTCTGTTTACGTTAGTAGTGTTTATGGCACTTAAACGTAAGTCGGCTCCGTCCCGGATCCCTCTTCGTTCCGGGGCATCCACTTCATCTGATCCCACTTCATTTGATCCTACTCCATCACATATTCGGTTCCGTGATGAGGATGCCTAAAAGGCCTTCTCGAAGAACTTTTCTCGACGAGGCATTCATTCTGAACGCCAAGTCATTCTGGCAGATTTCACCAACACCGACCTTCCCGATGTCATTCATAGTTGGGGATGGGAGTCACTGTGTGACGTCCAGGTCACCTGTCCTTTCGTGCTTATACAGGAGTTTTACTCCAATTTGCATGGAATCGATCGTTCAGTACCTCACTTCTTTACTCGCGTTCGAGGTATGTGTTTTCCTGTCACACTGCAACTTGTTGCGGATGTGCTTCGGGTTCCTAGGGTAGAGTTTCCTAACTATCCTAGTTGTGAGCGTCTGAGGACCGTGTCCAAGGATGAGCTCATGGCTGCTTTCTGCGAGCGCCCTTCTAATTGGGGTGATCGTCAGTTTACACCATGTAGGCCTTTTGCTAAAGGTCCTAGATTCTTGAACATGGTGATGACTTTTGTTTTGCACCCATTCTCTCACTATAACTCTATCACAGAGTCTCGTGCTCGGTTTTTGTTATCCTTTCTTGAGCATCTTACAGTAAATTTCCCTTCACATT
Source organism: Quercus aquifolioides (assembly GCA_019022515.1). Classification (NCBI taxonomy): domain Eukaryota; kingdom Viridiplantae; phylum Streptophyta; class Magnoliopsida; order Fagales; family Fagaceae; genus Quercus; species Quercus aquifolioides. The sequence goes on from CM032329.1 coordinate 23,668,444, forward strand.
TCATTCTTTCCATTATAGATGTTCATCAGGATTCGGTGTCCCGTGATAAGCTCATCTTTCCTTCTGCTATCATAAGGATTTTATGCCATTTTTTCGTCCCTTTTCCGGTGTCCGACCATTTCACTTTTATGTGTGCCATAGACGCCGCTACTGTTAAAAATAGCGAGGCGTAGTTTAGGTCGCGACAAGCTGAGTCAGCAGCTCCTCCCTCCTGTTCGGCTCCATCCCAATCAGCTCTATCCACATCCGCCCCCTCTTCCATGGGTGATGTGACTCTAAGAGACATCATGGCGCAGTTGCAGCGCATGGATGCTCACCTTGATACACTCTCTACTGAGTTGTATCAGGTGAACGTTCGTGTCGATCGTATTGCACGGCAGCAGGCAAGCATGGGTGGCTTTGCTTCTGAGACTTCTCCTCCACCTCCTCCAGTAGCTTTTGCTTCTGAGGCTGAGAATGATGATGACGATGATGCTTCTGATGATGATGATGGAGATGCTAGCTCTACCGATGAGATGTCTACTTGACACTCTTACCTTTTGTCACTCGTGAGAAAAAGGGGGAGTAGTTTTGGATATGAGAGTAGTCATACTTAGGGGGAGAGTTAGTATAGGACCATTTTGTTAGGGGGAGTGTTGATATGAGGGATGTAGTGAGGATGTTATATATCTTTTCTTTTCTTTCTATTTTAGATACATTTATTCTTGTACATTGGGTCTTGTGACCATTTTTGACATACATTGTACTTATTTTCTCTATATGTTGATGTATGTTTCTTTCACCTACCCTTACATGTGTTGTTTCTTTTCTCTCTTTATGCACATGCTTCTTATTACTTGTATGTAATCTATTATTTCTGTTTCACACAAAGATGCCTTGATGAGTTTTGTTTAAAGTATTTCAGAAATACAGGTTGTCAAAGTCTACTTTCCATAAACTCTCTTCTTGCAAAGTTTTTCAAGAGTTTGTGTTAGGATAGATTTTATTGTATTCAACAAGTGAATATGAGTTGAGTGATTTATGACTTCTCTCATATGCTTATTTGTTTGTTGTGGTTTTGTCACGGATTGCTAAAGGGGGAGATTGTTAGGACATATGTGTTTCACTTGTTAAGAACATATGTCATTCTTTTATGTAATTAGCTAATCCTTTGACAAAACGCACTTTACTTGTAATTGGGTAGATCTAGGTATTTTTAATACTTCAAGAAACAAGGTTTCAAGATTAAGTGTTAAAGCCATTCAAGTTTGTCCAAGAAACAAGCTGAATAGTGCAAATTCATTAAAACTCGACAGTTGGCTCAATAGTTGCATCTATCGAGCTTAAGAAAGTTGTCTCTGCCCGTGTGCTCGACACCTTCTCAACAGCTCCTATTTGTCGAGGATTAAGAATTTCAGAATTCTGATATGATTTTCTTGGGATCTGTGAATGTGTCTTTGGGCCTTCTTTTATCCTAACCCTAGACATATAAAAGGATTATTTTAAGGGCCGTTAAATAGTACACAAGTTGCATAAGCATTGAGCAAAATTTGTTCAAGCAAATTGTGACCGGAGATGAAGTTTTGCCCTAGTTCATCATTCTTTTGAAGAAGTTGCTGTGTTTGTACACCATAGGGTTTTGTAACCAAGCATCTTCATCGTGGGATGAACTGAAGAACCTTGCAGCCAACAACCTTCTCTAGTTGGTGATTGAAGTCACGCACTGGGATCCGCGCAATTGGTTAGTCACGTACTAGGAGCCGTGCATCAAAAGGAGAAATTGTTACTACAGAACAAGTCCAATTGGGTGTTGGGGTAAGGATTCAACTGTAGGTTGGTATAAGGTACTGAGATTTCTTTACTTGTAATCGCTTGTTGTGATAATAGTGGAATTTCGGGAGTGGTGACTTTAAAATCACCCAGTGGGGTTTTTGCCGTGTAGGTTTTCTCCATTCGCAAACAAATCACTGTGTCAATTTATTTTCCACTGCATAATTAGTTTAATTGGTGATCTGTTTGTGCTGCCACGTGTTTACATATTAATTTGATTAATTAATTAAACTTGACTAATTAATCAATTAATTTAATCATAAGGGGTCAATAGGTTTTTTGGCCTATCACTCCAAGCTCTTACCCGAAACTTATTTTGTTGAGTCCACATCTGCAACCAAGTATTGATTGCATCTTCAAATCACCATGGCTTAAATTGGCAAACTTCTTTCCACGGACTTCAGTCTTCTGGCCCTAGTGGCGTATCTCTAGTCTTTCGAGAAGTGTTCACTTCTTGGGCAAGCCACTTCCTTGGCTTCAATTTCTTGGTTACAGTAATTGTGCTGGGCTAGAATTGATGAGAAGTCGGGCCCACCTTCTCCTCTGGTCGGATTTATTTGGTAATATTCCTTCGTCAAGGCCCCCCCCCCCCTCCCACACCATACATAATATAAAACAATATATCCTATTAACAAAAATGTAAAACAATATATCAAATATGAGACCAAAATAAATAAATAATATAAATAAAAAACCAAAATATTATTGGATTCACTATTTGACAGACACATATGACAAAGACAAACATAAACCCATGAGACCCAATTAAAGTAAACACACACAAAAACAAGTTTTTTTCCCCCCCAATTATAACCCTACCTTCAAATGCCATTATAGAGTGGTAGATTTTGTAAGACAAAGACAAATGGACAAGGTTTTTCTCCAAACTAGTTTAGAGAGAAATCCTTCAAATTTCTTTTATATCTTTTTATTGGATATGAATTTTGAAATCTAACCGTTGTATTATATGTTCTTTATGTTCTTAACACATATGTCATATTTCATTCAATTTAGATATTATTTATTATTCGATCAATAAACTTATTTTTATGCATAATTTTAGATCACAAAAATTTGAAATTTAAATATTTTATTGATGAAATAGTTATTGATATTCAATGTAATTGAAATTTTGCAAGTACGAAGGATATAATAAAAATTCGCATTCCAACAATTAGATTTTCAAAATTCACATCCAATAAAACTATATAGGAGGAGTTTGAATATATGGTTTTTTCCCAAACTAGTTTGGAGAAAAACCTTTCACAAAATCATGAAACTTGTTTCTAGAGACTTGTGGGAGAGAGAAATAGAGCACTTGACAAGTTTTTTGTTTTTTCTTTTATTTTCATTTTTCTTTCCTTTTTGTTGCTCTCAGATTGTACTCATAATTACATTTCAAATGTGATTATGGAACGGTAGCCTTTGTCAAGAAAAGACATAATCATGATACTAGTTTCTATTCTATTTTTCTTGTTAGAATAAGAAAAACAAAAATAGTCATAATTTAGATTGTGAATTATGGAATGCATGACTATAAATTTTATGGGGGTCCTCATCTGATATTTAAAATTCATGGGGTCTCCAAACAAGAGATGAATGCGAAATATTAAATATTTAACTTCATCTGATAGTTGTGAACACTCAACAAATGGATTAGAATTATCCTTAAAAATAAATTATTAATTTTGGTTGAGAATTACCCTTATATTCTTTGTGTGATAAGTTTAATTAATATAAAAATCATATTTTAAATAACTTTACAACTTGTTCCCAAGTATGAGAGCAATAATATGTATATATGCCCTTACTAAAACCACCTTACAATCTCAGTAATTAAGCAGTGTTGTGTATAAAGTAATTTACATAAGCATGTAAATATATTTTCTGACGGAAATTCCAAGAATTTCTTTAATAGGTTGGATTATTTTCATAGTCACTTTTTCGAAAATAAAAAATAAAAAAATTCTTTGTTCACACACTTTTTTGTTATGAAAAAAATGAAATTCAGAATTACTCGTTACGTACCATATTCCTATGATGTTAGCTTTTAATGATTGCTCATTATCATCAGACTAAAACACCAATTAGTTTTTGGTGTAGTTGAGGATCGAGTCATAGATCTCTTATTCAACAATGCTAGACTTTACCAATTGAGCTAACTGAAACCCAGTTTGAAGGATTACTATTAAGTCTATTATTATATTTCATATACATTTGTTTCTATTATTATTATTTTGAATACAACAGAAAGCATTTGATTTTTCTCACAAATATTTATAGTGTGTTTGGTTGTAATTGAGGGGTAGAGAAAAGAAGATAAGAGAGTGGAGGAAGAGAAAATCTCTTTTACACGTTTGGAAGGAGTAAGGGAAGAGAAAAGAAAATAATATAATAAATTTAAATTAGATATATATTTTTATCTAAATACTCCAATAAAATCCAGAATGTTTGTTTTGGTGATGAACAAAATTGGAATTTTAGATATTATTAGTGGTGGGTCCCCAAAAGTTGCACTCATTTTATTTGGTTTTCTCTGAGAAAAGTGGGCTTGAATGGATGCTCATTTCTCCTATTTTCTCTTCTTTTGTTTCCTATAATGCTAACCAAACAAGAGAAACCGTCATATCAACACAATTTCCTTCCTTTTTTTTTCCTCTCTCTTTTCTTCCCCCCTTCCCAAACAAAGCATTAGTTTTTATTATTATTATTATTATTATTATTATTATTATTATGTTAACATTATGAATATGACAAAAGGAATTTGATTATTTATAATAAATTGTATTGACAAAACAATTTCCTTTGTTTAATTGAAATTATAGGAAAAAAAAGAAAAGAAAATTGAGAAAATGAGCATCCATCTAGGCCCACTTTTCTCATCTGCCTAAAGTGGGTTGAAATAAGGAAAAAGCCATGTAAAATGAGTGCAACTTTTGGGGGGCCAATTATGGAGAACATTTAAAATTTCAATTTTATCCATCACAAAGACAATCATTCTAGATTTTATCGGATTATTTAGATAAAAACATATATCTAATTTAAATATATTATTTTATTTTCTTTACTTTTCTCTTCCCTGAGTTCCCTCACTCCTTCCAAACGTGTAATAGGGATGGATTTTCTTTTTCATTTCTTTTCCTTTCACTTCCTTCACTCTCTTCTCTCCTTTTCTCTTCCCCTCAGTTACAACCAAGCACACTGTTAGCCTCTCTTTATTTCTAGTTTCAATTTTAGGCTTCAAAATTGGGATTTGATTTTGGGCTAACCATTAACCTTTGTCTCTGGGCCTTTTTGTCTTAGAGTGAAGCGGATCAAGTAGCTGCTTAGTGACACTGTTGGAGCATAAGCACATGGCCCTTAACAATAATGGAGGCCTGCAAAAGGACATGAAAGAAGAGACAGCCCATAGTTATTTTGTTTTCACCGACCAGATGAAAATGTCTTACTTTACTCCTGTCCCCATCTAATCTAATGAATAGTAATATAATTTAGGCGTAAATGCACTTTTAGTCCTTACATTTTGTGGTCATTTCTATTTTGGTCCCTACATTTCTATTTTACCACTTTTAGTCCCTAAACCAATTAATGCGTGACATTTAAGTCCTTACCATCAGTCAACTAACGGGAAAAGCTGAGGTGGTAGACTGAAGATTCTATTAGCTGACGTGGCGCTAATGTGGCACTGATGAGGCGATTAAAATATTATTAAAAAATATTATTTGGCAATTTTATATGCCACGTCAGCATTTTAATTTTTTATAAAAAGCCACGTCAGAAAATTTAAACAAAAAAAAAAAAATTAAAAAACAAAACTTAATTTTTTTTATTTTTTTATTTTTACTTTCAATTATTTTTTCCTAAGAACTGAAGATGTACTTCGTGTTCTTCCTAAATCCATGAAATAAACCAATCTCTAGCAAACCCCAAATCCAAATCCAGCAACCAAATCTACTCCATCAAATCCAGAAAAACAATAAATAAATCCAGGAAACCAAACCAAACCATAAATAAATCGAAGAAATAAACCCATAAACCCAAATCTGAACAAACTTCGTCACACAAGTCTCAAACAAACCTAGATACCCACTCGTCCAAGTTTCAAACAAACCCAGATACCCACTCGTGCAACAATGGATTCTCTTCTTGATGCATGCCACGGCCACCACCAGCGATGTTCCCATTTTCCATTCAAACACCATCCTCCACCGAAACCTCCAACAAATCAAACCCATAAACCCAGAAAAATCATCAAACCCACAAAAAAACAAACCCAGAAATTTAAAACAAACCAACACCCAAATGGAAAAACAAACCCAAGTCAGAGAGATCGTGACCAATACCAACCGATTTGTGAATGCCCCGATCCGACGATAGATCTCCGCGCGCAGTGACGCTGATCCCGAGGCGATAGCATCGACTTGGTATCAAAGCATCCGATCCTTTCAAACCCACTCCAAATTTGTCCAAGCATAAACAGCCACCACACCCCACAAACTCCGACCACCACTAGATCTGCTCGCCCAAATCAAAAAAAAAAAAGAAGTCATCGTGAGGCTCGGAGAAGTAAGGTTGTTGAGCGGAGGAGGAGGAGGCGGAAGCAAAGGCGAGAGAGATAAGGCTTGACAACGACGACGGTGTTGTTTCCTCTACTGCATTTTTCAAGTCCATTTACAAAGAAGATCTGCTCCGATCGATGAGCTCTGAGAATCGGATCTGCCTTTTATTCTTGTGTTTGTGTTTTTTGGGTTGTTCTGGGGACTGTGCCGTGGACCTCTTTGGATTTGTGTTTGTGTTTTTTGGGTTGTTGCTGGTTTTGCTGAAGAAGGATTGATGGGTTTGTGTTTGTATTCTTGCTAGATTTGTGTTTATGTTCTTGCTGGATTTGTCAGCATTTGTGTTTGTGTTTGTGTCCGTGCTCTTACTAGATTTGTGTTTGTGTTGTTGCTTAATCTTGTGTTTGTTTTCTAAGGAAAAAAAAAAAAAAAAAAAAAGAGAAAATGTCAAATAAAGGAAAATGTTCTTGTTCTTAAATCTATATTTGTGTTCTTATTGTTCTTGTTCAAGGCATTTTTAGATCTCAATTTATGTGTTTTTTTTGTTTTTAATTTTTTATATTTAGTTAAAATTAATAAATTAATTTTTTTAATTTAAATGCTGACGTGGCATTTTTTAATGCCAAAATAGATTTTTTAATTATTATTTTAATATGTCGTTAGCCACGTTAGCTATTTCCGTCTGTTGGCTGACGGAAATGACTAAAATAACAAGAGTTAATTGGATTAGAGACTAAAAGTGGTAAAATAGAAATGTAGGGACCAAAATAGAAATGACCCTAAAATGTAGGGACGAGCATTTACGCCAATAATTTATAGCAGGGTTCGGTTCTTTATTTTAAGGGTAAAAAATGTAGAATTGTATTCATTTGACAGGTTGTAACTTGTATTATTACACCAAGCCTTTTAGATCAGTTTTAATTGTATCTTGCACACAATCTAGGTATTTTAGTGGCAGACCCACGAGGAAAAATTTGACAATTTTTTTAAATGAAAAATAAAAATAGTATATCAGAATTATAAATATTAGTTCCAAACTCTTCTTAAAATGATGTGATTATTTTCTAACAAAGTATAATTAAAACAATATATTAATTTTCTAAATTAATTTAACTATATTACTGCTCAAAAAAAAAAAAAAAGTTATCTATATTTGTTATTTAAACGTGTTTAAATTTTTTAAGTTAAGAAAACATAATTTATTTTACATTCAATTATTATATGAAGCGAGATATTTTCTAAACAATGTAATGTGCGGTTAGAATTTGTTTCTAGTGCTCTTTACAAATGGTTCATCCTCTATATGTCTCCAATAGCTTAAATAGGAAGAAAATTTTAGTAAATCCATCACTTATATTATATTATATTATATATATATATATATATATATATATATAAAGACTTTAATAATATAAGAAAAAAATGTATTTGTATCAAGAATTTACCAACATTATGCTGATAATGTGACATAATTATCAATAAAGTAGCTCCTCTTTCTACACAAACTTCCTCTCCCAAAATGTTAATATTGTTGAAGGTTTTTAGTAGTAAATTACTCATAGTTTTTGTATGTTTTTAGACCCCTTAAAGCACAACTGGATTAACCTAGTTAACAATCCAAGTTATTACTTAGTCCAATTTCAAGATCTAGGTTAACACAATCATATAATCATATCATGCATAGCAGCGAAAAAGTAAATAACACAATGATATGATGACCTAGGAAAACCAAATCGGTAAAAAACCTGGGGAGGATTTAACCTAGCTATCCTCAAGGTAACTTGAATCCACTATAGGAAGAATTGAAGTTTTACAATAGAATTTAGACCACTAACATTCTATTGCTACTCACCAGTAGAAACTTACTGACACGACCACGTGCAAGCCCCGAGACCACGGACTCCTTCTTTCTTGAATTCTCTAGCAAGTACAAGAACCCCCGCTTGTGTATCTTTTAAGCTCTTATGACAGCAACTGAGTGATCATCAAGTTCTTGAACGAATCTCCTTCTTGATAATCCTAAACTTGTGTGAAGGAAAGCTCCTTTCAGATTTCACAAGAGATTCACACAAACAGCAATATGAGCAACATTAAAACGTGGCTAGGGTTTGCCTTATATACCTAGGGCAAAAACATAAAACCCTAAACGTTTTAGGAGTTAGGGTTGAGTTGGAATTGTGCAGTAAAAACGTATTCTGCCCGATTTTCGATTGATCGAGCCTAAGCTTTGATCAATCGAGCCAGGCCGAAATGCACAGTAACTTCTGCATCAGCTCGATTCCAACTTTACATAAAAGACACAACTTTGAGCAAGCCTAAACAAGACTAAACAACCTGTTTTGATCATGGTTTGCCAACATTACACATTAGAGTTCTAAATACATAAATTCCTAAATCTTTAGAACCTAACAAACTCCCCCTTGGGCAATCCATGACAAAACACAAACTAAAAGCTCAAAGTTTACAAATAAAAGCCCTTTACAAAAAAATGCTTAGTACAACAAATTCAATCCTAACTACTATCCATCAGTTGCAAGTGTAGACAACAACACAACTGAATCAACCTGTATTTCCTGAAATACTCAACAAACGCATAAACGCATGTATGGAAAAAACAAGTAAACAAAATAAATTCTTGACTTCACCAAAACACAAAATAAAGACATATATCAATGAATAACTCAAAAAATATAAGTCAATAAGCAGTAAAACAAGAAACAAAATAAATGTATCTCCCCCTAACATGAATAGCCCAACAAATATACACCAAGAGCCAAAAGAAATGTAAATATACAGTGCAACTCCTAGATACAATCTAATCACCATAGGCTCCAAACAATCAAAACTCCCCCTATCAACAAAAACTCTACAAGCTACTCCAAAAGCTACTCCCCCTTTTTGTGATGGAATGCCAAAGGGCAATCAGAATCCATCATCAAAAGGAGGTGGTGTAGGAGATCGTCTAAAATGCGCCAACTCTGCACGCAAAGCACAAACCTCATCGAGCAAGTCCACCAAAACCTGTCCTTGAGCTGCCTGAACGGTCAAGACATGAGCCAACGTACGTTGAGTGTCGGAATCATCCAAAGTAGTCGGTGGAGGAACATCAGCAGCAGCACCACCACCAAACGCCTCAGCCTGTGCATCACCTGCAGAAGTGGGAGGAGGGGGTACAACACCAGAAGACTGAACTCTAGCTCTCAAGTGAACAGCCCTCTACCGAAGGAAAGTGGCACCTATGGGACCAGTAATGTGTACGGGCTCAGACGCGGGGAAACCATCTAAACCTAAATATAACAAAATCCTATGAATGAAAAAAGGATGAACAAGAGCATGACCAACAACGCTACTCCAATGAATCTCGTTCAAAGAACGAAGAAACAGATGAGGGAAAGAAATAGAAGCACAAAAAACAAGGGCATATAAAAACACACATTGCTCAATAGGGATGGTGTGGAGATGAGAAATAGGCCACAAAGAATGACACACTATCCTAAGGAAAAGATAGGTAGTCTTAGTAAGTTCAACGGACGTGATCTGAGGATCAAAACCCTACTAGATAGAAGACCCAGTGATGTATGACACGACGTCATCTAAGGGTGGAGACTCCTCATAAGGATAGACGGACTGCTTAACAACCGGAACCCCAAGAGCATCAGCCATTACCCTAGGGGTAATGGTGAACTCAACACCTCGTATCCAACTCTTAACAAGGGTGTTGGAATCATAGATGTGGCAAGAGAGGTTCGAATAGAACTCTCTAATCAGGGCGGTCGGGGGTGGATGATCTATCTCCAATAAAGACAACCAGCCCCTACTCTCAAAATTTGCCCTAATGGCAGGATCTAACTCATCTAGCACAACAGAATGCTCAGCCCAAATTTTCCTCTTACTGTTCAACTTATCAAAGGCCTCTCTGCTTTTGTCATTCTTAAACCGCTCACTCCTAGAGGGAGACACAGAAGAAGTGGAGGGAGTCCTATGGGCTCTAGTCTTCCTAAGCATGGTGCTAAGGAAAGGACAAAGACATAAAGCAGAACCAAAAAGAACAAAAAGAAAAACCAAGGGCAAACTGCAAGTTAGCACAAAAAAAATATAAAACAAAAATCTATATGATGCATGAACAGTTAAATGTCATGATGCATGCTCTAATGCAGTGAAACTAGGTTCAATTTAAGTTCAAATTCTCAAAATTGGCGTGAGCATAGAGTTTCTAACAAAAACCCCAAAAATTTGAAAACCACTTGTTTGTTTTATAAAAAATTAGACCAACTGATCATCACACACTTCAGAATACATATTATAATGATCAATTACATCAATTCAACAAGCCAATTTCACCAATCAAACTCAATTTGAACAAAATCCCCAATTCAGGTACATTCAAGCCCTAGAAAATCCAATTTATCACAAAACACAAAATTGATCAAATTAACCCATCAAGATCAAGTTCATAAAATCCTAGCACAAAAACCAATTGATCAATTTCAAAAAATATAGCTTGAATAATCAAAAACCCCAATTTTTTAATAGGTCCGAAAATCCCAAACAAATGCATGATTTTATGCATGAAAACATAAAATAAAATGCAAAAGGAAGGGTAAAATGGACTTACTGGTCTTGGGAGAGGAAAACCTTGCAAAAAATTCAGAGGAAAACGACAAAAATTTGGTGTGGAGCCTAGTCTAAATCGGAGAGAGAGAGAAAAGTTTGAAAACTTTTGAAAAAGGTAAGTTGAAAAAGTCAAGATCTGATTTTTAAAAACCTGATTCACGATTTTCGATTGATCGAAAATCAGTTTCAATTGATCGAAACAGACAGGGGCTCACTTAAATTTTCAATCGCAATTTCGATTGATCGTAAAACAGGTTCGATCGATCGAAATTGTAAAAAAAAAAAAAAATTTTGAAAAACAATTGATTTTGATGCAGACTCTCCTCAAAACATTGAATTTTATATATAAAATGCATGAGTATGAGATGAAATGCTTTTCAAAAACACAAGAGTTAACCCCAGTTTTCCCAAAATTAAGCTTTTTAAACATTCTCCCTTTAAATTCTCAAGCAACAAATCTTGTTTTACATAAAACTCAAAGTATTTTCAAACTTGGTTGGTCAAACCAAAAACACACACAATAACATTTACAAAGTTTAGCAAATAGTAACTTGTGTAGTGTGTGCAACTAGTAAAAGCTTGAGATACATGTGAGGTGATATGTGAATAGAAATCAAACACAAAGTCTACAAAATTCATCACATAGAATTTGAAAGAGACTGTCACCTAAAGAGTTACATCATATAACTCTCACATCTCCTAGATCATAAGCTTGCAATCATGTAAGTTTCTTGAATTTGCCTCATATTGTACATACCAATTTTAGTTGTTTAGAAACTTAATAAAATAGCCGAGATAATATACACACCAATTTTAATTATTTGATTTAGCTTTAAGTCCAATAATGTACACACCAATTTTAAGCATTTAAACCGAGGCTACACCTTATGTTCTTTTTGTGCATGTGCTACATTTTCTTGAGCACAAAATCTTACGATATGCACTAAGGTGTTCATGATTGGCTAGTGAACAATGGTGAGATGGTTATTTATGTCTTTCTCAAAAGGTTCAAGTTCGACAGTCCGACAGTTAAAGACATGTGACTTCAAGATCAAGACAAAGTGATCAAAAACCATAAACATTTTTCCCACACAACATGCACTACAAAGCTTCAACTAGTAAAGTGTAATAAATAAGCTCATCCAAGCTAAACAAGGTACAAAGACATGTTATGTGAAAATAAATTGACTAACCTTGTTTTCAAAAACCAAGAGAATAAATACAAAACAGACTTGCTTCCTTTTCCCTTTTTTTTATTTTTATTTTTATTTTTTTTATTTAAAAAAGAAAACAAAAACAGTCCTAGAATGAAATGCATGAATGTTATGCAATGCAAATCCTAGAAACAAAAAGAACAACAGAAACCAAAGAACAATGGTCACAAAAGGCAGAGCAGTGAAGTATAAGGACTATGTCAGAAAAACTCAATTAGATCGAGCCTTTTGCATCCAAAACATCTTAGATGCACTACGAGCATTGGAGTTCTTATTCACATTAGAGTGATTTCCAACTCCATGATTGAAATAAAGGTTTAGAGCCTTTACCAATTCACCAAAAAGTGCCATAGGATCTTGTACTTGAGGCACAGGCACTTTCGACTTATTTGCTTACTTAGCTGCTTGCAGCTTGTAACAGTTTGGACGAATGTGTCTAGACTTTCCACAAAAATGACAAACCCAAACAGGCTTACCATGCATCTTGTCCTTAGAAAGGGTAGACTCCTTAGGTTTAGACTCTTTCAGATCAACCCTAATCTTCCTAGGAGGTGTGACCTTTACAGGTTTAGCAGTCTCACTCACAACCTCACTCACAGGGGGTTCAGAGGAAGAGGAAGGAACAAAGTTTGTGAAATTTGGTGCAGACACAGAGATACTTTCAACAAAACCTAATCCAGATTTGTCAGAAGGAGCCTTTTGAACATTCAACATATGATCAAGTTTAGAACTAGCAGATCAAGCAACAGATAAATCAAGTTCCAATTTCTTAACTTTATTAAGTAAAAACATATTCTCAGTTTTCACATTGTTCAAAAGTTCATTAGCATCAAACAGTTTAACAAGCAAATTTTTCTTATCAAGCTCAAGAGATGCAATTTTCTTTAAGCCTAATTCAACATTCATGGCATCCTTTGCAGCAACTTTGCAAAGTTTATTGTAGGCTTCTTGAAGATCTGCATCTTCAGAGAGTTCCCCATCAGAAGGGTTCTCTTCAACAGACACACTTTCATTGACTACAGCAGTAGCAGTGAAAGCAATGAAGTTTCCATCCTCGTTACATCTAGACTCATCATCAGAAACTTCATTATTATTAAGGGTTACAGCCATAGCCTTCCCCTTAGACCTCAAGTATGTAGGACATTCAGATTTCATGTGACCATACCCTTGACATCCAAAACACTGAGGACCCAAAGAATTATTTGAAGATTGACCAACTTTTTCTCTAGGTTTTTCATTGTTGTTAACCTTAGTGGGATCATTCTTCCTAAGGTTTCTAGGTTCAGCAGTGTTTGTACCTCTTGCCCTTCTGTTACTATTCCTAAGAAAGTTTCTAAAATTTTTGGCAAGGTAAGCAATCTCTGTAGCAGAGAGCTCATCATCAAATCTACCAACCTCAACATCATCAACTGACTTAAGAGCCATTGACTTGGATTTGCTAGTTTTGGGTAGGTCCAACTCATAGGACTGAAGAGATCCTACAAGTTCATCAACAGGGATGGAATCCACATCCTTGCTTTCAGTTATGGCAGTCACTTTGGGTCTTAAATCTTCAGTTAAAGATCTAAAAATCTTCCTAACAATTTTAGGTTGATCATAGATTTCACCCAAGTTGTATGCAGAATTAACAATGTTATTAAGTTTAGCATAAAATTCATCAAATGATTCATCATCAGACATCCTAATGCTCTCAAACTTAGAAGTTAATTGCTGCAACTTATTTATTTTGACAGCCTTTGTGCCTTCATGCACAGTCTGGAGGATTTTCCAAGCAATGTGAGCAACCTCAACATTAGAGATTCTCTTAAATTCCTCCATAGAAACAGCGTTAAAGATTGCATTCATAGCTTTGCTATTAAACGCAGCTGCTTCTTTTTGAGAAGTTTGCCACTCATTCACAGGAGTAGTGGGCTTCTCCCATCCATACTCAACGGAGTTCCAGACTCTCTCATCAATAGATTTTAGGAATGCTTTCATCCTTACTTTCCAATAAGCATAATTATTCCCATCAAAGTGAGGAGGAATAACTAGAGAGTGTCCGTGTTCCATGACAACAGGGGTCAAGGATCAGCTCGGAGATCAAAAGATCAACAAACAAAGAGCTACCCACTCTGATACCACTTGTATGTTTTTAGACCCCTTAAAACACAACTGGATTAACCTAGTTAACAATCCAAGTTATTACTTAGTCCAATTTCAAGATCTAGGTTAACACAATCATATAATCATATTATGCATAGCAGCGGAAAAGTAAATAACACAATGATATGATGACCTAGGAAAACCAAACCGGTAAAAAACTTGGGGAGGATTTAACCTAGCTATCCTCAAGGTAAACTTGAATCCACTATAAAAAGAATTGAAGTTTTACAATAGAATTTAGACCACCAACATTCTATTGCTACCCACCAGTAGAAACTTACTGACACGACCACGTGTAAACTCCGAGACCACAGACTCTTTCTTTCTTGGATTCTCCAGCAAGTACAAGCACCCCCGCTTGTGTATCTTTTAAGCTCTTATGGCAGCAACTGAGTGATCATCAAGTTCTTGAACGAATCTCCTTCTTGATAATCCTAAGTTTGTGTGAAGGAAAGCTCCTCTCAGATCTCACAAGAGATTCACACAAACAGCAATATGAGCAACACTAAAACGTGGCTAGGGTTTTCCTTATATACCTGGGGCAAAAACATAAAACCCTAAACGTTTTAGGAGTTAGGGTTGAGTTGGAATTATGCTGTAAAAACGCATTCTACCCGATTTTCGATTGATCGAGCCTAAGCTTCGATCAATCGAGCCAGGCCGAAATGCACAGTAACTTCTGCATCAGCTCGATTCCAACTTTACATAAAAGACACAACTTTGAGCAAGCCTAAACAAGACTAAACAACCTGTTTTGATCATGGTTTGCCAACATTACACATTAGAGTTCTAAATACATAAATTTCTAAATCTTTAGAACCTAACAGTTTTAAAACAAGTATGGTCAAAGAACTAATTTTGGCCCCGGTTCTTGGTTTTACCTAATTTTTTTATCGATTTTAGGGGATTTTACCGAACTGAATTCGAGCCTGATTCCTGATTAAACGGATCAGTCCGATCCCACTTTTAAAACCATGAAATTACTTATCCAACACACTACCCCTATTCAACTGCAAATCAGCATAAATATGTTGAATTGCAGTACATAAAGATTGCATGAAAAATTTCAATTTCTCCTGTATGCCAAAATCATCATTAATTATTTTTAGTTGGGCATAATAAGAATTATCCATAATAACTACAAACCATCATTTACTAACCATCACAGTAGAAATAACCATAATAAAAATAAAAGAGAAGAAAAAAATTATACAATACAAAATAAGATTATGTTTAATGTTTCCCTTACAAACAAAAAGTCCTTGATCATTTCATTTTTCTTTTTAACAATTTTATGATTTTTTTTTTTTTTTTGAAATACGTAGTTTGTGTTTTGGATATTAAGGAGAGGAATTGTAGAATTTTTTTTTTTGGTGGTATTGAATCTTTGCTGCAATTTTTTTTTCTTTGTTACGGTTATTATTTTAACATAATTTTTTCGTGTTTTAGATATTATTAAGAGAAAGCTTGGGTATTGATGTAATTTACTTTCTTTAATGCTTTCAAATTGTCTTTTTTTTTTTTTTTGGGTTAACCAAGCCGGCCCATTGGGTTTTGGATCTTAAGTTCTTTTTCTTTCTTGTTATTAATTTATAATTTTTTCAAATAAATTTTATGCTTTGCAGGCTTTCATTAGTAGTGAAAAATGCTTTGCATATTAAGGAGAGGAAACATTTCATTTTTTTGGATTGATGATATTTTTTTTTCAAATACGGCTGATGTGGTTTTTATTTTAGTGAAAGGAAATTTGGTTCTTTAGAATATTTGTGGCTCTTTTGTTTTTTCTTTTCTGATTTGGATTTTATTCCTAATTTTCTTACGTTTGGTTTGGAACAAATTTTTGTTCATATTTTCATTTAATCGATTATCATTTGATATATTTTCTATCTTTTTTGGTTACTTACCATCTCTCATAAGTTTTTTGTTTCCTTTTTTATCAGATTATTTTGTTTTTTATAGGTACAAAAACATTTGTACAAATCGTTGGTATATATGGATGACAAAACTTTACAAACATTTGCTTTTAACCTCACCCCTAAAGGTGTCATGATTATGCATGCAACTGGTATAATTGATAAAGGGAATGGTAACCAAATGCATTAATGCCTATATCACGCACTGAAGTCAATATTTATATATTGAAATTATAATATGGCTAATAAATTAAATATTAATTACTGTTTTAGTTCTCTTATTTTTTGTTTATTAAAATGATAGTATTATATGCCCATTGTATTGTAGAATATAAATATAATTAAAAGACCAAAATATTGGTAGATAGGAATCAGGATATATTCCAAAACCAAAATATATTCAAATAGATATCCATAAATTCTAGTGAATTAATTTTCACGCATGCATGGGTAAAATATATGTATATATATCTCTTATTGATTGATTTGTCAAGAACTACAAATAATTTTTCAATCTTGCTTCGTTGAGATTAAATTTACAAATTGTTATTCAACGTAACAAGTTGTTAGACACAAGTGAAGACCAATGGATGAAAGAAATGGCATAGAGGTAAGTAATAATGTAATATTGCATGATGTTTTGCATACAATAAATTTCATATATTTGTAATTTATAAATAAATAAAAGTAAGAGGAGCAACCAATTCAAGATCTCAATCATATGAGGTTTAAGAGACAAGTAAACATGTTTTATACATTGGGGATTTTTTTTTTTTTTTAAAACAAAATACATTGCAAAATTTGGGTTGCTATGAAATTAGCTTAGAGGATACCCTTGGAAATCATATAATGACTTTGTGAAGCAAGTTCTACTTATAGGCAACATTTGGTGATTTCTTTGAGATGCTATATTCCCTTTGAAGTTGTTGGTGTAAAAAAAATTCATATATCTTGTTAGAGTTTGGTTCAAATTTATTTACACATGAGATACATTTTTTCAATGCATGGAACTTTCTATTTAATTTTTTTTTAAATTAAATCTCCAATATTGGATTATATTGTCTCCTTTTACTCTCCATATTTGCAAACTATCAACTTCGTCAAAGATCAATAATCACATGATTTATACTGGATTATATTGTCTCTTTTTCACTTTTAAAACTATACAAAAAATTTTGGTTTATGATTAAATAGTAATGTCTAAATGATGTCCAATTAACTTGAAATTCTGCATGTTTATTAAAAACAAAGGGAATTTGTAATCAAATGGTGAAGTTTTCAAAATATGAATTTAATAAAAAACAATTATTGGTGTAACATTAATTACATAGTTTCACTGCATGTAATTTGATTCTTTGGCATTTTGTTATTGTGAACTTATTTGCACCCTTTATCAGTGGATTTTTGAAAAGTAATTAAACACTATATTGTTTAGGTACTAGACTATCTCCAGCCAACCAAGTGTTAATTGTTTACCCATTTACTATAGCTAGATTTGTGCATTGCTTTCAGAGAATTGATGTATATAATATATTTTGGTTCACAACCTTTGGCTGACACACCTTGTAATCGGTTCTTAAAATTCCCAGGTTAAGAATGAGAGTAAAGATTTAATTAGTAGATTGCCGGATAACATTCTCTACCATATTCTATCAATCCTAACCAGAAAAGATGCATGCAAAACAAGCATACTATCCCGCAGGTGGAGGTCCCTTCGATACGGACTACACTCGGCACCTATGTATGAAGTTCCGTATGAAGACAATTGTTCAAAATTGACGTTAGGTTGCTGTAATCTAATACAATATCATATTGATTTTAATAAACTCAAAGGATTAGTAACTCTTATTCTAGATGTAGTTATTATAGATGAAGCTGTTATGGCAAGTATACTTTCTACGTGTACCCTACTTGAGGGTCTGACCTTAGATGCCTGCAATGTTGTTTCAAATCTAATTGTTACTGGTCCACCATCTCTTCGTCTGAAAAAGTTGAAAGTGCGCTATTGTTCTACAAAGAAGATTGAGATTTCTGCTGCAAATCTCATTGCATTTGATTTTAGTGGAGACATTACGCGTATTTCTTCCTTCAGCGCTCCACGATTGTTGAAGGTGCATTTTTACACAGGTACTAAAGCCAGCACATTTGCACATGGACTAGCCCAATTCGCCTCCCATCCTTGTCTAGAGAACCTTTCTCTTATCATGTACTCTAGAACAGTAAGTGCATATAACTTTATGTCACACTACTCAAATATTTTACTTTGTACGATAAAGCTGCTGTACATTATCTTTAACCCTTTATTGCCATTATTTAGGTGAAAGAAATACCCCAAAGCATACCATTATTCAAAAATCTCAAAGAATTGAACATGAATATCTGGAACTCAAGTTGTGGCTCAGAGGAGGATGAACTCTTGTGGGTTTTATTTATTCTCAAGGCTACTCCTCTTTTGCAGAAACTTGAACTTACGGTTAGTAATGAAATTTTATATATATGAAAGGTAGTGCATGTTTCTTGTTGATGTCTTTTCTCTTGAACAGTCGAACAATTATTTTTTAGGCTACATTGCGCATGAATTTTATATACTATTGTACCACTTTGCTATCACTATTTGTTCAAGTATATTAAAAAAATAAAGTTCCACATTGATGTAGCTAATAAGTTTGTTAGGAGTAAGGCTGTCACATAAGGCCCTCACCATGCCAGCAATATTTATATTAATAGTAATGCTAGTCACAAACTCCTTATTATATATACCCTATACACACACAGTTATATAAACAAAAAATCGTGTTTTTAAAACAAGATTTCACAATTTTAATTTAAAACATCATAATTTCAATTGAAATCATGTTTTAAAAACACAATTTCAAATAGCGTATATATGGATTGTGTAATAAAGAGTGTATAATAAGATTTTTTATTACGTTAACATTCCTCCATTATTTACTATGAGAGCTCCAAAAGTTAATTTCATGTATGTTTAATGGAGATCAATTTATGTGTCCCTTGCCTAGGTTGGAAATATTGTGCATCCTCTTTGGAGTTGTGTAATTATAGAATATTTTGGTAGTACTATACAATAAATATGTATTTCTTCCTCTCATATTATAGTGGATCATATTTACTATATTGAGAATAAGATTCATTATTCATATGAGATGAGTGAATACCATGGGCGGTGCTACAACCAGCCCAAGGGGTCCAAATGAACCCCCTGACCTGGCCAAAAAAAGAATTATATATAATTTTTTTTCACCCCTAAAATAAAATCCGAATACCCTGGCCCTAAATTTTGTTTAAACCCAACTAAAATAAGCTTGAATATAATTATCTTATTGCTACTTTCATAATATTTTCACAACAATTTTACAATAAAATTAAGTTAAGTGGTAAGTTGTAATTGGTTTTTATCTAAATCCATAGCTGACATCACTTATTTACACACCTTTAACAACTTGCCACCTAGATTTTATTATGAAATTGTTGTGTTAGTAACACTACTCTTGAAATTGGTCATGTGTTAAACAAATAAATAAAAATTCACTTCAGTAAAAAATTATTTCCCTACACTTTTCTTCTTCATTAGTAAAAACTTACACCACTTTTCTTATTCTCTTTCTCATTTCCATGTTTTCTTTATGTCTAATCAAGTAGTTTGATAAGTATTTTACAGATTTTCAAATCTAAAAAGTCTTTTAGTGTTTGCTCCAATTCTAAGAGAAAGACCGCATGTGTACTTAAAAAGCTATACACTTCAAAAGCTAAAAATTATATTAGTTACTATTTTTTTCTTAGTTTCACATTTCCTCCTAGTTCTACTCCTAAGTGTGTTACTATTCTTCTTTATCATATATTTTTATTTAATTGATATTACATATAAATATAATAAATTATCATTAATTTGACAAAAATGTATGATTAGTTATTTAATTATATTTATTTATGCATTCAATGGTTGTTGTCTTACTGATCTTTAAACTATTAATAATGTTTTTAGACTATTGTACACTAAATTGTATTTAGAATACTATTTTAGATTATTGGATATAATATGAAAGTTGTATATACTAAAAAAAAATTAATCATTTTATTTTTTACTCCCCCACAACAAATTTCTAGTTCCTACACTATTGACCCGCCTAAAAATTTTTTTTTAGAAAATACGCATTTATTGTACTTTCAAAGTAGTCCATTATGTTCCTAATTTTAGGGCCTCATCCAATAATGTAATTATGTCATGTAATATATACATGTAAGGTGTGTAGTGAACAATATTGCATTAGGCTTTTCTTTAATCAACATGGTCAATACTTGGTTTATTCTAATTTCTGCAATATAACCCTCCCACTGTAGTCATATGCATTTTGTATCTCCCAATTGCTAAAATTTTGATATACTATCTTGGTTGTAGGTATGTGCGCAAAACTTCTTCGAGAACCAACTGGAAATACGGAGTTTTTCTGGTTTTTCACATGATCAGTTGAGACGAATTGAGATGCATGGGTTTGTGGGCAACTGGTATGAAGTCGAGTTTGCGATTTATATGCTCGAAAGCTTAAAAAAACTCGAGTTAATGGTTATTGACCCATCTACGAGATGTTATCGCAATGGAATGTGGGCCAATTATGTAGATTCTTCTTGGGAAGAAAAACACAAGCCAATTGTCCAAGACAAACTTGAGAAAGTGAAAACGAGTGCTCAACTTAGAATCTTATAAAGTTACTACACTCATCACATACGCTTTGCGCGTGCAATAATACTCTTTTTTATTATTATTTATTTGTTGTTGAGTGTTATAATGTTTAAAATGATATATAAATAAATATTTGTATTATTTTTTTAAAAGAAAAAGGTAAGGTAACATGGAATAATGTTTAAAAATGAGATAAAAATAGTGTCCTAATTTTTGAGTTGGATAGAGAAAATAAAGGAAAAAACTTAAAACTTAGGAACAGTAAATTACTCTTTTATCCAGTTTGTGTTTTTTAATTTAAAACTATTTAACTAAAAGACAGGTATTTTAGACAATTTAAGAATTTGTGTGATGAGAGTATTATAGTACAAAAAATGTTGAAACTCAAACAAAGAATCATGTTTTTAATAGTATCGATAAGGTGCTACAATTTTAGCATATTAGCAAATAGCAGGCACCCCTGCTTCATGGAAACTATTTTTTTTTTCTTTATTTTTTTAGAAAAATATTTTCATTAAGTTTTAATGTTTGAAACTTTGGATTGAATAACTTAAACCAACTTCTATATTTACATATATGAATAACCGGTGTAATTTTATTATTCTCTCTCTACAACCGCGATTAATCTTTAACACCCTTGAATCATACTTCAAAAGCATTTTGCCCAAATGGTACGGTAGTTACTTGCGAAATTTGAAATTAATTATCATGAATTTCTCATTCCATTGAAAATACGATTTTTTTTTTGAATAGATTTTGATTTATCAGAAAATGTTTTCTATCAAAGGAAAATCAAGAAATTTGAAATTATGGTTTATCAAATTATAAATGGGTTTGGTAGCTGGAAATAACTATGGGCTGCCTCTTCTTTCATGGCCCCTTTGCAGGCCTTCATTATTGTTAAGGCCCTTGTGCATAGGCTCCAACATTGTCACCAAGCAGCTACTTGATCAGCTTTGCTCTGAGGCAGGAAGGACCAGACACAAAGGTAAACGGTTATTAGCCCAAATCAAATCCCCATTTTGTAGCCTAAAATTGAAACTAGAAATAAAGAGAGACTAACAGTGTGTTTGGTTGTAACTAAGGGGAAGAAAAACAGAGAGAAGAGAGTGAAGGAAGAGAAAGGAAAAGAAAGGAAATAGAAAATGCATCCCTCTTACACATTTGGAAAGGGTGAGGGGAGAGAAAATAAAATAAAATAAAATAAAATATTTATATTCAATATATATTTTAATTAAATAACCCAATAAAATCCAGAAGATTTGATTTTGTGATGGATAAAATTGAAATTTTAAACGTTCTTCAAAGTGGGTCCCCAAAAGTTACACTCGTTTTATATAGTTTTTTCATCATTTTTGTCCAATTTGGGTAGATGAGAAAAGTGGGCCTAGATGGATGCTCATTCTTTCGATCTTCTCCTTTTTTCTTTCCTATAATACCAATTAAACAAAGGAAACTGTTATGTCAACACAATTTATTATAAATAGTCAAATGCCTTTTGTCATATTCATATAATCATAATAATAATAATATAGTACCTATAACAACAACGACAACAACAACAACAATAATAATAATCAAAATTGCTTTGTTTGGGAAGGGAGGAAGAAAAGAGAAAAGAAAGGAAATTGTGTTGATATGACAATTTCTCTTGTTTGGTTAGCATTATAGGAAAGAAAAGAAGAGAAAATGGGAGAAATGAGCATCCATTCAGGCCCACTTTTCTAAGGGAAAGTCAAATAAAAATAGTGCAACTTTTTGGGGGCCCATTTTTCTCAAAGAAAGCCAAATAAAAAGAATGCAACTTTTGGGGCCTACCACTAATGACATTTAAAATTTCAATTATGTCCATCACCAAAACAAGCATTCTGGATTTTATTGGGGTATTTAGGTAAAAACATATATCTAATTTAAATATATTATTTTCTTTTATTTTCTCTTCCCTCACTACTTCCAAACATGTAAAAGAGATTTTCTCTTCCTTCACTCTCTTATCTTCTTCTATCTTCCCCTCAATTACAACCAAACACAATGTAAATGTTTGTGAGAAAAATCAAACGCTTTTTGTTGTATTAAAAATAATAATAATAATAATAATAATAGAACCAAATGTATATGAAACATAATAATAGACTTAACAGTCGTCCCTCGAACTGGGTTCCAGTTAACTCAATTGGTCAAATCTAGTATCATCGAATAAGAGATCTGAGATTCGATCCTCATCTACACAAAAAACTAATTGGTGTTTTGGTTTAATAATAAAGAGCAATTATCAGAAACAGATGCCATAGAAATATGATATATATTAAGTAATTCTAAATTACATTTCACAACAAAAAAGAGTGTGAACAAAGAATTTTTTATTTTTTATTTTCAAAAAAGAGACTATGAAAATAATCCAGCCTATTAAAGAAATTCTTGGAATTTCCCTCAGAATACATGCTTATGTAAATGACTTTATACACAACACTGCTTAATTACAGAGATTGTAAGGTGGTTTTAGTAAGAGCATATATACATATTAATATGATCTCATACTTGGGAACAGGTTGTAAAGTTATTTAAAATATGATTTTTATATTAATTAAACTTATCACACAAAGAATATAAGGGTGATTCTCAACCAAAATAACACATTTTTAAGTATAATTCTCGTCCACTTAATTGTTAAGTGTTCACAAGTATCATATGAAGCTAATTATTTATTATTTCGTCTCTTGTTAGGGGACCCCATGAAATTCAAAAATCAGATGAGGATCCCATGAAATTTAAATTTAAAGTCATGCATTCCATAATTCATAATCTAAATTATGATTCTTTTTCTTTTTTCTTTTTCTAATAAGAAAAAGAGAATAGAAACTAATATCATGATTATGTCAGTTCTTGACAAAGGCTACCATTCCATAATCACATTTGAAATGTAATTAAGACTACAATCTGAGAGCAACAAAAAGGAAAGATAAATGAAAATAAAAGAAAAAAACAAAAAACTTGTCAAGTGCTCTATTTCTCTCTCCCACAAGTCTCTAAAAACAAGTTTCATGATTTCGTGAAAGGTTTTTCACCAAACTAGTTTGGAAAGAACCCATTAAACTTTTTCTATATGTTTTTATTGGATGCGAATTTTGAAAATTTAAGTGTTGGATTGCATATTTTTTATTATATCCTTTATACTTGCAAAATTTCAATAAGATCAAATATCAATAGCTATTTCATCAATAAAATATTTAAATTTCCAAATGATTTATCAGAAGATGTTTTCTATCAAAGGAAAATCAAGAAATTTGAAATTATGGTTTATCAAATTATAAATGTGTTTGATAGCTGGAAATTAACAAATTAAACAACTCAAGAAAAAAAAAAAACAATTAAACAAGAAATGTCCACTGAGATATATAAGATCTAGCAACACATGTACATGTCACCATTTTTTAATCACAAAACTTAACCGAAGCATAAATTCCAAATCATAAATTTTATTCAAGCCCAATGCCATAAACACATATTATAGTAAACCATATAAAAATAATTAACTTTGTAGTTCCTGAAACATTCTAATTCCATGGAAATATAGGAAAATCAATACTAGTCATAGACATAATACATTATATAATTACGGATTTAACGATGGACTGACGATATATGGAAATTCCACCAATCCCTATAAACACCACCAACAAAAACACCTTCTTTTTCTGCACATTTTACCATTCGATCATACATAGGGCGAGACACATCTTCAGGAATTATGATAGTTTCACCTTTCTCAATCCATTTTTTTTGAATGGTTCAAGATTTCGAATAGGCCTTGTTGGCGGGGGATTGTAGGGTCGCATTATTCGACTATTCAAAATGAAATCCCTTCTGTTAAATTCTCTATTTCCATGTATGATATTGTCGACAACACTCCTGTAACTCGAACCAGAAAGATTTGCACCAACTATGAACTTAATTTTTACGCCTGGAAATAATTCCATGTAATGATCCCTTATTTTTTTCATGGCGTGCACAGTATTAACAAAGAAATATGGCGTATCATCATCTTGTTTTTCTTCCCCATGTGAACAAACTGGTTTGAAAGTCGTACTTGATGATCCGTTTGATATATTGGACTTGTTAGGATAAAGGATTGTATTTATAGTATTCATGTACCATTTCCTCATAAATGCTCTAGAGTCCAGACTCTCTCATTGTTCTCCAAGCGTTTTATGTAATCTAGCTTGTTACTAATTTGGTAACTAGAATTTAAGAAAATACCATATATAATTCATGCTTCCCCATGCATGGAAGATGTGATCCACAAATTTGGATACACTGAAGAAATAAACATGCATAATAGCATTCAATGAATTGGAGTATATCTTTACCCTTACATAAAAAAAAAAATAGAAAATGTATAAAATAGGAGTAAGTAACATGTTTTCTGCGAATCCATGACAAGAAATTTTTAGTCTAACATTAATTCCTTTATTCCTTTATCAAACAATGAATACATAATTCACAGACAAAATGGGCTTCTGCTCTTTTCGGGCAAATTATATAGGGAAATGCCCCCCTTCCCAAACTAAATAGGGAAATGCCTCTCTTTTAAAACTCGATTTTTGATAAATCGAGTTAGGCCCTATAGTGGCGTTTTTAAAGAGCCTATAGTGACGTTTTTTAACTGGACTTCATTGAAATCAAATTATAGGCAATGAAATTGACCTATAGTGGTGTTTTTTTACCTATAACTCGATTTCTTTGAAGTCAAGTTAAAAAATGTCACTATAGATCCTTAAAACGTCACTATAGGCTCCTTAAAACGCCACTATAGGGCTTCAAATTTTTTTTTTTTTTTCTAACTCGATTTATCAAAAATTGAGTTTTAAAATAGGGGCATTTTCCTATTTAGTTTGGGAAGAGAGGCATTTCCCTATATAATTTGCCCAAAAAGGGCAGAAGCCCATTTTGTCCCATAATTCACATTTTAAAGCATGATGATACTTGAGAAATTGCCTATTTATTAAACTAGGCAATTATTTAGACCCCAAACTTCAATTTTACCGCTAAGTTAATTTTAAGCTAAACTAACAATTAGACTCAAAGATAAGTGATTAGCCAATTGAACTAAGCATGGATGATAGGCATTACATGGATAAACTAGATAAGCTGCGGAATTTATTTAATGACCTAGGTAATAATTAAGACCCCAAACTTCAAATTTTATGGCTAATTCAATTTCAGACTAAACTAACAATTAAAGCCAAGTGTAAGTATTTAGCCAATTGAACTAAGCATTTTACAACAAAGATTGCATGGATAAGCATATTTAGCAAATTAAAAGAACAATAAGCAATAAATAAGAGAAGCACACCCAAGATAACACCAAATGTGTTATCAAAGAAGAAAAAAAAAATGAGAACCAGGTGGAAAAACCTCTCTGCGGCCTTTCTCAACAAGTGGATGAGACCTTTCTCAAAAAAAAAAAAAAAAAAAAAAAAAAGGTGGATGAGAATTATCCTTAATGAGTTATTAATTTAGGTTGAGAATTACCCTTATATTCTTTGTGTGATAAGTTTAATTAATATAAAAAATCATATTTTATATAACTTTACAACTTGTTCCCAAGTATGAGAGCATTATTACTATGTATATATGCTCTTACTAAAACCACCGGTGGTTTTAAGCAGTGTTGTAAGGTACCTTACAATCACGGTAACTAAGCAGTGTTGTGTATAAAGTAATTTACATAAGCATGTAAATATATTTTCTGACGGAAATTCCAAGAATTTCTTTAATAGGTTGATTATTTTCATAGTCACTTCTTTGAAAATAAAAAATAAAAAATAAAAAATTCTTTGTTCACACACTTTTTTGATATGAAAAAATGTAATTCAGAATTACTCGTTACATACCATATTTCTATGGTGTTAGCCTCTAATGATTACTCATTATCATCATACTAAAACACCAATTAGTTTTTGGTGTAGGTAAGGATCGAGTCACAGATCTCTTATTTGACAATACTAGACTTTACCAATTGAGCTAACTGAAACCTAGTTTGAAGGATTACTGTTAAGTCTATTATTATATTTCATATACTTTTTTTTCTATTATTATTATTTTGAATACAACAGAGAGCATTTGATTTTTCTCACAAATATTTATAGTGTGTTTGGTTGTAATTGAGGGGAATAGAAAAGAAGATAAGAGAGTGAAGGAAGAGAAAATCTCTTTTACACGTTTGGAATGAGTTAGGGAAGAGAAAACAAAATAATATAATAAATTTAAATTAGATATATATTTTTATCTAAATACCCCAATAAAATCCAAAATGTTTGTTTTGGTGATGAACAAAATTGGAATTTTAAATATTGATAGGCCGAAAACGAATTGACCCCTTGTGATGAATTAATTGATTAATTAGCCAAGTTTAATTAATTAATCAAATTAACATGCAAACGCGTGGTAGCACAAACAAATCACCAATTAAACTAAGTATACAGTGGAAAATAAATTGACACGGTGATTTGTTTACGAATGGGGAAAACCAACACGGCAAAAAACCCCACCGAGTGATTTTAAGGTCACCACTCCCCAAATTCCACTATTACCACAACAAGCGGTTACAAGTAAAAGAATCCCAGTACCTTATACCAACCTATAGTTGAACTCTTACCCCAATACCCAATTGGACTTGTTTTGTAGTGACAATTTCTCCTTTTGATGCACGGCTCCCAGTACGTGACTAACCAATTGCGCGGATCCCAGTACGCGACTTCAATCACCAACTAGAGAAGGTTGTTGGCTGCAAAGTTCTTCAGTTCATCCAGACGATGAAGATCAAGAAGATGCTTGGTTACAAAACCCTACAGTGCACAAATACAGCAACTTCTTCACAAGAATGATGAACTAGGGCAAAACTTTGTCTCCGGTCACAATTTGCTTGAACAAACTTTGCTCAACACTTGTGCAACTTGTGTCCTCTTTGACGACCCTTAAAATAATCCTTTTATATGTATAGGGTTGTGAGAAAAGAAAGTCCAAACACATAATTACGGATTAGAGTCAAAACAGATCTGAAATTCTGTTTTTCATAAACCTCAATAGATAGCCATCTATCGAGCAGCTGTCGAGCCATGGGGCTGGAACAGCTCTTAAAACTCAATAGATGGCTAACTGTCGAGCTTTAATGACAGACACTTTTCAGACTTGAATCTTGGACAGACTTGCATGGCTTCAACACTTGATCTTGAAACAAGATTTCTTGAAGTATTAAACACATCCTAGATCTACCCAAATACAAGTAAAGTGCGTTTTGTCAAAGGATTAGGCAATTACATAAAATAGTGACATATGTTCCTAACAAGTGAATCACATATGTCCTAACAAATATTATTAGTGGTGGATCCCCAAAAGTTGCACTCTTTTTATTTGGTTTTCTCTGAGAAATGTGGACTCAAATGGATGCTCATTTCTCCTATTTTCTCTTCTTTTGTTTCCTATAATGCTAACCAAACAAGAGAAACTGCCATGTCAGCACAATTTCCTTCTTCTTTTTTCACTTTTCTTCCTCCCTTCCCAAACAAAGCATTAGTTCTTATTATTATTATTATTATTATTATTATTATTATTGTAAGGTTGAATTTAATTAACCATTTTGTTGGCTTTATTCCATGCCAATTTGCTTGTAATTCAGCATTTAGAAACCCTATATTTAGGTAGGAATCATGTAAGGGTAGTGTGTGAGAGAGTGTGAAGAAAAACTCAAAAGTGTGCACTCAAGAAAGGCATCGCAATTGGATCTCGCGATTGGCTCGCGGCTAGCAAGTCGCCAAAGGAGGCACATGTGTGAAGCATGTAGAGGAACTGAAGAGTCACGCCAGCTAGAGCACTACAAGACAAAACTTCCAATCTGGCTAGGCAATTAGCTCGCGACTCAGACTCACGACTCAATCAAGTCGCGAGGCCAAGTCGCCAGTCCACTCTATTTGGGAAAAACTAACATTTCGCATTCCAAACACACACCAGTATAAATACCCCTTATACTCACGTATTGTAGAGAGCTTCCAGAGAGAATTTTGAGGGAGAAACTCTAGAGAAAAACAAGATTAACTCATCCACAATCTTTATCCTTATTTCTCCAAATTCCTCTACTTTCACCCTCTCCATTGATACATCCTTGAGAGGTACATTAGCCAAATCCTTATCTCACCATACCTATATCAGTGAGAAGGTTATTTGAAACTTGGGAAGCAGTTAGGAAGGGACCAATTGATATTGGTTGATGCTATGGGCTATAGCGGGATTCGATAAGCTAGAGAAGACAAAGGTTCAGGGTAACCTCATTGGAGCAAAAAGCTTGGAGGGTCTTCTGCTGTTCATGTATCCCAACTTCATTCTCTAGTGGATTATTGATCGCTTGGAGGGTGGCGAAGAGGTTTTACGCCGAGGACTTCGGTTTTCTCTTCGATAACACATCGTTGTATTGTCTTTGTGTTTGCATCTCTCTTCCCTTAATCTTTGCCATTTAATTTCTACTGTGGTTGTAATTTTATTTGGTTTAGATTGTTTTATCAATTCTGTTTTAGCTTATCTTCATTTTCCGCACGTACATTGTTTGATAACAAGCTTGGATTAGTAATTTGTAATTTGGGGGTCTAAATGGTCAAGGTGTTTTACACACTTTTTGAACATTCAATTGGTGTCAGAGCAGGTGCACTAGCTGTGGTTTAATTACCTTAGTGCGATCCTTGACTTTGTTTGAGATGGATCGGTCTCAATCTTTAAATGTTCCACCATATTTTGATGGTAGCAACTATACCTTTTGGAAAGTCCGGATGAGGGCATTCTTGTATGAAAGCTCGAAAATGTGTTGAAAACACAAGAGCTGTTTAGACCCCCAATTAAAATTACGGCTTGGTTGATTTTACACAAACTTAATACTAAGTGCGGAAACGTGTAAACACAAGCGTATAAGCAATAAGCTACTCTAAGCCATAAACTAAACAACACAGCAGTATAATGGAATAAAACAAGAGTAGGGAAGAAAGATGCAAACACAGAAAACACCAAGACGTGTTCTCGAAGAGGAAACCGAAGAACTCGGCGAAAAACCTCTCCGCCGCCCTCCAAGCGGAAATCGATCCACTAGACAATCAGTTGGGATACATGAGTAAGCAAAAGACCCTCCAAGCCTAATCTACCCGATGCACCTAAGCCCTCCAAGCTCCTACTCCAACAAGGCTTCTCGGAACCGTGTCTTGTCTAGTTCTCCGGATCCCGCAACAAGCTCCATGTTGCATCTGCCATCCTTGGCTTCTTCCAATGCTTCCCAGCAGCACCAAAACGTCACTCAACACTCTCAAGAGGTGTGGTAAGTGTTTGGGCTATCAACCTCTCAATGGTGTGGAAATGGAGAGGGAAGGGTTGAGGAGATACCACAAGCAAGTGTATAGAGAAAGGTGGGGATGACAATCTCTAATTGCAAATGTGTTTGGCTAGGGTTTTCTCTCTGAAGCATCCCTCAACATTTGTGGGTAATGGGGGTTTATTTAGGATAGGTGCAGAATGTGTGAGTCAGTCAGTACAGGCTGGCAGAACAGCATGTCTCGCGGGTGTCTCGCGGGAAGGCCTTACCCGCGAGATACTCGCGAGAGACAGCTGTCTCCATCTGTCCTGACTCTTCGCATTCCAGCATGTGCAAGGCACATGCTTCACTTCGCGGGAAGCTTAGTCGCGACATACCCGCGAAATTCCATCAGCTTCCACTTTGCTTGAGTCTTCACACACTCTCTATCACACACCCCTTACATCAATTCCCACAACAAATACAGGGTATAAATAATTGATAGTAATTACAATCAAATTTGGCACGGAATAAAAGCCAACAAAACACATAGTTGTAAATCACAACTTTACAATCTCCCCCTTTGGCTATTCCGTGACAAAACCCTAAAACAGACTCTAGACTTAAACGTGAGTTTGGGAACACAGGCAAAACTCACTCACACTTAATTCTAGATTCTGATAAGCTCTTGAAACATATGAACAAGTAACTCCTGAAACACAACAACAAAATATTATCATTGTATGCAGAAAACTTGAAAAACATATGGAGCATCAATAGCATGATCAAGCAAGATGAAATAGAAAACACTAGATCATGGCAAGATCAAACAAGTAATCACTATACACAAGCAATTACTATGCTCATTCACATAAGGAATGAACATCCGGATATGCAAGATGATAAGCTCATATGAAGAGTACCATTTGCAAATCCAACACTCAACCAATGCAAAATACTCAATGTATTTGCATCTAGGAACAATCCTACATGGGCACAAGAGTGTTCATCACTCAACCAATGCATAGAACGTATATGCATCTAGGAACAATCCTACTAGGGCACAAGAGTGATGTAGTGAAGTAAATGTATGACATTAAACTTCAATAGCACAAGCATAAAGGCTGCATAAGCAAAATATTGCAAATACATGGCACAAACCATAAAAGCCTACAAATCATGCAATGAAACAAAACAACCCTTAAAGCTTACAAAAGCAACATGGGTACATGTAAAGTATGCTACAAAGCATAGAGAATAACACAAAAGAAAACATCTGAAATAATACTTAAATAAAGCGTAGTATCAAAGCTTTAAACCAAAAGTAGTAAAACAGTTATAAACACTAAAAATACTGAATAAAAAACTGTCTTTAAAACCAATAACCAATGCTACTGTGTATCTAGGCTATGCTCCCCCTAACACTGTGCAAGCTCTTCTCCAGCTCCCCCTCAGAAATTTCTCCCCCTTTTTGACCGGAATGGCCAAAGGTCTAGAATGGTACGGACTCCGAATCAGAGCCATGAGTGGAAGACAACTCCTGAACTTGCGATGCTAATGCCGTGATCTGTCCCTGAAGATATGCGAACTGATCTGCTGTGTGCTGCACATGGGAGTCAAGCACTGTCGACATCTGGTCCATTTTAGCAAGCAACTGATCAAGTTTGCTTAAGCCTGATGGTGGAGCAGAAGATGATGGCTGTGCAGAGGGCTCTGGAGCCGAGGTGAACCTCTCAATCTCTTCCTCTGTATCTTCAGCTTCCTCCTGTTGAACTTGTCGTGGTGGTGGTATGGTATGCACACCAGTCTTGGATCCTCGAATGTGTGCAGTGCTCCTAGTCAAAGTATGACCACCAATGGGATAATCCCTCGGAACAACTGTGAGACCACTGGGTAGCTTGAGCTTTGTCTTGGCAATCAAACCCATGATCAAAGAGGGGAACGGCATCACAGTCCGTGAATTCTGCTTTGTGATGCTCTTCTTCAAGACATGCATGATGTGACCACAAATGTCAATCTCCTTATGTGTGAAGAGATCATACAGAAATCTTGTTCTCGGAGCAGATAGAGTGGTGAGATTGGTGACTGGATACAGATTGTGAATCATCACATAGCTCAATGTCCTCATTTCTGGAGAGAACTTGAGAGTGTCCATGGATGATTTCTTCGATACACCACCAAGGACTTTGATCATCTCATCAATCTTACCCAATCTGTCCTCATAAGCAACTGTGATTTGCTGAGATGGAGGACGAGTCTCCAAAAAGTCTTGGATGCTCTCTCTAGTAATCTGAAACTCCTTGTGTCTCACCCAGCCCTCAATGCGATCTCCGTTGACAATGGCATTAGAGAAGAACTCTTTGATGATCTCTGAGTAGACCACTCCAGTTGGGTTCAGCAGCTTGGTCCAAGTTCTATCTTTGAACACTTCAGGGATGAAAGTGCCCTAAAGAGTCTCTAACTGGACTACCCGTTCCATGATGATCGTCTTGTCCTTGTAGCAGTCATTGTACTTCATATCAGCATCTATAGACCGGAAATGTTCTGAATCAGTTCGGGCTCTCTTTGAAGTCGATTTCTTCCTAGCTGCATGCTTGGTGGGAGACATCTGCACAATTGCACAAAGCAAAGAAGGAAACAACAATGCACAAACACAACCAGAAGACAAACTTCATTAGTTTCAGGTTAGTGCCAAATCAGACATAGACTAACTGAAAAACACAGTATGATAAACACTACACATCATGCTAAAAGACTACAACTTATAAGGCATAACTACAATGCAACAAAGTAAGACATAGTGGAAGAGTCTGTGTCTGTGTGCATGTGCTGATGAGTGTGTGCGGCATGAGATGCATGAGGGTGCCTAAGTGTGCTTAGTTGTGTGTCAAAAATGTGCAACATGAACAAAGAGATTGAAACACAAAATCAATGACCAGACCAAGTAAAATAAGGTCATACAAGTGAGAATCCATTGATTGAAATCACTTGATTTCAAAATAGCACAAAAATGTCACTCGGACATTTTGACAAACACTTAGTGTGCACAAAAGCAAAAACTACATGAATAATGCATGAACATGTGAAAATCTACCCTCAATACATGATAAAATGCCACAAGGGGCCAACACAAGTGCAGAAACAACTAAAGAAACACAGCCCAATCAAAAAAAATGAAAAAGATTCACCCAATTTTGAAAACCAACCCAAAGTTTCGAAAATCCCCAATTATCAAAACCCTAACAAAAATTCTGCATAATCTAAGTAAAAACTTGAAAAGAATTAGTTGAGAAACATACCTTGAAGAAGAAAATGCAGAAAAAATGCTTGGATTGAAGGGAAATGAATGGAATAGTGATTTTGGGTTGAAAAACTTTGAGAGAGGTTGAGCGAGGGAAGTTTGATGGTTTTGAAAAACTGTCACAACAGCTATATAAAAACTGAAAACACGCGTTTTTCGCGGGTTAGAGAGTGGCGAAACAGTCGCGAAACAGTCGCGAGAAGAGCCACTGAAGCATAAAAATTTTCGCGAGAAGCGTTAGGTCGCGAAATAGTCGCGAGACAGTTGCGGTAACTTCTGTCTGAAATTGGAAAAATCCAATTTTTAGCCAAACAGTATTTCGCGAGTAGCTTTTGGTCGCGAAACAGTCGCGAAACAGTCGCGAAAGTTTCTGTGTGACATGTTAAAAGGAAAAATTCCCTCAACTCCTTTTCGCGGGAAGCTCTAAGTCGCGAGCTTCTCGCGAAACAACCCCTGAACCAGTTTTTGAAGACACACAAAAACATGCTTTTTAATGAAAAACAAATGACAAGAAAGTATAAAATCACTTTCAAAAACAAATAAAACACTCAAAAATCTTTTTGGGTTTGATCAACAAAGATTGAGCATGTGAAAACACATTTAATCAAGTACAATCACACAAATGAATAAGGCATTCATTGAACATAGACTTGTGTGTTGTGTGTGGATATCAAAAATGAGATAGTCCTTAGTCCAATGTGAAGCTTCAATGATCAATTCAATCAAGGCATACACAACTAGCACTAGATTATGTGATCTATCTCAATTATAGAAACATGCATATATGACCTCCCACACGTACTTGACAATAATTCATTGAAGCTTTTCATTTGGCTCCATATTTAACATATCATTTGCAACTTTTGAGCAAAGAGAATCTCATTTAGAGAAAGATGCCTGAAATTTTTGATATTTCAATTTATGAGTTAGCCTTTGGCTTGTTGGGCATCATACATTTTATTTTGGTCGCTTTCCCTTTTTCCTAGTCGAATACTAGTTTGTGCGACAGGCTTTTGCAGCTCTATATCTCTTTTCATTTGGAGATTTACAATTAGAGAGCTCTTTTAAGCAAAAAAAATAAAAGTGGGAAGATATATAGGCATGAGTCTATGCATGTCTCAAGATCAACAAAAACATTCACTAATCATTCATGACAAGGTTGAAGATCTATTTACAACAGTCACATAGATTTCAGAATTTCTTCCACAATGATATGAGTGCATGAGAGACAAGCTAAGCTCGTTAAATGCACAAAGCCATAAGTACAAAGGTACAGGGCAAAACATGCTTTGAGACAAAACTCAACAAAGTGATCAAACTTTTTGGATTTTCTATTTTTATGTGATTTTGAATTTTTTGAACACACCCAAAACATAACAACAAAAAAAATTAACAAAGACAACCGGTACAAATCAACCGGACACAATAACAATATTAAAAATAGAGCAATGCATGAAAAAGATGCAACAGCAAATGTCCCTAAATATTGAAAGAATTTATGCGTGGACATGTTATAATGCTTATGCATGAGCACCCCTTTTCACCCACACGTCACGTGCGTTTGGGGTGATATCCTTAACGGATTGGGTACGTGAATTTGGACTATCAAACCTTCTGGTGAAACTCTCCAAGCAAGTGGTGAAGGCACCAATCATTTTCATCACGTCCATCATGCCAGGATCACGATTCTGACTTCTCGGTTGTTCACCACCCCAAGACCTCATGTCATTTCTCCTTCCTCGTGACCGAGGTGCGCTTGAATTGTTGTCTGATCTCAGCTTTTGACAGTTGGGTCTGGTATGTCCTTGCATTCCGCAGTAATGACAGACATAGTCCGTTCTAGGACTCCGTTGTGATCTTGGGAGAGATCTTCCTCTGGTTTCATGTCTACCCATGGAGTGATTTCGGGGCTTATTCACCATCCGTTGCTCACTCACATTCTTCTTCTCAGCCTTAACATCCTCAGGGATGGTTTCTTCTACAATAGGCACTGCGGCCTTCACAAACTTCACTTCTTTGGTAGCTTTGGCTGATGAGCTGCTTCCTCCAGTGTATCCCAACCCGGACTTGTCTGAAGAAGGTTTTTGAGATGAGATAACATCATCTAACTTCTGGGAGGAGACTCTCTCTATCTTGGCATGAGCTTGCACTACCTCTTGCTCAAGAAACCTCACCTTCGTATAAGCTTCAGACAACTCGCCATTTAATGTCTCAATTTCGCACTTAGCCTCTTTATATCTGACCATGAGACTTCTGTAATCTTCCTCAGCCTTCTTCATTTTCCTCACAGCTACCTTGGCTATTCTGGTATACTCTCCAGACTTCTCAAGAAGTAAAGAATAATTTTCTTGAAGATTAGCTGTATTCTCTTCTTCTTCTTCAGCATCTGATTCATCCACATTCCCAATAGACTCTGAATCTGAATGCTCACCAAGTTCCTTCACAAGAGTACCCAAGTCATCCGACGACTCCACATGAGCAATGGTCATGAATGCGGAGTAGTTTCCCTCTCCGTCACAGCTCTCTTCCGAGTCAGAATCAGAGGATTCTGAATCACTGAGTGTTGTGGCATAAGCTTTGCCTTTTCCCCTTAGAAAATTTGGACACTCCTTCTTTAGATGTCCATGGCCATTGCACTCATAGCATATAATTTCTGAAGAAGGTTGAAACTCCCTCCCTTCTTTTCTTGGAAACTCTTTCCTATCACCTCTTGAAGATGAAAATTTTCCTTTGTTGAATGGTTTCCCACTGTTCTTCATCTTCAGAAATTTTCGGAAGTTTTTCGCAAGAAATGCTACTTCCTTCTCCACCCCATCTTCTTCGGAGGAATCACCCATCCTTTCGGTGATGGTTTTAAGAGCAAGTGATTTACTCATCTTATGGGAAGGCAGTCTCATCTGATATGTTTGGAGAGACCCAACTAATTCTTGAATTTTAATCTCATCCAAATCCTTGCTTTCCTCTATGGCTGTAACTTTTGCTCTAAAACTTTCAGGCAAGGACCTCAACACTTTTGTCACCACCTTAGCATCTTCAATCTTCTCCCCAAGATTGAGTTTAGCAATTACAATTTCATTGAGCTTCCCATAGAATGAATCAAACGGTTCATCATCACCCATCTTGAGCTCTTCAAATTTTGTGGTAAGCATCTGAAGCTTTGTGTCCTTAACTTTCTTTGTACCCTCATAAGTGGTCTCCAAAATCTCCCAAGCTTCTTTGGCTACCGTCATGTGAGAGATCCTGTGGAATTCATCAGGAGACACAGCACAAAATATAGCATTTAAAGCTTTACTATTAGCATTGGCTGCTGCAAGAGCCGCCTTATCCCAATTAGCCTTAGGAGCTTCCGGCTTAGTCCAGCCGAGCTCTACCGCATCCCAAACGGTATCTTCTATAGAGCATAGAAATGCTCTCATTCTGACTTTCCAGAATGCGTAATTGTTCCCATAAAAAAATGGTGGAACATTGAGCGATTGAGACCGGTCCATCTCAAATAGGGTCAAGGATCACACTAAGGTGTTTAAACCAAGCAAGTGTACCCGCTCTGATACCAATTGAAAGCTCGAAAATGTGTTGAAAACACAAGAGCTGTTTAGACCCCCAATTAAAATTACGGCTTGGTTGATTTTACACAAACTTAATACTAAGTGAGGAAACGTGTAAACACAAGCGTATAAGCAATAAGCTACTCTAAGCCATAAACTAAACAACACAGCAGTATAATGGAATAAAACAAGAGTAGGGAAGAAAGATGCAAACACAGAAAACACCAAGACGTGTTCTCGAAGAGGAAACCGAAGAACTCGGCGAAAAACCTCTCCGCCGCCCTCCAAGCGGAAATCGATCCACTAGACAATCAGTTGGGATACATGAGTAAGAAAAAGACCCTCCAAGCCTAATCTACCCGATGCACCTAAGCCCTCCAAGCTCCTACTCCAACAAGGCTTCTCGGAACCGTGTCTTGTCTAGTTCTCCGGATCCCGCAACAAGCTCCATGTTGCATCTGCCATCCTTGGCTTCTTCCAATGCTTCCCAGCAGCACCAAAACGTCACTCAACACTCTCAAGAGGTGTGGTAAGTGTTTGGGCTATCAACCTCTCAATGGTGTGGAAATGGAGAGGGAAGGGTTGAGGAGATACCACAAGCAAGTGTATAGAGAAAGGTGGGGATGACAATCTCTAATTGCAAATGTGTTTGGCTAGGGTTTTCTCTCTGAAGCATCCCTCAACATTTGTGGGTAATGGGGGTTTATTTAGGATAGGTGCAGAATGTGTGAGTCAGTCAGTACAGGCTGGCAGAACAGCATGTCTCGCGGGTGTCTCGCGGGAAGGCCTTACCTGCGAGATACTTGCGAGAGACAGCTGTCTCCATCTGTCCTGACTCTTCGCATTCCAGCATGTGCAAGACACATGCTTCACTTCGCGGGAAGCTTAGTCGCGACATACCTGCGAGATTCCATCAGCTTCCACTTTGCTTGAGTCTTCACACACTCTCTATCACACACCCCTTACATCAATTCCCACAACAAATACAGGGTATAAATAATTGATGGTAATTACAATCAAATTTGGCACGGAATAAAAGCCAACAAAACACATAGTTGTAAATCACAACTTTACATTGTATTCAATTGATGATACTGTTTGGGATGCAGTAGATGTAGGATGGACTAGGCCAGAGGCTACTAAATCCACATGGGATAAGGTAGCTCTTGCAGTAGCAAATGCAAATAGCAAAGCATTAAATGCTATTTTCTGTGGTGTTTCTCCAGATGAGTTTCATAGGATTTCTCACATAACAGTTGCCAAGGAGGCATGAGAGATATTGGAGACCACCTATGAAGGCACGAAGAAGGTGAAGGATACTAAGTTGCAGATGCTAACCACTCGATTTGAAGAGCTGAAAATGAGTGAAGACGAGTCATTCGACTCATTCTATAGCAAGCTGAATAAGGTGGTTGTTGGCAAGTTCAACTTTGTGAGAAGACGTAGGACTCAAAGATAGTGAGGAAAATCCTTCGATCATTGCCGAAGAGCTTCCGTGTAAATGTTACAGCAACTGAAGAGAGCAAAGACCTTAATGATATCAAAGTTCAAGAACTAATTGGCTCACTTCAAACATATGAGCTGTCATTGCCATCACAAAGAAAGAGCAAATCCCTTGCTCTTTAGACAATTAATGAGAGGGTATAAGCTCACGATTCATCAGATGAGGATGAGGTCGATAAAGATGTAGCATATCTTGTGAAGAATTTCCAAAAGTTCTTGAAGTTCAAGAAGAATGAAAAATTTGCTGAGAAGGGAAAATTCCCAAGTTTTGGAAAGGAGAAAAAGTACATCAAGAAAAAAGATGGGAAGGAGTTTCAATCATCGCAAGGAATCACATGCTTCGAATGCAATGGACATGGACATCTCAAGAAAGAGTGTCCTAATTATTTGAGAGGGAAGGGCAAGGTGTATGCCACCACTCTTAGTG
The DNA here is from genome assembly GCA_019022515.1 of Quercus aquifolioides. Classification (NCBI taxonomy): domain Eukaryota; kingdom Viridiplantae; phylum Streptophyta; class Magnoliopsida; order Fagales; family Fagaceae; genus Quercus; species Quercus aquifolioides. The sequence goes on from CM032329.1 coordinate 23,707,495, forward strand.
ATTCCGACTCCTCTGATTCAGATTCAGATGAAAGCTGTGATGGAGAGGGAAACTTCTTTGCATTCATGACCATTGCTTCAGTAGAATTTTCGGATGATTTGGGTGCGCTAGTGGAAGAGCTTGGTAAGCACTCTGAATTGGAGTCAATAGGGATAGTAGAGGAATCTAATGATGAGGAAGATGAAGGAACAGTGGGACTGCAAGAGACCTAAAATTCCCTCATTGAGAAGACGAGTGAATATGCAAAAGTGGCTAATGCAGCCATCAAAAAGATGAAGAGGGCAGAGGAAGATTATAGAAGTCTTCTAGTGCGATACAAGGAGACAAAATGTGAAATGGAGACACTGAACGGAGAGTTAACTGAAGCTTATACAAAGATAAAATTCCTTGAGCTTGAGGTGATTCAAGCAAATGCTAAGGTAGAGCGGGTTTCTTCCAAGAAGCTTGATGAAGTGCTTGCTCATCAAAAACCTTTCTCCGACAAAAGTGGATTAGAATACACCGGAGAAAGTAGTTCAAGTGTCAAAGTGTCCAAAGATATGAAGTTCGTGAAAGCTAAGGAACCAGTGGTAGAAACTTCAGTTGTTGAGAGAGTGAAGCCAGAAAAGAAGAGGAATGTGACTGACCAACGGTTCTTGACTAAGCCTTCTAACCAATCAGTGGTCAAACCTAAGGCTCAAGGGAAATCACTCCCAAAGTCACAAAGAGATCCTAGAACTCAACACTTCTTCCATCATTGTGGAATTCCAGGACACACCAGACCTAATTGTCATAAGCTTCAAGCATTGAAGAATTCAAGTGCTCAAAGGTCAAGAGGACCAAGACATGGCAAAGGGAATTGGACTGCTAAGCAAATAAAAGGTCAAGAAAGTAATCCCGGAATGAAAGATGTAATGAAGATGATTGATGCTTTCACCACTTGTTTAACAAGCTTCACAAGAAGGTTCGAAAGTCAGAACAATGGTACCCAATCCTCTAAGGATATCACCCCAAACGCAAGTGTCGTGTTGGTGAAGAAGGATGCTCATGCATAAGCATTACAACATGTCTATGCATTAATACTTCTTATACTTTGTGACTGTGATTGGTTGTGTGCTTTTTGTTTTTGTTTCAGCATGTGCTGAAAAATTGTGTTTGTTTGTTTGCAATTGTTTTAAATGTTTTTACATTTTTTTTTTTGGTCAATCTTTTCTTCTTTTATGTCAAAAATCCAAAAACACATAAAAAGTAGAAAATCCAAAAGTTTGATCAACATTATTTTGTATTGTCACAAGCATGTTTTGCCTTGTACCTTTGTACTAATGGCTTTGTGCATCTACGAGCGTAACTTGTTCTTCATGCACTCATATCATTGTGGGAAAAATCTTGACATCTATGTGACTGTTGTAAATAGATCTTCAAACTTGTCATGAATGATTAGTCAATGATTTTGTTGATCTTGAAACTTGCATAGACTTGTGCATATATATCTTCCCACTCTTTTATTTTTTTTTGCTTAAAGAGCTCAACAAATGTAAATCTCAAAATAAAAAGAGATAATGAGCTACAAAAGCCGTCACACATACTAGTATTTGACTAGGAAAAAGGGAAAACGACTTTTATGAAAAATGTATGATGCCCAAAAAGCCAAAGGCTTACTCATCAAATTGAAATGTCAAAAATTTCAGGCATCGATCTCAAAATGAGATGTATTGATTCAAAAAAATCAAATGTTATGATGTAAATGGAGCCAAATGAAAAGCTTCAAAATAATGTTATCAAGTTTTATGGAAGGTCATATATGCATATTTCTATAATTGAGATAGGTCACTTTTCCTAGTGCAAATTGTGTATGCTTTGGTTGAATTGTTCATTGAAGTTTCACTTTAGACTAAGGACTATTTCATTTTTGATACCCACACACATCACACATGTCTTTGTTTAATGAATGTCTTATTCATTTGTGTGATTGTACTTGATTAAATGTGTTTCACATACTCAATTTTTGTTGATCAAACACAAAAAGATTTTTGGGTGTTTTAATTGTTTTTGGAAAGTCTTTTGTTTTTGCAAAAAATATCAAAAATTTCAAAAATCTGTGTTGCCTTGTATTGGCGACTTGGTTGCGGGTCAATCTAGTCACATACCCCTAGTTGCGAGCTTACACCGAAGGTTTTCGTGACTCCTTGGCGAGTCAATGTCCCAGTCGCGAAAAAGACTTAGAAAATTTTCCAAAATTCTGAGTTTTTACAGTCCTCGCAACTCAGTTTGGCAACTTGTTTGTGAGTGGAAGCTTCAGTCGCGAGGTTATATAGAAATTTTCGTGACTTTCTCGTGGGTGGACCTTCTAATCGCGAAAAACACTTAGACAAATTTTTCAAAATTTTGTCTCTAAGGTGTTTGGCGACTTGTTCGCGACTCATCTCAGTCGCGAAAATCGTGTGTTTTGCACAATAAAGGGTCTTTTTCAGAACTGGTTTCAAAAAGTTCTTATTTTTCCCTCGCATCTTGTGACTATTCATCTTCTTGATTGTCTTCCCCTCTTTCAAAATCACTGTGTTCACACACAAACTCTCCATATTCTTTCTCACTTGTTCATCAATCTTCAAGAAAAGGTATGGGTTCCATTTCTTTCTCATTGTATTTCACATTGCTTACCTAAGATTTCTTGGATTGGGTGTTTTTGATAATCTCTGTGATTATGATGCTTGAATATGGGTATTTGATGCTTTGGAAAGTTTGTTGTGTGGGTTGTGTTGGATATGTGTTATTACACTTTGTCTTTGGCTGCACAATGTGTTATTTGTAGCACACACACATTCTGTGACATGATTGTGACCTTAATCTCATGATTTTAGGGTTTTTCACAATATTCTTGTTTTAGGACTAACTCAGTACTAATAGAGTTTGTTGTCTTGTGTGGTCTCTGTTGCTTTTTGGTGTAACATAATGCAGCTTGAAAATGTCTCCGTTCAAAAGATCAGTTGTGAAAGGAGGTAGTAGCAAAGGGAAAAGGCCCGTGATTGATGTTAATGATCTTCCTCCAAAGCCAAAGAGGACCTGATCCCCAACAGGAGTGTATAATCCTCACAAGTTCAGATCTTATGCTGCTTTTCAAACCTATGTGAAATACTTTAGAGACATCTCTTTGCTGGTTGAAAGGGCTGTTGACCAGCTGTCTCTCCTTGACACCAAAATCCCTATATGGTTTGCCACCAAGGATTGGAATTTCCTTCTCTCCGATCTTGATGATGCATACGAGAATTTGGTGAAAGAGTTTTATGCTAATGCCATTGTTGAGGGGGGGGGGGGAGCTCAAATGCTGGGTTAGAGGAAAGATTTTCTCAGTAACTCCCACTTATCTGGTTGAAATCCTACACATCAACCGGCCAATGTTTACTAATCCACCGGTATATGACGATTTGAGTCTAGATGAGGATTTACTTAGGGACGCTCTTGGAAGAAACTTGGAATTCTCACAAACTGGGAACTCAATCAGTGTTTCCTCCCTATCTCCAAAACTAAGGGTGCTTACAATAATCATGTTCAACAATCTGTATCCTCTATCCAGCACAGGATATATGAATCTCGGGAGAGCTTCGTTCCTTCATGATCTAATTACTGATGAAGAAATTGACATTTGCGCTTATATCTTTCATATTTCGCGCAAAACTATTGTAAGAACTGACTCAAGGACATGCATTCCTTTTTGCTGCCTCGTTTCAAGGATATTGAAACTCAAAGGCATTCATCCATCAGATGATGAGTCTCCCTACACGAAGCCAAGTCCAATCAACATTCGTACACTCAATGCTAGCATTGGACATAGTCAAAAGGGAATCAAGACAGAGACTTCAGCATCTCATAGTGGTTCTCAGTCCAGCTCCTCCTCCTATGATGAGAAATTAGACAACATTATGGCATCCGTCCATGAAATAAGCACTAAGATGTTCAGACTCGCCTCTCTCATGCACCATCACACCATCCATTGCGATACGAAGTTCACTTCTCTCCAAACCCAATTGGACCAAATTCAAAGGAAGCTAGAGGAAAATGAGGACTAGCTATTTCGAGACAAAAAGGGGGAGATGATGATGATAGGGGGAGAAAGAGCTTGATCAAAGGGGGGCATTGATGCTGAATAGCAGGACTATGTTGCTTTGTTTTATTTTATCATATATCAAGACTTATTGTGTGTATCTTTACTCTATGTTATATTTGTACCCATGCTTTGTAGCCTAGTACTTGTTGTTAAATGTTATGCATTTTCTTTAAGTACATCACTCTTGTGCCCTTGTTGGATTTTATATCCTTGATGCAATTACTTTGAGTTTTTGTATCGGTTGAGTGTTGGACATGCAAATGATATTTTGCATTAAGCTTATTAGCTTGCATGTCCGGATGTTCATTCCTTGTGTGAATGAGCATTATGGTCACTATTTATAATGATTGTTCATTTTTGGTCAAGCCATGCTTTATTGCTTCAATCTATATTGCTTGATCGCATTGTGCTTGCTCCATATGCATTACAAGTTTTCTGCATACAATGATCATATTGTGTTGTTTTTCAGGAGATACGTGTTCTTATGGTTCAAGAGCTACACAAATTCTAGAGTTAGGTGTGAGTAAGTTACGTTCAACTGTTCCCAACTCACATGTTAAGTCTAGAGTTTGTTTTAGGTTTTGTCACAAAATAGCCAAAGGGGGAGATTGTAAGGTTGAATTTAATCAACCATTTTGTTGGCTTTATTCCGTGCCAATTTACTTGTAATTCAGCATTTAAAAACCTTGTATTTAGGTGGAAATCATGTAAGGGTAGTGTATGAAAGAGTGTGAAGAAAAGCTCAAAAGTGTGCATTTAAGTAAGGTCTTGCGACTAGATCTCGCGACTGGCTCGCGGCTGGCAAGTCACCAAAGGAGGCACACGTGTGAAGCATGCAGAGGAGCTGAAAAGTCACGCCAGTTGGAGCACTACAGGACAAAACTTCCAATTTGGCTAGGCAGTTAGCTCGCGACTCAGTCAAGTCACGAGGTCAAGTCGCCAGTCCACTCTGTTTGGGAAAAATTGACCTTTCGCATTCCAAACACACACCAATATAAATACCCCTTATACCCACGTATTGTAGAAAGCTTCCAGAGAGAATTTTGAGAGAGAAACCCTAGAGAAAAACAAGATTGACTCATCCATAATCTTCATCCTTATTTCTCCAAATTCCTTTACTCTCACCCTCTCCATTAATACATCATCGAGAGGTACATTAGCCAAATCCTTATCTCATCATACCCATATCAGTGAGAAGGTTATTTGGAACTTGGGAAGCAGTTAGGAAGGGACTAATTGATATTGGTTGATGCCATGGGCTATAGCGGGATCTGGTAAGCTAGAGAAGACAAAGGTTCGGCGTAACCTTATTGGAGCAAGAAGCTTGGAGGGCTTAGGTACACTGGGTAGATTAGGCTTGGAGGATCTTCTGCTATTCATGTATCCCAACTTCATTCTCTAGTGGATTATTAATTGACCGTTTGGAGGGTGGCGGAGAGGTTTTATGCCGAGGACTTCGGTTTTCTCTTCGATAACACATCGCTGTGTTGTCTTTGTGTTTGCATCTTTCTTCCCTTAATCTTTGCCATTTAATTTCTGTTGTAGTTGTGATTTTATTTGGTTTAAATTGTTTTATCAATTCTGTTTTAGCTTATCTTCATTTTCTGCATATACATTGTTTGATAATAAGCTTGGATTGGTAATTTGTAATTTTGGGGTCTAAACGTTCAAGGTGTTTTACACACTTTTTGTGCATTGCTTTCAGAGAATTGATGTATATAATATATTTTGGTTCACAACCTTTGGCTGACACACCTTGTAATCGGTTCTTAAAATTCCCAGGTTAAGAATGAGAGTAAAGATTTAATTAGTAGATTGCCGGATAACATTCTCTACCATATTCTATCAATCCTAACCAGAAAAGATGCATGCAAAACAAGCATACTATCCCGCAGGTGGAGGTCCCTTCCACACGGACTACACTCGGCACCTATGTATGAAGTTCCGTATGAAGACAATTGTTCAAAATTGACGTTAGGTTGCTGTAATCTAATACAATATCATATTGATTTTAATAAACTCAAAGGATTAGTAACTCTTATTCTAGATGTAGTTATTATAGATGAAGCTGTTATGGCAAGTATGCTTTCTACGTGTACCCTACTTGAGGGTCTGACCTTAGATGCCTGCAATGTTGTTTCAAATCTAATTGTTACTGGTCCACCATCTCTTCGTCTAAAAAAGTTGAAAGTGCGCTATTGTTCTACAAAGAAGAATGAGATTTCTGCTGCAAATCTCATTGCATTTGATTTTAGTGGAGACATTACGCGTATTTCTTCCTTCGGCGCTCCACGATTGTTGAAGGTGCATTTTTACACAGGTACTAAAAGCAGCACATTTGCACCTGGACTAGCCCAATTCGCATCCCATCCTTATCTAGAGAACCTTTCTCTTGTCATAGACTCTAGTACAGTAAGTGTGTATAACTTTAAGTTATGTTATACTACTCAAATTTTTTACTTTGTACGATAAAGCTGCTGTACATTATCTTTAACCCTTTATTGCCTTTGTTTGGGTGCAAGAAATACCCCAAAGCGTGCCATTATTCAGGAATCTCAAAGAATTGAACTTAGAAGTGTACCTGAGTTGTGGCTTAGAAGAGGATGGACTTTGGTGGGTTTTATCTATTCTCAAGGCTACTCCTCTTTTGCAGAAACTTGAACTTACGGTTAGTCATGAAATTTTATATATATGAAAGGTAGTGCATGTTTCTTGTTGATGTCTTTTCTCTTGAATAGTCGAACAATAATTTTTTAAACTACATTGCGCCTGAATTTTATATACTATTGTACCACTTTGCTATCACTATATGTTCAAGTATATTAAAAAATAAATAATAAAGTTCCACATTGATGTAGCTAATAAGTTTGTTAGGAGTAAGGCTGTCACACAAGGCCCTCACCACGCCAGCAATATTTTATATTAAGAGTAATATTAGTTATATACTCTTTATTACACACTCACTATACACATATAGTTAAACAAAAAAATCGTGTTTTTATAACAAGATTTCACAATTTTAATTTAAAACATCATAATTCAATTGAAATCGTGTTTTAAAAACATAATTTCAAATGGTGTATATATAAAGTGTGTAATAAGGAGCATATAATAAGATTTTCCATTATGTTAATATTCCTCCATTAGTTATTGTGAGAGCGCCAAAAGTTAATTTCATGCATGTTTAATGGAGATCAATTTATGTGTCCCCTGCCTAGGTTGGAAATATTGTGCATCGTCTTTGGAGTTATGCGTAATTATAGAATATTTTGGTAGTACAATACAATAAATACATATTTCTTCTTTTCATATTATAGTGGATCATATTTACAAGATTGATAATAAGATTCACTATTCATGAGAGATAAGTGAATACCATGGGCAGCACTATAGCCAGCCCAAAAGGGTTCAAAACTTCAAATGAACCCCCTGACTTAGCCAAAAAAAGAATTATATATAATTTTTTTTGACCTCCTAAAATAAAATTTTGAATACCCTAACCCTAAATTTTTTTTAAACCCAACTAAAATAAGTTTGAATATAATTATCTTAGTGCTACTTTCATAATATTTTCACAATAATTTTATAATAAAAGTTAAGTAGTAAGTTGTAACAAGTTTTTACCTAAGCTCATAGCCGACGTCACTTATTTACATACCTTTAACAATTTGTCACCTAGATTTTATTATGAAAATGTTGTGTCAGTAACACTACTCTTAAAATTGCTCATTTGTTAAAAAAATACTAATTTTAACAATTTTTTTTTTTTAATAAAAATACACTTTTACCTCCTTAAAAATACACTCTTATTGGTTCACATCAGGGCCCACCTCTTACATTATTCTTTTTACTTACCAATAGCCACTCATCATTTCAACTATTTATAAAAAAGTTTCTAATTTTAGAATTTTTCTCATTTTAAAGACCATAAAAAAAAATGTATAGATCTAAAATCTAAAACAAAATATACAATCCCAAAAAAAATTATTCCAACAACAAAAATTACCAATAGTAAAACTAAAAAAAAATTAAGTCTAATTAAACAATTTTACCCAAAATAAATAACTTCACCCTTTAAACAAATTTAAACAAAATAAATTTTTTTTTCTTACCTAGCAGAGCACATATCAAAGACTAAAATAAAATAAAAATCAACGACTAAGTAGCAGCAGAGTTAGAGGCCAAACTCACTACTCACAACTAGCAGTAAAATCGTTCCCCCTAACTTTAAGTTCTGGCTTCATCAATGTTTTCTTTATGTCTAATCAAGTAGTTTGATAAATATTCTACAAATTTTCAATTCCAAAAAGTTTTTTATTGCTTGATCCAATTCTAAGGAAATGACCGCATTTATGCTTAAAATGCCGTACACTTCAAAAGCTAAAAATTGTATCCGTCGCTATTTTTTTCTTAGTTTCACGTTTACTCCCATTCCTACTTCTAAGTATATTTTTATTTAATTGATATTACACATAAATATAATAAATTATCTTTAATTTGATAAAAATATATGATTAGTTATTTAATTATATTTATTTATGCATTCAATGGTTGTTGTCTTGCTGATCGTTAAACTATTAATAATGTTTTTAGATTATTGTACAATATGGTTGTATTGTACACTAAATTGTATTTAAAATACTATTTTAGATTACTATATATAATATGAAAGTTGTATATACTAAAAAAAATTAATCATTTTATTTTTTACTCCTCCACAACAAATTTTTTATTCCGACACTATTGACCCCTCTCAAAAAAATCTTGAAAAATACACATTTATTATACTCCCAAAATAGTCCATAATGTTCCTAATTTTAGGCCTTATCCAATAATGTAATTGTGCCATGTAATATATACATGTAAGTTGTGTAGTGAACAATATTGCATTATGCTTTTCTTTGATCAACATGGTCAATACTTGGTTCATTCTAATTTATACAATAGAACCCTCCCACTTAAGTCATATGCAAACTCTTAATTTTAGTCGTATGCATCTTGTACATCTTCCAATTCCTAAAATTCTGATATACTATCTTGGTTGTAGGTATGTGATCAAGACTTCTATGAGAACCAACTAGAAACACGGAGTTTTTCTAGTTTTTCACATGATCAATTGAGACAAATTGAGATGCATGGGTTTATGGGTAGCTGGCGTGAAGTCGAGTTTGCGATTTATATGCTTGAAAGCTTAACAAAACTCGAGCTAATGCTTATCGACCCATCTAGGAGGTGTTATCGCAATGGAATGTGGGCCAATTATACAAATCCTTCTTGGGAAGAAAAACACTAGTCAATTGTCCAAGACAAATTTGAGAAAGTGAAAACAAGTGCTCAACTCAAAATCTTATAAAGTTATAAGGTGCTACAATTTAAGCATATTAGCAAATAGCAAGGCACCATTGCTTCATGGAAACTTTTTTTTTTTTTTCTTTATTTTTTTAGAAAAATGTTTTCTTTTAAGTTTGAATGTTTGAAACTTTGGATTGAATAACTTAAACCATACTCCTATATTTACATATATGAATAACAGGTTTAATTTTATTATTCTCTCTCTACAAACCACAATTCTTTAACACCCTTAATCATAATTCAAATTAGTAACAAGCAAGATTACATAAAACGCATTTAGAGAACAATATATGAGAGAGTCTACAGCATTTATGATTTATGAGCAAACGGTCCATGAACAATATAAATACAATTCTTTATTCTACCATGTCCAATCAAGGGATCAAATATGACGTTCAAATTAGTTTGTTTACATGGGCAAGAGAAAGTAGATGAAGAAGATGATATTCCATATGTCTTTGTTTCTAACGAGCACGCCCTGAAAATAATAAGGGATCATTACAGGTATTATGTCGAAGCCTTAAGATCATAGTTGATGCAAATATTTCTGGTTCGAGTTACAAGACTATTCTGGACGATATCATTGATGAAAACTGCAATAGAGGTAGAAGAGATTACATTTTGAATGGTCGATCAAAGCCACACTTCGAACCCCCTCCAACAGTTACTGTTCGAAACGAGGAAGAATTCAAAAATGCATGTCTTGAAGAAGGGAGTACTATCACAATTTCTGAGGATGTTTCTCAGTTTATGTATGAATCGATCGTAAAGCTTGAAGAACAGAAGGGGTTTATGGTGGTGGTGTTTTTAAGGAATGGTGGAACCAATGCAAGTGTCATTCAAAACAATAGGAGTATATAATAATAATTTGGTTTAGGAGCATATAAAATTATAAATTATGCTGTTTATTATATGTCTATGACCAGTATTGTTTTTATTATTTACCTCAGTTTCCGTGGAATTAGAAAGTTTTTGGAACTAGCAACTTATTGTTAACACCCAATTTTGCAACTCGCATTTAACCTCACATAGAGAGTAAAAAAGTAATTTCGTCTTGGATATATGCATCTTAATTCTGGTCACTAAATCCTTAATCTTATTTCACCAAAATGATATTGATGTTGTAACGATTAAATCGACTGGTCATAAGCCCTAATCGGACCATCAGATTGAAAGTTATCATCAAATCAAGTATTAATGGCCAAAATGCATTATCACAAATTGAGTCCGATTATATGTGATTATGAACAATTGATTCCAATTGATTATAATTATAATCAATTTGAGATTAATGATGTGTCATAATTTGATTGATTAAGATTATATTTTATAGTAAGGTTGCATACACCTAATTAATTAGATAGTTAAACATTAATTATTCAATGAATAATTTGTGCAATTATCTTTTAATTAGGGTAAATTTGTAACTAATTAAGTCTGAAATGGGAGTGATTAGAGTCCATTAATGTTAATTAGAAACTAATTTGAGACATATTAATGCTAATTGTGCTGAAATTGTTTTTTAACAAATAACTTTTGCTCACCATTTCGTTGATATCTCTTAAAATATTCTATGAATGAGGTTAATTTTCCCAGAAACTAGACACCCGGGGTTTCAATTTGAGCACAAAAACGAGACAATTCCGATCAGAATTGAGTAAGATATGATTTTTTTTAAATTGGCTCTACAGGCTGTTACAGTAGCTACGGGAAAACCGAATTTTGTTTGCTCCTCACTCCCACCAATCTCTACATTTAATGCACCAGATTTTCCCAAAGGCTAAAATGAGGTATAGGTTCATGATTCTTTGTCGACCCTCATTAAATGACATTCCTTTCATATTTTCTTAACCACTACTATATAAACCCCTCATCTCCTCCATTCTAGGGGCGCACACAAAAACTCTCTCTCTTCTCCTCTCTTGAGTTCTAGCGAAGTAGAGTAGTATTGTCATATCTTGGTCTTCCTAAAACTCAAGGTTTTGAGTGAGACTCACTCTTCCTCTCCTAACTCTTCTTTTCCTCCACCCTTAAGACCTCTACCAAGAGTTTCCTCTTCCACCGTATGGATTTTGCATGAAGGTATAATCCTTTTTCCTACCTTGTTTTTTTGTGTTGTCATGATGAGAATTTAGGATTAAAGCATGATAGTAATTATTTAAATTCTCTTGAATATGTTTGAATGTTCTTAAATGTTCTTATGTGTTCTTCATATGTTTTTGGTTGTTCATCACATGTTCATGCATAACACTAGTTTTGATCTTAAATCCAATTCAAAAATATGAAAAACATATTTGTTTTATAATTCTTTCAAATCCTTAAATCTAGATTATCACCATCCACACACATTCACTAGAATTTATTTTTCAATCCAAATGCAATGCTTAATAAGTTGAATTAGGGTTTATCACATGCATACACATTCAACATGTAAATTGATTGACATATTGGATGATATGATTTGAATGTTGGCCACCATAGTCTAGAAGATCGGTTTCACCAGACAAGATGGATGCCTAACACCTTCCCACCTTGTAACATAACCTCTGAGCTTAGATCAATGGTTGATAGATCAATGCTTATCCTTGTAATTTTCAATTTCTAAATTGTAACTAGGAAACAAAGTTATGTACTTTATCTTAAATTGTATATAGGACCAAAGTTATGTAATTTTCCTATGATCGATGTAAATTCAATTGCAAATTAATAAAATGAGAAATTTTTTAATTTTAGTTTTCTTATTTATTCCAATAATTAAATAAGTGGCGACTCCATTATCAAAACCTTTAATCTAAAAGGGAAAATATAATCAGTCGAACCTTCATTTTGAGAGGCAATAACACAACATTACCCATTCACGTGGATTTGTCCTAACACTCCAAAAAAATGGGCCGGGGGTGTGGTCTCTCACACTTATTATTCTTTTATGGTTTATACTATATTATGTGTATAAGGCATTGAGTTTGAATAAAAATTTATGATTTATAATTTATGCTTCAGTTAAGTTTTGTAATTGAAAAGTGGAAAAATGTGTTGCTAGATCTTATATATCTCAATGGTCATTTCGTGTTTAATTTTTTTTTAAAAAATTAACAGCAACTTAAGCGGCGACACATTTATAATAAGTTAAAAAATCGTTGTAGAGAGAGAGAGAGAGAGGTTAATCATTAATGACAGCCATGGCCACTTATGAGTCTCATCATTGAATTTAAATTTGTTTGTGCTCACCTTAATTCATACAATGCAATAAATGAGCACTCAATTACCTTGTTATTTCTTCTTTCGTTTTTCTGTTCATTTTTTTAAGGGACTTGCAATTGGCTTAAATTTAGTGTTCCTCTATACTGTATCTAAACTGTCATTTTTAATAAACCCAAAACACCCTATATTACTCTAATACAGATTCAGACAAACTTATGCGTGTTGATGAATTATCGATTCATAATGAAAAAAAATTATGGTTTATACATCACAAAAAAAGAAAAAAAAAAGAAAAAAGAAAAGAAGATAATATTTGTTGCATTTAATTAATTTGTTTATAATTCTCTATGCAATGGTTTATAATCCTTCTTTAAAATAGCTTATTTTGAACTAGTAATCATCAAAATTTTAGGTCTAATATGTTAGGTGTACTTCAGAATTCAGACTGACTTATTTTCTCAAGTTGCATTTCATAATTTTATTGTCTAGAAAATCCATATCATCGCTCTCTCTCTCTTAAAAAAAATTGAAATTAGGTTTTGGACCATGTTCATTTAAAGCCCAAAAGAATCCCCAAAATCCGTCCAACTAAACAATTAATTGGTTTCATGGCTTGTATAATTTTTACTTCAGGGAGGGCTCATGGCTCACATTATATTTCTTATCCCCACAAAATGAGATTCCTCAAAAAAAACTCATATTATCAAAAATGGGTTGTTAAGGAAAATTACAAAAATTCAAGTCTATTGGATTATTTGGACAATGTGATTGTGAGACCGACCCATATTTATTGAGGGCCCAAACATTAAAGGCAAAATGATATATGTAGCTCACCGGCATTCAACCCAAGAAGGCTTATCAAACTAGAAGACAAAACATTGATTAGCATGTGGGAAAAAAAAAAAAAAAAAAAAGGCAAAATCTTGCACATCTCACTAAGAAGTAAGCTGCCAGCACATAAAGCATTCATCTCTTTTATTTGGCATATTAGCAAACAAGACCAAAGGTATGGTTACAAGGCCAAAGTTCAAAGATGCCCCAACCAAATTCAAGAAATGAGGAAATTTCCCATCACTCATAACACTTCAAGATGAAACTTCACCTCAAATCTTCAATTCATGGTCCAAACACATGAGTTTTCGTGGATGAAATTTGAGAATTTGTGATTTGGAGGTTCAGTATAGCTCTAACAATTCCCAAAAGTAATTGGGCATTAAGCTTGGTGTATCCATCAACTTTTTGAGGTCTTGAAAGGGCCAATACGTAGTAGTAGGATTTCATCACCAAGCTAGTTTTAGGGAAATGGGTCTCCCTCTCCTCTCTTTAGTCTAATCAAGATTTAATACCTTTTATTCGTCGAGAATTTTTTTTTGATGAAGAAGAAAGATCAAACAAAGGGACAAAACTTGGAGGCACGAATAGTCATTTTTCTTATACAATATTTGCCCGAATACGAGTGTTCTTAACTTTTTTTTGAAAATTTGTCCCTAGAATACAACCAAACCTATTGGTTTCTAAAAGATTTCAAGTGGTTTTAAAATTTCGGAAGTTATATGAAAATGAGAGTTAAACCCATATTTATAAGCCAAGTGTAAGTACAAATAAAGTGTTATAATTGTTAAAAAATGGTTAAAATAATTTCCCACTAGTGAAATTTTGGTCATAGACATTGCAAAAACCAAAATTTTGCACAATCTCGCCTAAAACTCGCTGGACACTTACTTAAGCAAATTATACAAAATTTCAAATCAGAGAGCCACAAAGATCTCACCTCTCACTTGGTTCTACCTAGATGTTGACCAACTTTTCTGACCTTGTGTTTTCCATTTTTTTGCTATTGTTTCTTTAATTACCTCACCTAAAAAGGTAATATCACATTTTTCACCTACAAAATGGGATTAAATAACATTCTTCCACTACCAAAGTGGAATCAAACATGTATTGCAACCTAATAGGATATATAAAATACCCAACCTCTAAGCATTAAAGTAGCTTGCAGCTTCAGGATAAATAAACCAAATTACTTAAATTTTCCAATATTTCCTCTCTTAGCCAAAGACTATATAGGTTGTCAAGAACCCATTACCCAAGGGAGAGGAATACCACTCCTACGAGTTGGTCTTTTCCTCCCATTTTTTCCACTTTACTTTGAAGATTTTGCGTGGTTTAGGAGGACCAAGTAAAGTACCAAAGAACTAACCATCTAAGAACTAAAGACCTTATCATCATCTACACTCAGAAAATTAATGCCATCTTTCTTCCCAATTCCCATTATTCTCTTTCCTCACATCACCATTATTCTCAAGACGCCTTAGAAAATCCTTTTCCACACATCACCATTATTCTCTTTTCTCACTTCACTTCACTTAAAGCCTATTTAAGTAAGATAAAATTGCTCTCATAAAGGAGTCACACATCTTTCTAAGCTAGTGATCAACAAGAGAACTTGACCCAATTGATCACACTCTTTTCCTCCAATTACACTCAAATTTTTTCCACTAATTCGAAAGTTTTAAGGTTGAGCCTGTATTGGTTTACTATTATTGTTACCATTGGATTTTTATTATTTTATTGATATCTTAGTGATGGTTCAAGGGTGTTAAAGAATCATAGTTGTAGAGAGAGTATGTTGTGTCTGAAGAAAGGAGTGCACTGCTATTCGAAGAAGGGAGAAGATTACGTGGAAGATTTGGCATTCGTGGATAGCAAAAAAAAAAAAAAAAAACCAAACTCCTAAATTGTAGGATAAAGTTTGGCTACAACTCTACCAAATATTTTTTTATTGAATGTGATTTTTAACAAATCCATCATTAGATTTTTTTTTTTTTTTTTTTTTTACCTCCATGCTTGCAAAATTGTCAGAAAACCAAAAATCAATAGTTATATTATCAATTAAATGTTTAAATTTTAAATTTTTTATATAAAATTATGTATAAAAAATAAAGTTATAGATTAAATAGTAAATAATATTTAATTAACACAAAATTTAATATTTCTTAAGAACTTAAAAGAATCAGAATAAAAAATTGAGATTTTTAAAATATATAACAGTGTAAAAATATTTTTAATTGAATTTGTAGCCAAATAAATCCATTGATCAGGTCAGATGCGGGATAGGAGTAGAGTAAAACGCTGGGCTTCGTGGCCCCTTTGTTCTCTTTTATAGATACGAAAAAGAAAGGGTAAGAAGGAAATACTATGATATTGAACTCAGCTGCAGGCATTGGCATGGCTGTCCCTTGCACTTGCAGGCCTCCATTATTATTAAGCTCCAACATTAACACAGAGCAGCTACGTGCCCAGCTTGATCAGCTTCACTCTGAGGCAGCAAGAACCAGGGCCAAAGGTATGATAATACATGTACCCATTTGATCATAATTAACCATACCCGTTTGCTCTCTTTGATAATTCTGTTGATAATTACGTTATGGGTTTGTGACCCAAAATGAATTTTAAAGTTATGACATTTGTACAGTAAATTTTGCATATTTTTACACTTTTACTGGGTAAATCAATCAGAACCTTTGGCCTCTATAGAAAAAAAGGGATAATTTCTTTGATGGATTTTTTTGAGGATGATTGGCTCCCGTTCTTGAAATGGTAGAAGCAGGTGTTCTGTATGACCTTTAATAAAAGAAAAATGTAAATTTTCTTTAGACATTTAAGGATTTTTTTATAAAGAAATATAAGTAATAGAGATTTTATTAAGAAACAATAGAAAAAGTACACAGCATGTGCACCCAGTATCCTCCAAGAAATTACATTCTAAAATTTAGAAGAGGATTATTCCGATAGCGAATGGAACTGGATGCTGCCATTCATGAAACCATAGAGTGATATTAAGAGCATTGACTTTAACTAGTTCAGGTTGAGCTACACAATGTTCAAACTGTAGTTATTTCTCTTTTGCCAGAACATCCGCATTTGACAAAGGCAGTCCAGTGCTACTACTATCATGATACATGATAATGGAATCTTCCTTTATAGCCTGCTAAAACTCCAGAATCATCGCTAGGCATAAACCTATGTACTTTAAATAGAATTGCACCTGCGACCAGCTCCCTCACTATGGCACAATGTAGTATTCTTACATATCCAATCCTATTTCAAAATAATTAACTTTTCTGATCATACAGTTACAATTAACCCAAATTTTCTGGCCAACCAAATAATGCTATGTTTTGTTGGACGTTTGTACACCAAATGCTCTACACACTTTCACATATATTGCACCACTTTTTTTTACTGAAGGAGATAAGTGTTTTTTTTTTTTTTTTTGTATAGATGTGATTAGTAATTTTGGTTGTGAACTTGAAATATGGTAATAAGATTGATTGTAGCGTTCATGCTAGACTGGGGGATGTCTTTGCTGTGATTTTTATTTGATGCATATTGAGCACTAGTCTTGGTTTCTTGTAGTATTGTGTCCCTAGGGAGTTTTACTGCTTTTCATTTTTTTCTGAATGCAAAATCAAACCTCAACTTGTCTAAATTATTGGTTGTTTCAGTGTGAATTTAGATGTAAGAGGAACTTAATGTTGGATATCTGAATGACAAATTTTCTTTTCATTACTATTATGAATTTATGGTTTATAATTCTTTTATATTTGTTGGCGAGCTCTTCAGGCATTGTTTAGATATCAAAGAATTTATCTTCTCAATTCAATTGCTTATGTTTGATATTTGACAATTGAAAAATACTCCATTGCATTTAGTGCCAAATATCTGAAATGCATACTGCATATAATTGGTGACATCATTTTAGAACACTTTGTCATCATTGATTTTCAGCAAACAGTGCAAGATTGAGGCTTCTGCGATTGTCAGAAGCAGCTGAGAAGATTCAACGACAAGCAGCTATTAGTGTCCAAACTGGGAAGGAAAATGATGCGAGAGAACTACTTTTTCAGAAGAAGAAGGTTAAGCAAGCTTTGGAGAAGTCAAAGAGCCGCATTGAATTGCTTGATGAGCTTTCCACAAAGCTTAACAAGGTAGAATAAAGTGTTAATTATTAGAAAAGCATTACTTTCATGTTGGATTCAACTGAGGAACTTCCTGGACCTTTTAATATCTATATTTTAAGTAGCAAGCTGAGTCACATCAAATTTTCATAATAATTCCTACCCCCCCCCCCCCCCTCTCCCATGGCATGCTCCAACTCTGCAAGTGAGATTGTTGCTAGTTGTGTTATATGTATACTAAAGGAGGGAAGGTGCACTACAACTAACATAACAGCCAGTTGAAAAACGCTAGCTAGCTAGGCAAATTGAAAAGCTATTTGAGGTGGTGGAACCTAGAATCAATTAGGATTAGGGATTATATCTTGAGGCAGCTATGCACGATAAGATATTGCAAAAATGATCATGAAAGTAACTGTAACTTATGCATAGAGCGTGCAAGTGATCCAGTGAGTGTCTTTTCTTATTCCTCCTTCATGCTTTAGGAAATAGATCATTCACAAAGCTGTTGATAACTTTAGACCCAGTTTACAGTTTTTGAAAGGAGGTTTTCTTTGTCATGTTTAATGGTCATAGTTCCTGTTTTAATATATTACATTATCTGTTATAGACTTCAGAGAAATTTAGTTGTAACATATTATTTGATTTATCTCATGCATGCTCTGATTTTCTTTGAAATTGTCACATCAAAAGTATTTTACTAGTCCGCTATTCTCTTTCTCAAATTAAATAAAAATTAGAGGAAAATTCTGGAATTTAAGGTTATATAAGTTTGGATGCATCAAAATGTTTCTCTTTTTCAGAGAGAACAATCTGAATTTTTTATGTTTGTTTTTGACAGAGAGAGCTGGTGGACATTTACAAAAATACCTAGCCAGTATATAGCAGTTATTAGTGTGAATTAGATATGATTTTTCTTAGTGTATAAAAGCTTTTCTCGAGTTTCTATCTGACACTAGGTCTCATGTGTTATAGTTTTTTTATTTATCCAAATAAACCCTATCCTTGTAGCAAATGCTGCCACAGGGTTTATCACAAAAGCATAGAGATTGGCTGCCAACACCATGTCACACATGCTATGTTAAATAAGTGCTTCATAAGACCCTAGCTTAGACAGGAAGAGAGATTAGATAGCTCTACAATCCATCCATCTTATCCCTATGTCTTAGACCAAACTGATTCCACTATGCATTGGCACTTGTTATGCAAACTAAGTTCATGTAAATATAATTAGTTTAAGACAGATGTTGGGCTCATGTAAATAAATGGTGGATTTTATTAAATAATTTTTTTTTTGTATATATCTTGTACATGATTGTTCAACCAGATAAGATTCTCTATAAAATTTACATATATGTCTTATTATGGCCTGAAAGATCTCTACTATTTTAATCAATGTGTAAAAGCTTCTTATGATTATTTTAAATGTGTTTCTTTTCATGTCACTGGATTTATTTTATTTTCAAATTTTATATCTTTGCTCAATCTCATTCAAGAACAAAATCTTTCAGCCAACCATATGATCAGAAGAAGCCTAATTTGGTTTCAGGCCATATCTCTGAAAGAAAGTCAGCTGGTTGGGAATGTTGGTTTGGATCTTGAAGTCGGCAATGAAAATGCACCCAGTCCTGTTCGGATTATAACACCAAAGCAGGAAAATAAAGAAGATCTGAATGAGAACAAAGAAGTTGAGCCTCATGTGCTGGAACTTGATGGCCAACAGGATTTGCAGCTTTGTTCGGAGATTGAAGAAAGCCTACCTGTTGGTAAGGAGCCAGAGGATATTCATGCCTCTTTGAGTGTTGGCATTTGGAATGATAATGACCTAATCAGTGGCTTGAGTGGAATATCTTCTTATGATGAATTCTTAGAACATATAGATCAAGAGCTGAGCAAAATTGAAGCAGAACTTGTCACCGTCTTGAGGGTCTCAACCTTGGTACTAGATAGCAAAGAGACACCAAAAAATTCAAAGGTGCAGCAAACTCAGGAACTTCTTGAGAGCATCTGTGGGATTAGAAAAAGGTATGCATATTAATAAACTTAAAAGTTGATATATAAATATTTTGAAACAGTCATGATTGTTGCTGAGATTTATATACTAGTGCAAATTAATTTAATATTGAGAATGCAAGTTTATTTTCTCCCCCACAGAATTGCAAGTATCAAGTTGACAAAGGTAGAGACCAGATGATATTTCATCTTTTCGTACTCAATTTTCAGCAGGCAGGTAAGGATTGATTCTATGTATTGTGGTGCTGACAGCTAGAGAGAGAATATGAAAAGATTGTGAGAGCTCAATCCTAGACTGGCTGGTTTTTCTTTTGATGTGTATTAGTAACTATATAATTACAAGTTTTCCCTTATATATAATATCCATAACACTTTCCCCAAGCTGGAGCATAGGTATCCATCTTGCCCATCTTACAGAGTTCCTTAGTAAATACGTCTCCTAATTGATCACAAGACTTGACAAAGGAAGTAACAACTTGTTTCACATACCATACCTCAATTAAAGTCAGTCCACCTCAATTTGCTTTATGGTCTCATGAAACACAGGATTACTAGCAATATACATAATAATTTGATAATCACAAAACATCTTCCAAGGCTTATCAATAGAAAATCCCAATTTCTTATAAGATATTCAGCCATAACATTTTGCATGTTGTCTGAGCCATAGCCCTATACTCAGCTTTGACGCTATACCAAGTCACCATATTCTACTTCTTGTTTTGCCATGTTACCAATTTATCACCAACAAAAGCACACAAGCCTCTGTCTTTCAAAATGACCTCGAATTCAATCTACCCTAGAAAATCCAACAACCTTCAAATGAATGAACTAACAATTTCCCAAACACTAACTAGATGCTTGTATGCAAGTCTTTTTTGGTCAGTGTATACAAATTCATGCAACATAAGTTAGTTGATTATGTTCAACCTATTGTTTTAAAAATATAAAAGATGGCCAAGCATTTAGATTTTTTTTTCCTGTTAAGGATCTTAAAATTGTTTCCTTCATTGTGACCTCATTTATCTTGTGTTTTTGTTAAATGATTATGCTTTACTTTATGAACTACAAGTGTTATTTCTAAATTGAGCATCATTAAGATTACTTGGAGATTGTTTTATATATATATATATATATATATTTGGGATCATGCCCAAGAGCATTTTTAATCCATGGAGGAATTAATTCGGTAAAACACTCTTCCTTTATTTTGAATTTTCTTCCTTAAGCCTTTTGTGGACACTATGGAGAGAGGAATCATCAAACTTTTGAAGATGTGGAAGGCTCCGTTGTTTGGCCATAATAATTTTTCATAAGATCATTATTTGAATGGTTGAATGGTCTCGTGTGTTGTGTCCTAGTGAGATTAATTATATGTTAGAATTCATTGATTCTTTTTTTTTTTCTTTTTTTGCAAATCTCTTCCTTTGTAATTTTTAGCAATTCATGCACTCTTAAGGTAGATCCTTTCAATTAATAAAACTTATTAAAAATAATAATAAAATAATGGTGCAATATTATAGATATATAATCAATTCTAGGGACACTATAGGTTGAAATTCTATTATATCTATAAAAAAGTGAACTCCTTTATTTTAGTAAGAAACAAGAAGGTATATAATAGAAAATAAAAAGTGCTTTTCTGTGAAATTCCTTTATGTGAACATCAAACTTACTATTTAATACATTACTGCTACTATGTTCATGGAAAATACTTTATAATCTGAAATTTTATTATTTATCAAAAAAATGTTTATGGAAAATGCCTATATACATGTATAAACAAATAAATACATACATAAATGTATGTAATGTAATATTCGGGAAAAAAAAAAAAGGTACGTAATTTAATAGATTGTATAATATATTCCTTATGTTGAGCATTTGAAGAATAATAATTGGTCATCAATGTTGCCGAGCTCCCAGCTATAAAATCCTAGTTTCTGTTTCAGATTGCTTCTGCGCGGATGGAGAAAACTAACCATTTTCTGTCTCTTCTATTTTGAATTTCTTGGATCTGTTGTATTTTTGTCGTTATAGCTTTGTTCCTTCTCATGTTTTGTGTACTTCTCTTCCGGTTAGGTTTCGTCCCTTTACCTCTTCTCTATATACTATATCTAATTGAGGTTGGGAGTCTTGGTGTCAATTTTAGTTCTAATATAAGCCTATGTTTTAATTGAAATAATTCATTTCGATGTGATGGTTTCTCTTAAAAAAGGAAAAAAAAAAATTAAGAGTAATTTATGTACTTCAAATAAATATTTGTATATATATCTATATCTATTTAATATCTAAAATTTGAAACGTAGCTTTTATTGTTGTTACGCTTATGCTAAGTCACATCAGTGTAGCATTTCAGTTAATTTTGGTCCAGTTTGGCCCATTTGGTCAACTTTAGTTCATTTCATCCTTTTTGTCCCGTTCGATCTATTCCATCCACTTTAGTCCGTTTTGGTGATGTTCTGGGAGGAGAGGTTTGTGTAAAAAAAGGAGTTACTTTATTGACTATTATGTCATCTTTGCAACACATTGTTGGTAGATTTTTAATAAAATTATATTTTTCTTATATTATTAATGTCTTGTATTTTATATATATATGCTTTGGTCAAAGATTCTACTGTCCACTATTTACTTTTACTATTTATGTTACTTTTACTTTTATTGTTCAATCAGAACTTTGCCTATTTAAGGGGGGTTGTCCCTTAAGTTAAAATCAGAACTTCATATCTATAGGCAAGTTGGCAACAACACTTCTTAACATAGATTGGGTCTTAAGGCTCAATCTAGCAAAATCAATGCCCATTAAAGTCATGTTATCCTTTGAATGGATATCCTCTTTGCCAAATGGTTGACTAATGTAGGCATCAAGGTGAATCCTGAGAGCCTCATTATCCGGAACAAGATCATTTTTTGAAACAGGGTCAGTTTCGGAAATAAGGTTGGCATATTGATTCATGTAAATCTCATTTTGAGCAGTAAGGTTAACAAGGTGGATTTCTAGGGCTTGGAGGGTTTTTTCAAATAGGGAATAGTGGTCTTTAGTGAAAGCAGCATAGAGATTGTCAAGAATAAATTTTATGGAATCTGGTAATTCACTATAGACTCCATTATGAAACTGTAAGGATCTGGATAAAACTTCCTGTAAAGCAATCATCATATCACCATTGGAATAAGTCACCGTTGCTGGAACAAATTCCTGAAGGGATGTTGATCCACTGGGTTTTACCCCAGAAGATGCGCCTTCATGCATATTAAAAGGTTGTCTCACTGGGAACCTTTTATTTTGAGAATAGTCCTGTGCAGGAGCTTTTCCCTTGTTTTTCTTCTTAGCTGAGGGAGCCATAATAATCCACTTACTAGTGGTATAAATATGAATATTATTATTATCCCACTTATTAATGGTATTATTTATCCACGCATCAGTGCCTGATTCCTGCAAAGAGTCATTAAGAATATTAGAGTGATTCGCAATAGTTGACAATTTGGCACTACTAGCATTACCTTGAAAATTGTCTGTGAAATACAAACCCATCCATGGTTCATGAACAGATTTATCATAAGACAGATCTAAAGCATTATTAATATCAATTTCAAGCTTTGAAGCAAATTCAAATTTTACTTTCTGTCCAAACGGATCAGTAGTAATTCCATCATGTTCAACAAGAAAAGGATACAGAGCATTTATAAAAGGCAGACCGAGAATCACTTTATCAGTCATATTTTTGACAAGAACTGAAGGTATTTTGAAACATACATTATCATGACAAATATGAGCATCATTCAATTCATATTTAATTTTCGTTTGAGAACCATTAGCAGAAACCATTCTTTCAGTTGATTTTTCAAAATATTTTGGAAGAATCAATCCTTCCTGGATACAATTCTTATCAGCACCAGAATCAATCATAGCAATAACAGTGAAACAATAATCATCATAAATAACAATTTTAACTTTTGTGAACCATTTTGGAGGAAGTATGTTATTAACAAGAGTAAGTTGAGGATCATCACCAATATTACCTTTATCAGAAAGAAGAGCATGTTGACTGGATTCATCTCCATCTATGTGCTCATCTTGTTCATTATCAGACTTATTTTGATCAATATTTTTATCAATTTTTAACATCAACATTTCTTGTTTAAGATTATGGTTATTACTTTTCATATTTTTAAATTCATGTTTTAATTCACTTATCTCTTGTTTAACAATATTAATTTCATGTTGGAGATCATTAACAGTTAAATCTTTGGATTTCTTTTTATTAAATCTTTCCAAAGTTTCTTCAAAACTTATGGTTGATTTAAGTTTTTTACCAGTTTCGTCTTTTAATAAGTTTTTCTTAAACTTATCCAAATATTCTTTTTGTAAATCAGGGTTTTCAATTTGACTTATCAATTTAATCAACAAATTTTCATTTTCTTCACTTTTAGTGAGAGTATTAACAGATTTAACAACATTGCAACAAGAATCTCTGTAACCAAGTTTAATATTAGGAGAATCAGAAGATTCATTAGCAGATTGATAGCAGGAATTAGTTGAAGAAGAAAAATCATCTTCCAAGGAATCAGACGTATTGTTTGATTCAAGGATTCTGAATAATTCTTCTTGATCATTATTACCAATGTTTAACATGTTAAACTTATTTTTTAATTTGCCAGGTTTTTGTTTGCAATCTTTACTAAAATGACCAGGTTTTCCACAGTTGAAACATTTACCTTTTCCAGATTTTTGGTTAACATATTTTTTTGAAACATTTTTCTTTTTAGCATAAAAATCATTAAAATCAGTTTTGTGTTTTTTTATAATTTTTGTGATTTTTATCATGTTTTTTACCCTTTTGTCGAGAAGGAGCAATTTGGGGCAAACCATATTGTTCACAAAAATTACTCATCTCATATTTAGCTTTTCTTTTATTTTTTAATTGGTGTTTTAATAGTTTTTCATCATTGCACATATTAATACCAAGTTTTTTAATAGTGCTTAAAATATCACCATAAGTTAAATTATCATAATCAATGGAATCATTTTTACCAATTAATTCTTGTTTTACCTTATGAGCAAAGATAGGAGGCAGACCGTCAATAAACTTTTCTTTCCAATAAGGCTTGAAACAGTCTTTCCGTTGCATTACTCTGGAAAGGAAAACATCTTGATACCATCTGTAATCAGACATAGTAGGATATCTCAAATTATTTAGCAAATCAGAAATTCGAGATGAAACATTATATGGAGTACCAACAAAATGTTTAATAATAGTATAAATCAAAGTAGTAACACCATCAGGAATACCTCGACCAATACGATTATCAAAAATAGGCAAACCCTCATCATTCTTTTTAACAGCTTGTTTAATAGATTCTCTGGATTCTTCAGTAAGATATGAATCCCACCATCCACGAAGAGTACCAGAAAAACCAGTAGCAAGCAAATCAACAATTTCAGGCTGATCAAAATCATAATTATTTTGATAAGCAATACCAACCATAGACATGTGTCTCATTTTGTTAATAATTTCTTGTTCAGAAAAGCCATCAATATTCCATTCATAAATTTTGTCAGCAGAAACAGAAAACTGGGTTTGAAAAGATCTTTCTTCAAACTGAATATTAGGAGGAGTAGGTTTTGAATACCAATTTTTTGTAAGAAACATGGGTTTGGAAGAACTTCCAACAAATCTTTTAATTTCTAGGAAATCATTATCAAAAACCTTTTTAGCAGAAACAGAAGAAACAGTATCAGAATCTGTATTTTCATCAGAAACAATTTCTTTTTCATTTCTTGAAATAGTGCAAGCAGCATGAGTACTCGTAGAAGTACCCTCAGTTTTAACTTTTAAATCAGCAAGCATTTTTTCAACAACGTCAAGAGTTTTGGATTGGGAAGTTTTGAACTTGAATCTGTTATCATAGCTGGGTAAATTAATCAAAGGTTTCTCAGTTTTAACAGAAATAGGTTTTTCAACAGAAGTAGATTTTTCAACAATTTTTTCTTCAATACGATCAAGCTGTTGACCAATAACATGCAAAGATTCATTAGTAAAATTGTTTTGTTCAATAAGACTAACAACGGGAGTTTTATCATCAGCAATTTTAAAAGGAGAAGCTTTAACATCAATTTTGTCAGTAGTTATCAAAATAGTCTCAAGAGGTGGATGACTAGACCTGACAATGGTTTTGTCACCTTTAACAAAATTTGATTTCTTTATCACATTCAAATGATTTTTTGAAACTTCATCTTTTGAAACATAGTAATTTTCAAGAAAGTCAAAGAACAAAATATGTCTTTTCAATTGATGCATTTTTTCTCTCCATTTTCTTTTAACACGGTCTTTTTCAGACTGAACAAAATTATTTTGGAAATATTTCCTTTTAGGTCTATTTTTTGAAAGCATAAATTCATTGTACAATGAAACCATATCAACTTCAAAATTTTCATCTAAAACAGTCAAAACTCTTAATTGGTTAACATTATTTTCAATAGGAGGAAAATCAGAATCAGATGGAGAAACAGATCTAGTGTCTTCTTCTTCTTCATTGGCAGTTTTGCCATATGGAGAGGAAGGTTCAGGTTTAGTAGAATAGTAAACAGAGCTAATTTGAGATTTATCACTAGAAACACCTTTTAATTTTAGATCAGTGGGTTTTTCAAAATTCTTTTGTAAAAAATCATTGAGATCTTGATCTCTTTTTGAAATACTTTCGGATCCAGCAAAGGAATGTCTTCCTTCGTTGATCTTCAAAGGTTAAATATTTTGAAAACTTATTTTAACAGTACCATCAAGATATTGTTGAATATTTGTGAGATCTAGCTCATCAAAAACAGGTTTAGCAACAGGGGATTCTTGTTCCAACAACCATTCAGTGGGAAGCTTGACATCTTGCCATTGAATCATTTTTGGAACTTGAACTTTAGCATCAGGAGTTGAACATTGAATTAACATGGTTTTACCAGAAGGTTCTCTGTTATTTAAACAACCAGGATTTAACTGAGTACCCAACAGTCTATAATAAATACGGTAAATCAAAGCAAAAGGTTTGCTACCTTCGTCCATAATATATCCAGATGAAGCAATATTCAAAGTCAAAGCTTTAATAATATTAGGATCATCCAAAGCAAGAGTAAGATCAGGATAACAATTAAAATAAACAGGACCATCATACAAAGAAGCAGTAATCATACCAAGAATGCTATCCTTAAAGTGCTTAAATCTATCATCTCGTAAACACATGAGAACAGAAGCATTGATACCCTTTCGGGTGAGTGGTTTAATAGCAACTTGAACCATACCAATATGCAAATAACTTTGTTTTTTAGCAAGGAAATCATTAATATTTCTTTTAGAAAACAAGCAACATTTTTCATGAGTTTTTGAAATAGAAAATATTTGTTCAACAGTTCATACTTTGTAAACGGGATGAAAAGTGGTTTCAGTCCAACTAGTTTTGTAAATAATTTTAGTATCAACTTTGGGAATGTTCCATTTTCGAAAATCAGGAAGCTCATTATCTTCAACAGTGTGATCTTCTTCATTTACAATATCAGGAGGACAACCAGTCCTGGAGCTGATAGAGGAGTTGGATCTCCACAACTTATCCATACTATCCTAGTTTTATCACTCAGTTATCATGTTTTTCTCACAACCGTTGCATTTCGTAACACATACCCTAAGCAACCCTATACCGCACACATGCCCTACACGCCCTCTCTTGGCTCAAACGGGCCTTACAGTCAGATTCTGGGAATTCACTTTACGTCTAGGGTGGCGCCAACGACGGTAAGAAGGGGACACAACAACAGAGCACCAAAGGTTTGGGTAGACACAGACAAGAAACAGAGACACAACAACACTATCACCGACCAGAAAAGAATGGCTCTGATACCATAAAGGGGGAAGGGGATGCACGGCTGAAGGGAAGAGATGGAAGCACAGTATAATATATGTTGAAAGTAATGTAAGCAAAGTAAATGAAAACACAAGTTAAAATGATAATAAAGCGGTAGAACCAGCCAAGCAATATATAACAAAATAATTCAAAGTAAATGAAAGCAATTTAGAACCGTCCGGTATGGCGGTAATCCGTCCAAGGTGGCGGTAGCAACAAGTAGTATAATGAACATAAATTGAAAATACTTGTTATTGAAAGTAGAACAAACACTTACAGTAGTAGTAGTGAATACAAGATTGAAACAGTTACAAAGCTTGAATTAGAGTTACAAGATTTATAGGGAAAGTTGAACAAGGTAGTAGTAGAAACAAGGAACTCTCTCAAAGAAGGCTTCTGAGGAGGAAAACTCTCTCTAGAAGAATATAGAAGGAGTTCTAAGAGAAATTCTAAGAAGAAGTTCTGATTTTAACTTAAGGGACAACCCCCCTTAAATAGGCAAAATTCGGAGTGAACAGTGTCATGAACAGTAACAGGTGAATAGTGACAGGTGAATAGTGACAGATGAATAGTGACAGGTGAATAGTGAAATTTTCATTATTGTCTTCCAAACTTCCGTAGCATGGAGCTTGTCCTTTGCTTGTCCAAATCATGCAGAAAATAGCTTTGAAACACTTTAAACTCTAGTCCAAAATAGTCTTGGAACACTTGAAACTTTAGTCCAAAAGGGTACATAAAGAATCCTCCAAGAATATTGTGAAGATTGTAGAGAGTGGACATTGTCAGAAGTAGCATGGCAAGACAAAATAAAAAGGGGAATATGGTACACACACCGCAGGCACATGGGAATACACAGTGATTTCTCAGCAGGCACACTTGAATATTGTAACATTTAATTTTCAGTCAACAGCAGCAGACTTTCAAGAATAGTAGTGTAATAGCAGTAGTAACTTGGGGTCACTCAATATCAATCAGTGGAAGGAGCATCGGATGGGTATCCATCAAATGGATCAAAAGGACCTTGTGGAGAATTACATGGATGGTCATGGTAAATAGCATATCTATTGCAAAATCCACAATATAATATTGGCTCAAACACTGGTCTTTTTCCCGGGATGAGTAGGCTTCTTGGATTACAGTGATTAGTTATCCGTAACCGAGCAATGGCATCAGCATATGGCCTGGGACCAAAAATAGAAATTCTATCAGTGCTTCCTATGAAATGATAATTCTTCCATAGACTCTGAGCAACCTCAATAATCTGGTTATTAAAATAATCACTCCAACATTCGGCTAGAGCATAAGGATCATTAAAGGACAAATGAGAATTTCCTTCAAACCATTGTCCCTGGTGAGTATGCCCATTTATGAGAATAAGATGCTTTGAAGGCTGGACATTCATCCAATTATCTCTTTCCCATTTTGGCAAAGTACTCCAGCATCTGATAGAAACAAAAGGACTAGAAAACCTTTTAATAGCATCCTGAATTATTTGTGGAAGCTGGCTGGCTTGATGATGGCTTGTTAATTTTAAGAACCTGATAAAGCCATATTCAAACATATGAGAAAGCCAGTTAGGATCAAGATCAGTATTATCATCATTTTCGGAATCATCAGCAAATGGACCATCAATAATAAATGGACTATCATCATAGTTAATTAAAAGACCAGGAAATGGGTGTTTCTTTTCATACACCCTGAGAGTACTTCCAAAGTGTTCTTCCCAGTCCAACTGGATGAATACATTATCACCTTCATCCAATTCATCAGGATTAGGAATAGTAGCTGTAACAAGTTTCTTGAAACATGTGAACCATAGGTCAAAAGACCTAAACATAGCCTTGCTTTCTAGAATACGAGATTGTATATCTATAGGCAAGTTGGCAACATCACTTCTTAACATAGATTGGGTCTTAATATATATATAAGTAATGGATTTACTTATATTTTCTTCATTTTTAGACCATTTAAGGCGTATAGATGATGAACCGTTTGTAAGAAGCATTAGAAACAAATTCCAAGCACACATTACATTATTTACAAAATATCTCGCCTTATATAATAATTGAATGTAAAGTCATTATATTTCCTTTAAAACAAAAATTCCAAAATTTCAGATATTTTCAAATAACAAATATTGATAACTTAATTTAGAAAATCTAACATATTGTATTAACTATACTTTGTTAGAAAATAATCACATTATTTTAATAAGGTTTTGTAATTAACACTTATAAGTCTCATCTCATCTACTATTTTCATTTTTCATTTAACAAAAAAAGAAATCGTCAAAGCTTTCCCTCACAACACACATTGAAACAATTCAATACACAAAATTTGGGGTATTACAATCTCTCCTACTTCAATTCCTTACATCCTCGGTAAAGTGTAATGCCCTCAAGCCACATGGCATTACTAAGTTTGCTCTAATATCATTTTGTAATGATTGTGGAAAGTACTAATCACATATGTGCTTACACCTCAAAATGACTATTTTAGGTGCAATTAGGGCTCCTCATAATCACTTATAAACCCAATATTCACTTAGTAAAACCCAATTTGGGACTCAACATAAGCCCGCAAAACACATACTAAAATAATCCAATCATATCAAATCCACACAATTTGGGTTATCACAACCTGGGCTTTTATGTTGCCTGCAATTTAAGTCAGCTTGTAAATAAATATTTCTTAATTATTGAGTTTGATTTGATTTTTATATTTATTTTAGGACAAAATACACTTCTGGTCTCTAAACTTTAAGTCATGAGCGATCCTTACTCCATAAAAGCTTATAGTGATCACATTTAATCCCTTACAAATTTAAAGTGATCATTTTTTTGACATTATGTTAGCATTCACTAAATTTCTCTAATGGAACAATGACACATTGTCAAGTGGAAAACTCAGTCACGTCATCTCCAATGCTATGTTGTATACTCTGCCATGTCACCATTGCCACGTTGAATTGTCATCAAAACCAAAAAGGACTAAGAACGATTCAATTTGAGAGTTAGTGAAAGTCAGCTACCTATGACCTATTCACCTATACCTAAATTCAAGACACATAAACATTCTTAAAAAAAAAAAAAAAAAAAAAAAAAAAAAACGCATAGATTTACAGGAGATGAAAAGATATTGAACTTTACTAGATTAGGAATAAAATGCAAGTTGTCTCTTGGATTAGTGTTTCTTCTATTAGCAATTTAGTACAAAAAGTGGAATACTCAGCCATGTCATCTCCTTCAAATTTGTGTGATTTTATTGACTCACTGTACCATTGATATGTAGGGGTCTCCATGGGTATGCAGCTGCCCATTTTGTACTTTCTGTCTTTCTAGTTTTAAGTTTAACACAATTGGTTTTTCTTCTTCAAAAAAGTACAATTTGCAAGGGGTAACAATGATATAGGGTATACATTCTTTAGGATGAAATAAAAAGCTGACTTCTCCAGCTAAGAATGAATTGCAAAGGGTAAAAATGAAATGAGATCCCCCAGCATCCCTACGTATTTGAAAGCATTTACAAAAGAATAGCCCCATTTGGCATCAACCATTTGACCACATTTCTGAAAAAATATATTTGAAGTCACTAACCATATCTTTGATGAAGAATGATTGTGAACTCTCACATTGCTGTACACGGTGGAGAGGCCTTAGGAAGGCTATTGCTTGAGCAATATCCTGAAAGTCATCATCTTTTATTTCCATTAGGAAAACCATATTTGAGTCATTCAGCTTCCATATTCAGGATGTCATTCAGAGTAAGTTTGCCAAAATGTCTAGTGTCCTGTAAATCAAATTCTTTGGCAATCTGCAGGGTCTCTCTTTTGGTTATCCTTCTCATCATCGTGAGCTTGTATATGATGAATTCGGCTTTACTGTAGTAATAAAAATGAAAAGGAATATCATCTAGATGGTTCCAAAAACATAGAAGTCGACAAAAAAGAGGACAAAAATACATGCAAATCATAGAAGAAGAAACCCATGAAGCTACAGAATAATCTTGTTTAAACAATTTTGTTTCTGAAAAGTAAACTTGGAGATTGATTTCGCATGAGATATTAAATTGATAAAGTGCCAAGAGACTTGTATCTCAATTGGCACCTCCTGCCCTCCCCCCACCCAATTATTGTAAGTTTGTAACTACCAAAATTAAATTGATAAAGTTCTTCACATGATTTCTTTAGGTTTTAATACGAATTCTTCATTAGAATCCACATTGTCTCCAAAGTATGCCTGTGTCATTTTTCCTCTAGTTTTTCATTTCTATTTCTGAGCCAAACACCCTGCTTCAATGATGCTGTGGACGCTGTTCTCCAATAATGATCAATTTCCTACCATTAGATACTAATAAGGTAAGATACTGTCATAAAGTAGGCATCTTCAACTCTCCCATTGTATAATTTACACCCCTCATTAAAAGAGTGGCAGATTGCAGTGAAGGCATAAGCTGAATATAACACTGCACAATCTGGGATTTAAACCCTCCAAAAACTTGATACAATTTTGTCATTATCTCATTATCATGTCCTGAAAACCAACTAGAATCCACTGTAAGAAACTTAGCTCTTCACTTCTACCACAAGGCACATGTTCTTTCCAAATGTATTGCACTTTGGCTATCAAATTAGTACCTATTATATTCTGTGACATGCCCAAATCACCAACTGGTCGTCTGTAAGGCATCAATGCCTTACCACTAACTGATTAATAAAATGCTATAGTCTGACATTGAAGTTGAATAAGCCACTTGCAAAACTGAGGATGTAAACTATACAATAGTACTTCCTTTTCCAAATTGGCTGTTACCAGAATGTGCATACCAGACAGCAGAATTGATAGAACAATTTCCATCCTAGTCAAATATTGCAGCCAACCTCCCTCATATCTGGTTTTTCAGGCCTCAGTGTGTATTACATTGCATTAGTAGTAGTAAAAAGACTATGATTTCATATAGATTAAAATGGCAGAAAAGAATAAATGTGGCCCCATTGAAGATCCATAGTCGACCCCAAGAATTTGGGATTAAGGCTTGGTTGTTGTTGCAGTGTTTAATACATTGCATCAAGTCTCCCACATTTCTTTCCAGTTCTCTTTTCTGATTTTTATGTCATAGACAACTTCCTATTCCCAAACTTGAATATCCGTCCCTTGTAGATAACTCATTTTAGGGGGTTTACTAATCAAGTAATCAAGCCTGCTTTATCTTATAATGAACTACTTGAGGATCCTCATTTTTAACACGAACAATTATCTTGTTACTTATGATATTAACCATCATTTTTTTTTATTCTTCTTTGTCCACACTCACTATCCCCGCAATAGGGTACCTTAATGCTCAGTATGATCGTGTTTTCTTAGCACTCTTCCAAACTTCACTGATTTTCACGCATTCTGTCATACGTTTTTCAAGGCTTACTCAGTCACCTGGAGATATACCTCATACCCTTCTCCTTTAATTAAAATGGCCATTATGACTTCCTTTGAAGGAAAACTTAATTTGGTGTTCTTGATATATATATATATATATATATATATATATATATATTATTATTACCCTAGTCCCTAGACTATGACATATCATTCTCTCCTATATTTTCTCTTCCATAGTAATCTTCAAATTTCTTATCAAATTATTAGTATTTTCTGTTCCATAGTAATCACTTCACTGTAAAGGCCATATTTTGCATCAGTCATTGCCTAACTCTGTCATTCTTCTTTTAGTGTAGTTTATGTATAATCAATGTTCGCTCCTGTTGAATTTTCTGTCTAAATTTTTCTTTCATACTGATAATCATGACTAGTTTCAAGTCAACGAGAAACTCACACTGACAGAATTTCCCTAAAAAATAAAAAATAACATATCTTCAAAGAATGCTCAAGCCATGAGCAGGGCACTTTTATGAGTCCATGTTATGCATGCTATAGGTTCTTGAAAATAAGCATTCAGTTTCATAGAAAAAGCATAGTAATTTAGGGAGTAGGAATCAATTTATGGTAATCTATTATTGTCAAATATCAACCAAATTTACATGTCAATCTAATTTATTGTCTTGAGAGTATGCTTCTACCTATCAATTGTTGCAGTAAATTATCAATTACCTATCATTAATTGCACTAAATTACCAATTGAACCAAGTTATATTTAAGTGTGAAAAAGATGAGTAATTCTTCCATAACATTACTAGAATTTATGCTAAAAGGAATCATAAATACCTGATAGTACCGTCATGATCGAGGTCTGCAGCAACCAAATCCCTGGCAGAGATCTTCTTATGAAGAATCCATTCTGCAAATCTGCGATTCCTCCTTTCGATCCTAAGCTCGGTAAGGTATAAGAATGCCTTGGCAACAGCTAATGTGCTTACCAATAGCCAAATAATTGCAAAACACCTTCCTTTAATTGTTGTGAAAGCATAATCCCCATAACCAACTGTTGTCACTGATGTAATTGAGAAATAAAAACCATCAACCCAACTCATACCCTCTAAGAAATGCACTGTAATTGTTCCTACAGCAATACATCCAATCACAACCCCAGAAGCCAACCCCACTTTAGTTCTTATCCTCACTCTTCCCTTTTTAGTATCTATCATATATGTATGAAACAAACTCTTGTACTTATTCTCATCCACGCTACTCAACAACACTTCCTCTTGTTTGTTACAAATGTGTGTTACGAACGAATTGAGCAAGAACTCAAAGATTACAAAACCAACTATAATGTAAAAACATGTGAACAGTTTAGTAAAAGTGGAGTCCGGTACAATGTCACCATAACCAACCGTGCAAAGCGTGACCACACTGAAGTACAAGGCGTCTACTGGCTTGAAAGTAGTGTGACCTTTAAAACTCCCAGTTGTCATGAATATTGTAACTACAATTATGACATATAAAATGACACCGATAAATGCCAACGGGACGATTGTAGAAGATGATGCTTGTGGTTCAGGGGGATTCACCTTAGCATTATTTTCCCTTATGCCAATCAAATATTTTGGAAGAGAATCACAGCGCCGCGCGCCCATCTTCATTTTGTTGCTCAAGTTGGCTATGAGGTTTAAATCAGAGTCTTCATGATTATTTTGTGCTGGTAATTGCTGTTGAGAGGAGGGTCTGGTAGGCTTTTCTTCTACTATTTCTTGTTTCCCAGAGAGAAGAGGTTCATCCATGGTGATGAATCTACATCATAAGGAGTATTATTTCTAGAAAATTTGATACACACAGTGCAAGTGCGACACTCTTACCTACAAGTCAATGCAGTAATGAAGTTTGGTTGCTCATCTAACTCCCATTCTTCTTTTTTACTGTTAGTTGTAACTAAATGCAATATGCATGGAAATTCCATGAAAAAAGGGGCAATACATTTTGGCTTTAAAGAAGGAAATGTCAGAATCAACTAAACTTTTCGAGTCCCGACATTTTGGAATTGGTCTTATTTTTAGTAAGTTTGATCTTAACTGTTAACTGATAGTCCCAAATGATGTCATTGCAGGAAAAATATCATATACTATTGAAAATATCTTTCCAATTTAATTGTCAGAGGATTCAGGAAATTGTGACCAAAACTAAAGGGGTCAACAAGTTAAACAAAAATTAAGAATCCTGATTTATTTGAGTCTCATATTGTTTTGTACTTTATGGTATTATATCTTCCTTTCCCTTTTGAACTAGTATCCTGATGCGAAAAGAAGGCACATGATAGTTGACCAAGTACACCCGGGTTAGGTTTTTTTTCGTATCTTAAACGTCTTTTGAAAGATCCATTCATTTGTCCGCATTAATCCTTCCTATTTTTCACATTTATGTTACTTCTCCATCACTTTTTTTTAATATAAAAAATAATTTAATTTAAATTTTTTAATTGGGTGTCAGATAGGGCAGGTCAAAGCGTACAAAAGGGTGTATGCAATTGATTGGATCAATGGTTCAATGTTCCAAGTGTTAAGGAAAACACTCACGTGCCCCATTTAGACAATTCAGCTAGTTAAATCAATGCAGTTAGGAAAGTTTTAGACTGGTTGTAGCTGTTTTCTTTTATTTAGTTTATCAATGAATTGTGACACAATAAATTTGGAGTCGGAACATAACAAAAGTTCACGACTCCATGAAATTTCTAGATTAACTCATCACCTCTTGCAGGGATCATAAAAAATTTTAAATTGCAAATTGTAGTGAGCCCATGTATAAGGCGGTGGGTTAATTTACGAATGTTGCGAAATCGATGTAAATTTTTGTTGTTTTCTTAGATAAAATTCTTTGCAACTACTGAGCATATTTTTGTGATTAGTGTACAATAAAGATGGTGTCGGTGGTGGTTTCACCATCACTCTTATTCTTGCTCCCCTTATGTAATCAAAGAAGTAACTCTGGTAATTGAACTAATGGAAATTTTCAGTTCATTGCCAATTTAGGCTCTTATATTGGCCTTCAAAGTGAGGCCTCACGATAAAATTTTAAATGGAAAAGGGACATAATCGAAGTAAAGCAATCTTATATTATGGTGATAGAAGTGTCGAAATGAGAGCTTTAACTCCAACTGGAAATTGAAAAAGGAACCTATTTGAAGAGAAATTTCTTTAGTACACACAGAGAGAGAGAGAGAGAGAGAGAGAGAGGCAGTTTATTTGAAAATACATCCCAGAAGCAAGAGGTATATGCAGAAAGCCGTTTGTTTCATAACAATCAGATCATCATTAACTAGCACTAATGCGCATCTAATATTCTCCAACCCTTTCCCCAAAAGCCAGCATGTCCTTTAGATTCTGCACGTAAAAGAGAGGGAAAAGTTAGATAATTTAAACTGCATGAATTCAACAACCTAAACATTATTCCTTTACAGTGTACAGATTTGGCCCAACAATCACCCACCTTGTTTAACACATCATATAAGGCTTATAATCATGTTACACTGACGAGTCAACATCACCAATAACTAATCCTGGCCCAAAAAACATTTGATCTCTATTCTTTTCTCTGAAGGTTGGTAATATTTATCAATTACCTTTTTGTTTGTTTGTCTGAGTTTTACTTTGTCTAAAAAATAAATTGTGGAAAAAAAGTAAAACTTTACCTACAAAAATGAGGGATTTGAACCATGGTTCTTCTCATAAAACAATAATAAAAAGTGCTTAATCACAATGTATTGGATACTTGGGGGTTTTTTTATTTTTTATTTTTATAATTTGATAGTTACTTATTACAACAATGGGAGATGAGGGATTTGAACCTTGATACTACTCATAAGGAGAGCATGCAATGCCAATGAGATAGAAGACTCTTCGCAAACTAGTGTACTAAGTTCAACCAAGTAAAAAGCAAAAACAGCACCTTTTACTCCACTTACAAAAGAGAGGAGTAATACTAGCATTCATGACACAAGTACACTCTTATTAAGCCAGTGGCCTTATGGTCCTGTGGCATTCCACCCCGTTTGTGGGGTTTGATTTTGAGGGTTGAATCCCCTTAATTAAACTTGGCCAAAATAAGTACTCTTCTTAGAACATAGGGCATAAGTAGCAAATAAAATTTTTGAGGAAGTGATGAATGTACAACGTCCTCAAGTGTCATGGTTAGCAGCACATGGAAAAGGCAACATTGAGGTCCTTGAGGCAAGTACCTTGAGGTCCTTGAGGGAAAGTAACTAGAGGTCGTTGCATAATATGCTAATAGCTGCAATCATACATAGCAACATGTGTACCATGTCTAGCAGAAAATGGACAAGGCAACATTTTAACTTCATGACATACACAGTTTACTTAAAGCGAGGATATCACAATACTATTTTTCAATTATTCGAGTCAAATGTATTGAAAAGTTATATTTGGGTCTTCATTCAAACGTTTATTCTGTTTCCATACTAATCACACATATTTTCATTCAACTTTGATAGTACATTCTATTCAAACATGTATGAACGGTTGGGAGTAAGTACAAAAGAAAAGATAATATTGGAATTTTCATTCAAGTCTCTCCTGTTTTCATTTATGAAATAGTCAGATATGGTTTTCCCTCATATTTGATATTGTACTCTTGTGTTCAAACAATTATGTCAAAGCCTTTCCATGTCAAAGACTATGTATATGTAAATGGACAAAGTTTGGCTCCAACCACCAATAGGAAGATGACATTAGTCCTTGTCATGTGCAATGCATATGACTCACTTAACCCAACCGACTAAGTGAGTGGAGCCAAACCTTTTCCTATATATATTCCACAACAGCATACAAAGATGTGATTAGTGTGGCCTTTCTTTACCTTGTATGGATGAATAATGAGCTTTTAATCTAAAATGTTTTTCTTAAAAGGCAGATACAATTTACGCAGTATAGAATTGAACCTGTGGTGTCAAAGATGACACCTTGTCTATAGGGAGAGGAGAAACAGGAGATGCCATTGGTCCAAATGCCATTGGTCCAAATGCTATTGGATTTCAATCTCATATACTGTGTCCATAAAATAAGTCAACATTGTTGACAACTATACAGAACGGAATTAGTATTAGCTACATAAAAAATTCATTTTCTCATACATTATATATATATATATATATATATATAATTAGTAAGTTACACACGTTTTGTACTTTATTATGCCAAGATCAATCCAGCAGTTAAGATAATGTCAAGAACTTCAATCTTCATTTCTCTATTATTTAAGACGTTGAAACTTGAAAACATGACAAATGTTTTCCTCCTTTTCTTATTTCCTTTTACTAAAATATATTAATATATAAGCAGACAGCTTCAAAAAAAGAAGACCTTGAGCTCCATAAATAATAAATGGAGGAAGGAAAATTGAATGATATAAAATGGAAAGAAAAGTATGGCAATTCATTTTACCTGATCTGGAGAGATTCTCAGCAATTGCTTGGCTTTTCTTCTCTTTGTTTCCACAATTAAGCGCAATCAAGATTTATATTTGAGTGATTCTGGAACCTATGCATATAAACAATTAGTTTCAGTACAAAACAACAAGATTGTGGCAGATACGTGATTATTTTCTACACTTCTGCTGGTTACTTGAGAGTACAGATCCAAAACCATAAAGTATAATTGAGAACGCTAATTAGAGAAGTAACTGAAACTGAACAAGACCATTATTCTCCTTAATGATCACATTCCTTGATTTTGCTTGGTTGACTTTTCATACAAGGCGCAAAATGTTGTCCGTTCAGTTTGAGGTGTGACAGCTCCAAAATAAAAACTATATTGTTTCAGGACAAGTGCAACAAAACTGTTACTAGCCTTTTATTTAAAGAGAGTTTCCATCTCATGACTCTCTCTTTCAAAGAAGATAATCAAGAAACGTTTTAAACTGATGACCTAAAGCTTTGTTTTGACGAAAAATAATAATCTGAGAAAAAATGTTGTCAGGTAAATCATCTATTTTCTGTTGTTTGGTTGAAAGTCCAAAATTGATCACAAAATAAATGTTGTGGAAATCCCCAAAATCAAAAGCAACAAATCCCCCATGATTCCTTTGACACCAAATCAAAAATGCAGAAAAATATCCATCCAGTATTTTGGGTCTACTCTTTTATAGCATCAGAATTAGAGATAAATAGCCGGAGGCCCGACTGTCATATCTAGCACCCAGTGACTGAGAAGGAGATCCTCAACGGCTCAACTTTCACTGAACAGAGAGGAGAGAGAAAAGATAGAAAGATATGCAAAACAGAGGGATAGGTCTAATATAAAGAAATGAGAGAGACATCTAAGAGAGAGTAGAGAAGGAAAGATATGGAAGTGTGAGCAAAAAGAAGAATCAAGAGACAGTTACATAGAGGTCCCAGAGCCTTCTTTTTATCCATCAAAACTTGCAGCGTTAACAACAAAAGCTTTGCACAGGTGCAAGTTATTTCCAGCCCATTCATGTTTAGTTTTCCTTTACCAGAAAAACATTTCCCACTGACTGGAAGTACTGCCAAACTCGGGAAAATGTTGCATACTGAAACAAATGAAGCCTAAATGCGTACATGGACAACCCAACTATAATAACTGTAAAGTTTGTTCAAATAGGTATACGCACTAACAAAAGGAACATTTGAGGTTTCATGCAATAGCAGAGCCATTTGAGATCACAAAATTCATTTACATTTTATTCTGATATAAAAAAAAAATAATAAAAAAAAAACATGATATAATGTGTCATCTCCTTCTAACACACAAGCACAGTTCGAGCCAGCTATAGCTTAAATCAATAACAATAGATACTTCTCATTAAATGGTAAATATTTCTCCACCAACCATAGTCACTTCACTATCTCTATAAGAAACAATCAACACCTTCTAACATGAAATCTTTGCCACTTAAGAAAACTATAGGATGAGATTGTGATGCTTATCGAAGAAACAAAACCTAATTACTAAATACTGGCAAAACGACTTTGATCATGGAAGCAAGTACATATTTTATATCATGATATCATCAGAAAATGTCCTCTTATCAATTATATTTTAGGATACTTAACCAAAAAAGTTTATTGTAACTTACTTGGGTTCCTATGATTAGCTGATGAGAACATAATTTGCACCATCAGGTAGTCTATCTGCAGCAGTTGGAGACATATTGGATCGAGGAACAGTCTTTCGTAATTGTGCATGGGATTCTGCTTCTCGCTTAAACATCCTAACCAGCTCTTGGAGCTCTAATTTTCTCATTTCAACATCCTCTTGAATGATGGGGTTTTTCAATCCAAGGTACAGCAACCCAATGGCAATTAACACAATTCCTAGCAAGAAGAGGATGCCAGAAAATAGAAGAAAAGCATATGGAGACCCATCAGCTCCAGGCACGCCATCGACATTTATCCCAAAAAGGCCAGTAATGATGGAGAGAACAAGGCCACATCCCCCAAAAACTCCTAAATTATGTGTAACAGTGAGGCTTCTGTCCTAGAATTAGAATTACAACATATTGTAAGGAAACAATTATATGTAGATGAATAATTAGAGAGAGTGTGGGAGATAGAGAGAGCAAGAAATTTCAACATTGGCTAAACAATGCTTTAATTAAGTGACACTGGAAGGAGAAATCACTCCCCGACTCACTATAAGTGTGTTTGTTTGCATGATATACTGTAAAAGACACTGATGTGTCTGCATTTGGAACTTCCTTCAACTTTGACCATTCAACTCTACGGTATTAGTCCATAACCAGCATATTTTTCTCTTGAACTCATCACACAGTTGAGGAAATGAAAAGATAACAAACGAAAATATTGAGACAATGATGTCATTAAGTTTTTATAACACAAATTTCCATTTCCAGATGCAACTATCCTTGAAACAGCCTTGGATTCAGAAATTATCAATGAGATATTACCCCATCAACAAAAACATTGAACATGAACTGTTTCAAATAATTATCCAAATAACTAACAATTTATTTTCCTTTCAAATTTTAAATATTTTACAATTGCAATTTTTTTTACCCAACTAAAATCTAATGTCACTGAACTATTTAAATTCCAAAATAATATATTGATTTCTCAACTATATGTCACAGCTAAATTCCTAAAAGCATATTGAGATTTTAGTATAGTGTTATCGTAAATGAAAAATACAGAACCTCTTCATATATCACAAAGTGAGGCAATATGCATATCCTTAAACGATGGTATGAACAAGGCTTGGTAAGGGCTTCAATCTAAAACCCGACAAGGGCCATTCCCAAAATCATAGCTGGACAATGTAAATCACCTGAACTTGAAATCACCGCACAAGTTACTTGATACTTGCCAATATCATAGAATTGTAAACAATTTTAATATGGTCAAGAATATTTTTTTTCTCAAAAGCAACGTGGAATTAACATTACTGCATTCATATGCAATAAAACATTGCAGCTACTTCGATGGGCAAAGTCAAAAAGGATTTCTATGACATGATGGTTAAGAGAAATTGACAATAAAATTTTTGGGTGTCTGCTTAAGCATATGTGAACCTGCAACCATGCGCGGACTGTGCTCTGCATGACATCTTGAATGGTAAATAAGCGTCCACGAACTGCTTCCTGCTCTTGAATCATTTCCCTGGTGCTCTTTCTCATTCCTTCTAGCAAGCCCCTTGTTGTATTGCCTCTCAAATGTAGAAGA
This sequence comes from Quercus aquifolioides, assembly GCA_019022515.1. Taxonomy (NCBI): domain Eukaryota; kingdom Viridiplantae; phylum Streptophyta; class Magnoliopsida; order Fagales; family Fagaceae; genus Quercus; species Quercus aquifolioides. The sequence continues at coordinate 23,749,084 of CM032329.1, forward strand.
AGCTCAAACACAATTTCCTCTCTTGCATGGAGTGACCATTTCACCCTGATAACCTGCAAGATAAATTATAGGAAAGAAAGTAAATTGAAATTCTATATCATTACCGGACAAGTCAACAAACGGAATACTTCCCATGTTGGACTACAGAAAATGAACTTGTATGCTTGTGCTAAACTAAAACTATTCTAATCTGCTCACTTTTATTTTCCAAACAAAAGGAGAAAAAGTTCTAGAGAAAGTAAAAGAAAAGGATATATAACACAAATACGGCAACGTGATATTTTAAAATACAGAAACACGTTAAATATAAATAAAATATAAAATAAAAAGAAATAAAAAATTAAACCCCACGAGTCAACCTTTTTGCCCGACAGATTAACTCAACCATCAATCAACTTCACATACGTAAACTAGAATATGTGCATGTTAGTTGCAGCATTTCAAAAGATTCATGATATTCAATCCTTGAGAGAAAGTTAACAAGTAATGTCTCCCATTCCTAAACAACCAATTAAAATATTTAATTTCCTCAGAGCGTTGGACATCCTATTATCTCACAGTTCTAAAAACCGAAGTTAACTATAATTCAATCTGTATCTTAAACAAAAAGACATCCTACTAAAATACATGGACAACGAAGTTCTAAATTTGTCCATCATCCATCACCTGAAAATGTGTTGTCAAATTGTCATATACTCAGCAAGATCAATTCTCTTACCAGCATTCTGCTTGTTTTCTAAAGCTTAAAATCAAACAATATGTCATTATATCTTAGAGGGATAACAAATGAGAACCGTATGGGTGACACCTCAGTTCCCCTCTTATTTGACAGGCCAAAATCAGATCTTCACAACCATAAACTTCTTGGTCACAAGGTCTAAGCCATATAAACCATATTTAATTTGCTTACAATTTCCAATCATTTTCTTTCTAATCTATCAATCTAAACCAAATTATCTAAGAAAAAATGTTACATTCCATTAGATTTACCGTCCACCTTGGTTACCATCCCAATTACCCAATTATCAACATTTATGATGTGTAAATATCATAGCATAGCATAGCATTTTGATGATAGGTGATTGAATAGCTTAAAAATATTTCTTTGAGTACTTCTTGAAGATACGTAAGTTACAAGCTGAAGACTGGTAGGGGGAATTGAAAACCAAGAGTCAGACCTGATGTCAAGTCCTATTAGAAGGCACTGAAAGGTGGTAAAGGAATTTACTTTCCCATGGAAGAGTACCTGACATGCCAATGTGCCTCCTCTCTGGAATAACCTTTTTTGTTTTCCCATGGAATTGCTTTTTGGCCAAGATCTCAAAGATGGAGAACAAAATCAAGAGTACCAGGTATTGTATGTGAAAGCGTGGATCATTTATTACTTCATTGTTGTTTTGTGGGCTTGAATGGTTGTTGGCAGGTTCAAGATTTGGAGGCATAAGAACAGTGAAACTTGGAAGCTGTCTCATTATATCTCATCTGGAGGACTAACCAAACACTTGAGGACGTAGAGCATCAACCTTGTTCTCCTGAGATCTCTTTTTGGTAGGATGTTGGCTTCATCAAGCTCATTCACACCCATGTCAATAATTGATTTACAGATGGCTTATACCCTAGCATTTAACTTATTTCCTTCATTTTATAATCCTTTTTTTTTTTGTTTCTTTTCACTGTTTCTCTCTTGTACACTTCCCATATAATATATTACACTCATTTTATGTCTTTTTATAAAAAAAGGTGTCAATGTCAAGTAACAAGAGAAACTTGGACTTGAAAACAGAAATTAAGAACAAGTTTTAATTATTCCTCAACATTCTATGATTGGAAAGAATTTTTATACGGTGAAACCAAAAAACCTTGAACACCTAACTTTTGTTCAAAAAACATTTGAATGGAAGTCAAAGAATTCAAAATAACAAGGGATTTTTACAAATATCACCCCTGGACTTTGACATAAATGTCAATTTGGTCTTTGGACTTTTGATTTGACCAATTAACTGCCTATAAGCTTGTGACAAAATAAACCTTCTCTTAGCCTTTTTTGTTGAAGCCTAATAGATTAATCACATGATATGCACATGGAGGAGTTTAATGCTAATAAGGTTTGAAAGATCTTTCTGCAAGCATAAAGTAAGATACCTGGTTTGATAACCTTCTGATTTCCTGATTCAGAATTACACTGAAAAGATGCATATCCTCGTGGTTTCTCCTATTCATAAGTGATTATCATTTGTTGTTAAAATCATGTTAGGAAAAAACAAGGTCATGCACAGGAAACAACAGATTTCAAGTGAATCTGAAAGTTTGAAGACAAAATGGCCCACATGCATGAATGCACCTGTTCATAAACTTCAACTCAACTTCATCGGCAGTCCCAAATATACATTTGCGAAATAACCTGTAATATTAAAAACAATGCAAGAAAGTACCAAGCAGGAAACCTTGTAAGATCATTTGAATGTCAAACAAACAGAAATTAGAACATAAATAACTAAGAACTTTATGATGATACTAAGGCTCTAATTTACCATTAGAGGAATCTAAACGGCAACGCATTTTGGCTATAACAAAGATTTAGTTTTTATATACATTTCATTACACTATAATTTGGAGTAAGTTGCCTATATTTCTAATTTGAGCAATCAAGTCCTCAAATTTTTTCATCCTTGCCAGCCAATCAAGCCCAATCAAAGACTAACCTTAATGATATGGAAGCAATTTAATGACTTCAATCTCAACAAGTACTTTAATAAGTAATTTAATTTTTAAAAAATATATTTTTCCAAAGCCACTTACTTTAATTACAAAAAGTGCTTATGGTTTAGTGCTTTGCACTTAAAGTAAGCATTTACCAACATTGAATTCACTGTCAGTAAGGAGAAGGATGGAGTGGGATCGTTAATGCTATCACGTTGCATATTATCAACTAAAAAGGCCTTTAGGAAAGCCATATGCATCAATTTTGTCAATTTCATTAACATCAATATTTAATTGGAGCTCATTGCAACAGTTGGAGGGACTTGATTGCTTAAAGTGGGAGTACAAGGACTGAGCTCAAATTTACCCTAGACTATGGGGTGGTAAAATTTACATAAGCCAGAATCGATACCATCATAATTGTATTATTAAAAATAGAAAACTTGCATAGGCCCTACAGAAATAGCAAATTTCCTTTTCAAAGAATACACATTAAACCATAAAAGAATGAGAAAAACCAAAACATGGAAAGAAAAACATTAAACAAGTAGGTGGATTTGGGTGTAGAGGTTTATGCAGCTCATATCTAAAAGATCAAAGCAGGATTTGGCAAAAAATACAATTTGAGCAACTTAAACCAGAGAATAATTCTTCTAACTTGAAATGTGCATGGTTATACATTGACATTGATCACTCAAGAATTCTGCTTTAGAACAAGCCAGAAGAGAGAACCACCAGAAACCTTTTGTATAAATAACATTTTAGTGATACTCATTTTTTAGAGCTACCTGTGAGCTTTTAAAGGGAATTGAAAACCTAACTAGGGGGTAGGGGAGAAGACACTCTCCAATATGCAAGTTTCACATGTATGATTTGGCATCCTTATCATTGTGTGCACATAGCATATAAAAATCAAGATGGCAAAGAATGTTATTTCCCATAGCATTGCAAAATTCTGTGTGACAATAATTTTCTTGAATTTTTTTCTTAAATTTTTGTTTGGTTGAGTAGGTAACTCCTTATAATAAAATTACTCACATATCTTTACCTAATGGCCAGTATAGATTGAATGGGAGGTATTATTCATTTGGATGAGTAGGCTCACAAATGGGGACAAAAAGCATCACCTATCATCCCATCGGGCAAGGCGACAAGCTAGATGTGCAACGAGCTCATGAGCAGTTCTTGGTATGTTAGTACCTCCGGCAGCAAGCAGTTCCTGAACAAGATACGGTATTGAATCATGAGAAAAAACTCATTTACATTAACTTTAAGCATAGATATTGAATTATAACTAACTCTTTTGACAAAATCATGTGTCATGACCATTAACAAAGTTTTAATACAGCAATAATCAAACCTGGACTTCTGCAATACCCAGCACATTTATATTTGATGCTGACCCTTTGACATGCAAAGCTGTTACTAGAAATTTTTGTGCCTGCCATGACCGAAGAACAATGGGGATGTCATCCTCATCAACAAATGGGTCTCCTGCCGACTGCCCCAGGAGCTCAAATAATAGTCCCCCAGCAACTCTAACAGGAACCTGTCAAGTGTCAACAATTAAGAGATCATTCAGTTGCTGTTACATTAAACCTGAGTAAAATGTAGACAGATTAGAATCCTAAAGATGAAAAAAATTTAATACTATAATCCACTAAATAAAATAAAATAAAAACAGCAATTAAAAGTTTGACAATCACAACACACCACCTTATTCATTGGAAATGTCCTCTGCACATTTTAATATTTACTTATTTCAGCCAAGAGCCAAAACATTACTTATTCCTTTCCCTCCAAATCTTCCACATTAAACAGTGGGGAATCATGTCTGATTTGCTTGATAGATGTAGCCTTGACACTTCTTAGTTCTTTTTGTCTCTCTTGTTTACCTTAGCACACGCACTGTGTGCTTCGGCCTTTTTTGTACATGCTTTTATTCAATGAACATTACTTACCAAAAAAAAAAAAAAAAAAAGAGCCAACAGGACTAGTTTCAAACAACCACATTAGAGAAGGGGATGGGTGGTGTCTTTGGGATGGGGTAGCCCTTCCCTAGTCCCTTTTATAAAAGGATCCGTCTCCTTCGAATTTGTCTTTAGCCCATTTTTCAGCAAGGCAAGACTTGGGAAGTCATGTTTTTTATAAGTAATAAAATTTATTGAGAAAAAGACTACATTATAGACATAGTAAATAGATGAGATAGCCTAAAGAATTACAAGCAAACGAGACTCTATAAACTCTAGAATGGAACTACTTTCACTAGGACAATACAGTAGACCACGCATGTGATGATCTAATGAAGGATGTCTTCTTCAATTTACCAATTCATTACACCAGAAATCAGTTTGTATACCTTGGTCTAGGTGTCAAAGTATGAGTTCTGATCTTGTCCTGTCCAAAACCTAACTCAATTCTCACTTTAGAAAGACCATGCGTGTGTTTGGGAGAGGATGTTTGCGCGTTATGCGCATTTTGCGTTTGGAAGAGGCACTGTTCATGGACCAGCCATGGAATGAAAAACGCAATAAGTTTTCATCAACAGTATTTTGCCTTTTAAAAAATTATTTTACTACAGTGTTTTCGGCAATAAATTTTCAGTTTTCAACAAAATAATCGGTATCCAAACAGACCCTTAGTGTGCGTTTGGGTGGAGCTTAAAAATTAAAATTATTTCACTATTCAGCTTATTTTTGCTACTATTCATGGGCCCATTGCACTTTTTGGCATTATTTCAACTAACTTTTACATTTATCAACAGTACTTTCAGCAATAATTTTTCAGTTTCAGCAAAATAAGCGGTATCCAAACACACTCTATATATCCCATAGCAGGGTTTTACACATAGGGCTAGCTGCAGTGCCATTTGGGAGGGGGGCTGCCCTGGGGATTAGACCACTTGGTTAATATTTTATGGAGTAACCATGTCAGTTATTTGAACAATTCAATAGTTTTGCATTGGGAATGAGACTATTATTTAGATCTTCATCTGTCTCATTTTCTTTGGGTGATAGACCTTCATGCTTCTCTCCATCCATTAATTGACCAATGCGGGTAATTCAAGTTGCTCTAGTACAGTAATATCTTAACCAACAAATCAACATAATTTGTTAGAAAACTGAAGAATTGCAGTTCCCCAAATTCTAGAAAGATCACTGCACTTTAACTAGGAAGAGGAAGGATTCTAGCCCTCTTTGTAAGAAAAGCTGAAGTCTCAGCTTCTAATAATTTGTGTCTAAAGTCGAAATTCCTTTGGGCCTCCTCAAGTTACAATTTAGCCTCACCTTAAAAACGTACTTGATAAAAAAGACACAAACTAGCCTTGCCTTAAACAACAACCTTATGAAAGACTTTTGCATATATGCATGTGTATCTAACATAAGAATAGCTATGGACATGCATATATTAAGGCCACACCAAGGTGGGAAGAAAGACCAAAACCCTAGCCAAGCACAAACCCCAAGGTTGGTAGAGGTTTAAATTTCATTCCTACACTATGGGTCTGTTTGGATACCGCTTATTTTGCTGAAACTGAAAACTTATTGCTGAAAGTACTGTAGAAAATGGTAAAAGTTAGTTGAAGTAGTACGGTGAGGCCCATGAATAGTAACAAAAATAAGCTAAATAGTGAAATAATTTATAATTTTCATTGCTTCTCAAACGCACACTAAATATAGGCAAAACTTACACTAAATAATTTGTTACCAACCATACTTGTCAAGGTGCAACCTAGTGGTAGAGGGCTTGGATGAGCTGTAGACCCAAACTTCCTGGGTTGGATCCCCACAAGGAGTTCCTCTGGATTACCTGATATGTGGTTCTGTTAGGTGAGGTCGTGTATCTGTGGATTACTTAAGTCCCTAGGAGTGGGTCCAAAAGGCCCTGTCTATGTTCGGTTCCATATCATAAAAAAAATATATATATATATATATATATATGTTACCAACCATATCCTATAAGGGTAGCACTTGTTAACATTTACCCCCCTTCGCAAATACAATTTCCTCTGACCCAATATAGGCAAACCTTACAAATTGATCATACCATTAGGTAGCTCATAATTCATAAATTGGCTTTTATATAGTCATGAGTAGGAATATTCAATTTATTTTGGTACCTAAAATGTTTTATGAATCCTTGCAAAGCTAATCATTAGAATTCTTAAGCAGCTTCTACTATTAAAGTAGGATACAAAAAAGACCAATTAACAAAGCAAAAAACAAGTTGAACAAGTCAACTGTGAACCGAAAATGGTAGCAAACAACATTTTGGACAGTGGTTTAACATGGTTAGTTCAAGCAAAGAGATCTGCCTCCCTCAACTTCAAGTTACCTTCCAGATAAAAAATGAGGCTGCAGCTGGACAGGTAATATGATACCTGGTTATGTGGATTGAATTGGATGAGTGTGTATTGTGCGGGTGTATTATGAGTCCCACATTGGGTGTTTACTAGGTGGATCTTGGATATATAAGCACTTATGAGGAATCCCAACTACAACTTGACTAGTCCTTTTGGGGGCACAGACGCAAATGTGGCTAGGGCTTTCCTTGGGTCATTACAGGTTAACTTAACCTAACCAAGGTAGCTTGATTTTTGGCTAAATCTTTTACACCTGAGATTGAATATGAGGAAGTTGTGATTGATTAAACACTAGAATGTCTGCATAGAGAAATTCTACCATTTGTGAACCCAACATCAGCAGGAGATTGACTAACTTTCTTCTCAAGGATAAAATAAAGAACAAGAGACTACAATTTTTTTCCTGCCAACTATACATGTCTTCATAGTTTTCGTGTCATGTCACTGGAATCTCCATTTTCTATTTTCTATGTATTACAATTTTTCTAGACGTTATATAATGAAGGCCTTACACACAGCAAATTTTCAGAGTTCATAAAGCAAAATCTTTAGCAAAACATTCATCTCAGCACCATTCCTGTATAAATCAGAAATGTAAAAATCAATTTCCAGGGGTTTTGTCAGAGTTAGTGTTTGTGAGCATCATATAAACTGTTGGCCCACTCAGTGGCAGATTAAGATTTTGGGATTGATGCACCAATCTCCTTAGGTTCCAGGATCTATTTGTTCTTTTTCCATAATTGTAATGCCTCAATGTGAATATTAATATTAATTCAATTCAACAGTTCAAAAAAATGGTGTGGCTTCACCATCAAGTTCAGTGTGTCAAAACTTTGTAGAGTAAATTTAGTTGCAATGTAAGTTCATGTAGCTCTCACTAACATGTGAATTTGATTCTAAACACTATCAAATTCAGAGATGTTACACCTTATCTCAAAACTATGAGCCCTTGCACTTTAACAGATAATGAGAAGATTCTATTCGCTGCATAAACAACAAGCTTTTACCCGAACAGCAATTTATGTGAAGTAACAGCAGAAAAATAACGAGTATGATACAAAATAAACCAGATCAATATCCAATAAGATTTTATTTTAAAAAATAAATAAATTGTTGAATTACCAATTGTCCCAAAAGATTGAGCTTTTAGGAAATAGTAAATTAAATCATTTAACCATAATTCTAACACTCCCCCTTGATAAGTGAGACCCAACAAGTGGGATTTTTTAACATTTTAAATGGGAGATAGAGTAGAGACAAAGATTAAACTTAGGACCTTTTGCTCTAATACTATATTAAATTACTGTTTATCCCAAAAGTTTAAAATTTTAGAAAATAGTAAATTTAATCATTTTACCATAATTCTAACAAAAGATTTCTATTCCCAATGGGTGCCCAGTGACTATCAAGTTGTCATTTTTTCTTCTCCTTCTCTGTCACTGCTAAGCAAATAAAAAAAAAGTAATTTACCTCATATAGAAGGTGCTTCATTCGCTCACTTATCAGCCTACTTTCATCTCGCAAAGCAATGCTAATAGCAGGATGCAACCATTGAGCATTACTCAACCAGGCACTTATGTTTGGGTGACCTGCATCTACGTGACACCACCAAGTGCGTCCCGCTGGGCGTTCCCAGTAAGGAGCGGCCACATCTGCAACAGTCACATCATCTTCATCATCTGAGAAGTTGATAGGCTGCAAGGCCCAGCCAACATCAACTTGCACTTTCTGGACAAGTTCAGAAATTCTAGCCCAACCTATCGGTATCCAGTAACTTCTCGGGAATTCTTCCTTCCCACGGTAACAGCCTGATTGATAATCCTTGCTATCAGTATGATCGTCGACCATATCACTATCACCAATTCCAGAGTCTAATTGGGCTGCAGATTTACAAAAGTTCTCCCCACTACCTTTCGGGAGTAAACGACCATTTAGTTCACTTGATGAAACCTGCTTCTTGGCCATGTCTTGTACTGATCGGGTCTTCCTATGACCTCGAATAAATTCAAAAGCACAAATTAGCCCATCAGTCCAAAGATCACTCCCCAGCATGACATCTCTACTGAAGTGGTTTTTGTGATTCTCTTGTTTCTTCATTCCATTGCTCACAGAAGCCGGATCCACACAACTCACAATGCCTTTCATCTATAAGCAAGTAAATGTATGTTAAGCAACTCCAACATTCAACTAGTAGAAATTGAAATGGATAGGATAAAAAAAAATAAACTTACTAGAACAAAATTATAGTCAATTAAACAAAGTTACTTAGCTGACAGGTGTTATGTAATGTCAAAAAACAAAGGCAGATATTTCTTGCTGGAAAAGGCAACCAACTAATGAGGCATAAAGCCCACTATTTTTTTTTTGTTTCCTACAACAAGTGGGAGATGGGAATTTAAACCCGTGTTCTCCTCTATGGGAGAACCGGGCAGTGCCTTTGAATCACAAAGCTCTTTGTAGTGTACCTACCATTTTAAATTGTTTGCAGGCCAAATGCCCACTAATTCGTAGTAATTAAAGGTAAGACACCCAAATTGTTTGGAATTTGACATCAAATATTCAAATAACGGAATTCCACAATCGAAAGATGATAGAGCCATTAGGAAATTTGATTTTCAAAAGGCAGACCAACAAATGACAAGAATATTCAGTAAGTCCAGAATTCTCTTTTTTTAACTTAACACCCCCAAATACTTTAAATGTTTCCATTTAGCCATTACTAATTATTTAATCAAATTCGAGCTTAACATCATTATCAATGCAAACATGCATGCAAACATTTAAACAAACAAACAAAAAGACCCAATTAATCTTAGCAGAAAAGAAACCAAACAATACAATTCCTGGAACCAAATTTTAAATCTCAAAACTTTTCATTTACCAATTAAAAAAAAAAAAAAAACTTTACTTAAACCATTACAAGACATTCATTTCATTGAAACAAAAACAAAAGGACAACAAAAAAATTTCCCCGCTAAGGACTGAAAACAAGAACATAAAAAAAGGGTATATCCCAGAAAATGCTTACCCGAGAAAGAGAGATTAGCAGTGAGTAATCTGAAGAACATGAAAAGGGCCAAGATTTTCTTCAACAACCTCAGTCACTTTTTATATATAATACAGATTGGGTTTGGCGCACATGGACATAGTGAGGAGGTTACATGTGTTGTGACTTGCTAGAGCTTGAGCTTCTTCTTCGAGGGGTTGCCACTTAGCCATAAGTCTATAAAACTAACTATAAAGAGTGAGTTCTTTTTCAATTTTGTCCCTTTACCAAACTCATGCAGAGCTTTGCCTTCTACGGTCCACCATTCTGGATTATTTGTAACCGCATATTTACAATATAGACAAGGTGATCAGTCGGACTCAAAGAAACTGTTGACCCTTGACAGTTGACTCAAAACTGGGAAGTAATATTTGGTTATTTTTAGAATCAACTAGTGTATATAGGAAAAATTTGTCAAATAATAGATTTTTAGAAAAAATTTTGCAAAAACGCACGTGGATGAAATATTTTATTAAGTTAGACAGTTTTTTTTTTTTTTTTTAAAGTGAAAATCGAGTATATGAGTTTAAATTAAGTTATAACCTGACAATTATATTTATGAGTTTTACTCCCTTATTTTTGTTTTTTTTTTTATTATATAGACATGAGTTTATTCTTTATTTTTTATTGAATTTTTTATGGTTTATTTATATTATACTTTTTATCTTTTGTATAACATTAACTCACTTAAAACAAAAAAATTCAAAATTTTAAATAAAACTTATGATGCAAAATTAGACAACAATTGAAATTCAATTTAGAATCTTATTAAATTTTCTCTTAGCTTTGAATTTAATTTTATATATATATATATATATATAGATATTATAAAATTTTGCCAATGCTTGGATGAAATTTCGAGAAGCACCCTTTTTGTTTAACGAAATTTATTGAGAAAGAGAGAAAAGGCACAAGATGGGCCAGATATGAGCTCTTCACTCTCGGATCAAAATCCAAGTAGGGAGAAGAGAGATGGGTACTGGCCCCATGAGCTTTATAATTAACAGCCCATTTAGCTGGGCCAGAAAATTCTCACTTCAGCTTATAAAAGAGAAATCTCAAGCTGCAAATTTTTTTGTCATCAACTTTTATTGTCGTGTTTGTCAGAACTTATCAAATTAGTGGCTGTTTGGCATTAGTTTAAAAGTCAATTTATTTTACTATTTAGTTTATTTTTGCTACTATTTATGGGCATCACTATACTTTTTGGTACTATTCATAGATTCTATTGTACTATTTTAGCTAATTTTTACATTTATCTATAATATTTTTAGCAAAAAATTTTCAGTTTCAATAAAATAAGCAGATTCCAAACAGACCATTAGTACAACTTTCAAAATTTTAATTTTTTTTAAAGGTATAGTTATATTTTTGACCAATTTTTTTTTGTTAAGTCCTATAAAAGCTGGGCTCCAAACTCTGGATACAACTTAAAGCACAAGACTTCCTAAGCAAAGTAAGTCTTGTTTTTATTTTAGTTTATTTAGTGCCTTTTGAATTATACTTGTTTCTATTAATTACTTCTTGATCGAGTGTTTACATTAAAATTAGGGTTACTACTGTAACCAAAATTTCAAATTTGAAAATCAAATAATTGAAAATGGTTAATAAATGTAAATTTGTATTGATGAATAAGCAGATATATTTCTTTATATTTAGATTCTAATACAGTAGAATTATCCTCTAATTCAATCTCCTTGGTAAAGTGTTGATTCAAGTATTGGATCTGATGTAGCTTGATTCGAACTGTCTTCCACTTTGGTTGAAAGATGAATTGAAAATCTTGTAATGGAAGTACGATGAATCTCTAGCTATGTGATTGTTAGATACTCTTCGTTTTTTGCATTCTTCATGTGTTTTTGAATGTTCTTTGTCTTGAAAGATTTGTGGCGAAAGTTTTTCGAAGATTTAGAGCTTGAATTTAATGAAATGTTGACGTAAATTTTTGAACATGAACCCCATCTCTAGGTAATCTTTTTGTCTATCTCGCAATATTGTCATTTGATTGATTCTTTATTTCTTCATTTCATGCTAATACTTGTAGTTACTCGATAATTATTCATAAATGTAAAATTTCATGTTTGTAGACAAGAAAATTAACATTAATTAATTAAAAGTACATATTTTAGTTGTGTATATAATTGTTAATCTAAATGTAAGGTTGTATTCATTTGTCAGTAAATCTGTCTCCTTTAGATTTGGAGAAAGACACGTTTTTTTTAGATTTGAAGGAAAACGTGCTTCTTTTTTCTTTTTCTTTTTTGTCGTTGGACAGATTATTGGATTATGTTATATTCATTTGTCAACAAGATTGTCTGCTTCATATTTGATTGTTATGGGTGAAGGGAGACGTGTTTTCTTCTTGTAAGAGCTGGAAGGGAGACGTGTTTTCTTGTTGTAAGAGTTGGACAAGTTATTCGATTGTGTGTTAGGATAGACAGTTGTCGACACAAAAGCTTATTTTACTGAATTAAACAATATCATGGTCAATTTAACACATTTTGGTGCGGTGAAAATCTCTAAAGCTAGGTGTTTTTTTAAAATTTATTTTCTGTAAAGTATTAATTTCTTCCAATATCTCAATAGTGAACTTTGTAAAACACTTTTTTGCAAAAACATTCAAATGTCTGTTTTTAACAACTCTAGCCTCGATTGAAATGATTTCTTTGTATTAATATCACAATGATATGCAAAAATCATGAAATATTAGCCACGCTATTCGTATGTTAAATATATTTCATGTAAAATATGGCCACGTATGAGGATTTTTCATATGCAAGAGTATTTTCAATATAAAAAAAAACAAAAAAATTATAATAAAAAAAACTTATAAATTCTGAATGATATCATTTCTATTAAATAACTCAATTCAGCTTCAAACAAGTTCATTTTAAATTTCGCTAAAATTTGTTGTACACAATAATTAGGCCCAATCTAAAGTCAGCTCAACACATTTGGCATTTTGCAACCTAAGGCGACAATTTTTAGTGGGACATTATCTTAATTTAAATATTAATTGAATAAAATTTATGCTTTGATTTTTTTTTTTCATTTAAAAATCTATTTTTCTTGATTTTTGTGATGCAAAATTACTACTGATTATGTTTTTTTTTTTTAATTCTCTTGAGATTTCCTAATCAATTGGTAATATCGCTAATACACTTAATCTTTATTATGACATAATCGGTTTTAAATGCTGTAAAATTTACTGTTAGTTAGTTTTTTTACTGTGTATTGTTAGTTAATATTGTATAAGCAACACATGCATTAAAAAAAAGGAATCCAGCCTTTTTAGATAAAGTAATGTGTTAATTGGACTATTTTCATATATTTATAAACATATTTAAAAATTTTAATTTTGAAAATAAATCTAAACAATTATTATCAGAATAAATATCATGTTTGATATAGTCTTTGTCTCTCTTAGCAATATTGGACTTTAAGTATTACACAATGGATTTTAGTAATAAATTTGTTAAAAAATTATTAATTCTAATTTTAATTTTTATAGAGAGAGAAAGGAAAACTAAAATTTGTAAGAGATTGAAAATTTTTACACTTAAACTATTACAAACATTGTAAAACGCATTAATATAATATACTACATTCGAAAAGAATAAAATATTTTTAAAAATAATTTTTATTTATTAAATTTTTGGGCTTAATTAAAATTTTTACATTGTAAGACTTCTTTTTTTTTTTTTTTTGACAAAATATTCTATTGGCCAATATGAGAAATCCTTTTTTTCCTTAGTTGAGAGGCCTACTTTTTAGTTATTATTTGGGGGTGTGAAACAATTTGTGTAATTAATACTACACTTCTATTTTAGGAGGGTCTTCTTCTATTTGGGGGCCTCTAAATGGCCTAAGCCTTCTTCTATTTGGGGGCCTTAGGCCATTTTCTAAATGGCCTAATGGTAAAGCCACTATGAACAATATGAAGATTTTGAGTGATGCAGAAATTTTTGACATAAAGGACGAGAGACTATTGTTCAAGAGTGTGACTCGAAATAGTCTAAAGCAGCCATTAGGGTGGATTGTTGTAGCAAGGCTGGAAGAGAAGGCTGGAGATATTTCAAGCTGCTAGACAATTGATTCAAAATGGTTGTAAAGAATGTCCAAAGAACGAGGAAATTTGGTTGGAGGTGTGTCGTTAGCGCATCCATGCCAGAAGAGGCGAAAGCTGTTGTTGCTAAGGGAATCAAATTGATACCCAGTTGTGGTTGAAGGCAGCAACATTGGAGCACAATGACGTGAATAAGAGTAGAGTGTTAAGAAAAGCATAGGAGATTGTAGAGTTGGCCAATGAAGAGAAAAACTATTACTTCATAAGGCTGTGGAGTGTTGTCCTATGCAGGTTAAATTGTGGTTGAAATTGGCAAATTTAGAGCGGTATGACTAGGAAGGTTTCTTGGAGACTTCTAAAGCCATTGAAAATACTATTGGGAGTGATATTTGACCTTAATTGGTTGCAATACAGATTCATAGGCTGAATATGACACTGCACAATTAGGATATAAACCCTCTGTGCAGCAGACAAAGAGGTGAAAAACCTAAATATAATTCAAGAGTTTCGTTTTATACCACTCCACACCAAAACCCTCTGTGCAGCATACATTTTTCGAGGATTATTTTTATGGGAAGAAGTTGCATCTGCCGCTTTTAGGGGAAAAACCTGCAACTATGAAGGTTGAATTGTGGTTGAAATTGGCAAATTTAGAGCGGTATGACTAGGAAGGTTTCTTGGAGACTTCTAAAGCCATTGAAAATACTATTGGGAGTGGTATTTGACCTTAATTGGTTGCAATACAGATTCATAGGCTGAATATGACACTGCACAATTAGGATATAAACCCTTTGTGCAGCAGACAAAGAGGTGAAAAACTTGAATATAATTCAAGAGCTTCGTTTCATACCACTCCACACCAAAACCCTCTATGCAGCATACATTTTTCGAGGATTATCTTTATGGGAAAAAGTTGCATCCGCTTCTAGGGGAAAAACCTGCAACTATAAAGGATGAGGAATAAGCTCTTGTTGACTAGGGGTGTCCATGGAAACCGACAACCCGCCCCACCCATCCAACCCACCGCCACCCAATCTGACGACTCCGGAGGTCAGATGTGGGTTCCGACCTCACTAACTCAACTAGTTGCGGGTCGATTTTCGGTTTTTAATTTCAAAACCCGTGAAAACCGACCCAAACCAAAGTCCATTCAAAATCCAGTATTTTTCCCAGATTTAGGCCACTTTTTTCCAGATTCCAGCCATTTTCCCCAAATTTCAGCCACTTTTTTCCTGATTCCGACCATTTTTTCACTTAAATCCTTCGATTTTTAGCACAATAAACACCGGTTCTGGCCGAACCAGTGATTTCTCATCACGATTGGCCAGAAATCTCACCGAATCTGACGGGATCTCACCAGATCTTGGATGGATCTGGCAAGATCTCGCCGGATCTGGCGAGATCTCGCCGCGTTTCGAAGGATTCCGGTGATAATCGGGTTCACCCGAAACCAACCACCACCCACCGGCAACCCGAACTGACGAATCCGTTACTATTACGGGTTGGTTGCGGGTTGAAAACCACCAACCTGAACTTGTACAGGTCAGTTGTGGGTTGAGCAAAAACCCGACCCACCCGACCCATGGACAACCCTATTCTTGATAGACAGGTATTAGGAGTCATCAAGTTAACTCTGTCTAGGTCTGTTACACATAATGTTGTAAAGGAGAAGACCACAACAGATCTGATGAAGGCTTTGTCTGGTATGTATGAAAAGCCGTTAGCAAACAACAAGGTGCATCTGATTAAGAAATTGTTCAATTTGAAGATGGCAGAAAATGCATCAGTAGCACAACATCTGAACGAATTTAACACTATCACAAATCAATTGTCGTCTGTAGAAATTGATTTTGATGATGAGATCAGTGCACTAATCGTTTTGGTTTCTTTGCTAAACAGTTGGGAGGTAATGAGGATGATGGTAAGTAACTCTACAGGAAAAGAAAAGTTGAAGTATAATGACATACGAGATTTAATTCTGACTGAGGAGATTCGCAGAAGAGATGCAGGGGAAACCTTAGTATCTGGTTCTACCCTGAAAGCTCAAAAATGTGTTGAAAAACACAAGAGTTGTTTAGACCCCCAATTAAAATTACGGCTCGATCGATTTTACACAACTTAATACAAAGTGCGGAATAGTGTAAAAGCGAGCGGATGAACAAGTAAGCTACTTTAATCCATAAACTAAGCAACACAGCAGTATAATGGAATTAAACAAGAGTATGGAAGAATGATGCAAACACAAAAAACACCGAGACGTGTTTTCGAAGAGGAAACCGAAGAACTCGGCAAAAAACTTATCCGCCGCCCTCCAAGCGGAAATCGATCCACTAGACAATCAGTTGGGATACATGAGTAAGCAAGAGACCCTTCAAGCCTAATCTACCCGATGTACCTAAGCCCTCCAAGCTCCTACTCCAACAAGGCTTTTCGGAACCGTGTCTTGTCTAGCACCTCGGATCCCGCAACAAGCTCCATGTTGCATCTGCCATTCCAGGCTTCTTCCAATGCTTCCCAGCAGCACCAAAACGTCACACAACACTCTCAAAGGGTGTGGTAAGTGTTTGGGCTATCAACCTCTCAATGGTGTGGAAATGGAGAGGGAAGGGTTGAGGAGATACCACAAGCAAGTGTATAGAGAAAGGTGGGGATGACAATCTCTAATTCCAAATGTGTTTGGCTAGGGTTTTCTCTCTAAAGCATTCCTCAACATTTGTGGGTAATGAGGGTATATATAGGATAAGTGCAAAATGTGTGAGTCATTCAGTACAAGCTGGCAGAACAGCATGTCTCGCGGGTGTCTCGCGGAAAGGCCTTACCCGCGAGATACTCGCGAGAGACAACTGTCTCCACCTGGCTTGACTCTTGGCATTCCAGCATGTGCAAGGCACATGCTTCACTTCGCGGGAAGCTAGGTCGCGACATACCCGCGAGAATCCTTCAGCCTCCAAATTGCTTGAGCCTTCATACACTCTCTATCACACAACTCTTACATCAATTCCCACAACAAATACAGGGTATACACGATTGATAATAATTACAATCAAATTTGGCACGGAATAAAAGCCAACAAAATACACAGTTGTAAATAACAACTTTACAATCTCCCCCTTTGGCTATTCCGTGACAAAACCCTAAAACAAACTCTAGACTTAAACGTGAGTTTGGGAACAAAGGCAAAACTCACTCACACCTAATTCTAGATTCTGATAAGCTCTTGAAACATATGAACAAGTAGCTCCTGAAACACAACAACAAAATAATATCATCGTATGCAGAAAACTTGAAAATCATATGGAGCAATAAAAGCATGATCAAGCAAAATGAAATAGAAACACTAGGTCATGGCAAGATCAAACAAGTAATCACTATACACAAGCAATTACTATGCTCATTCACACAAGGAATGAACATCCGGATATGCAAGATGATAAGCTGATTTGAAGAGTACCATTTGCAAATCAACACTCAACCAATGCAAAATACTTAAAGTATTTGCATCTAGGAACAATCCTACTAGGGCACAAGAGTGTTCATCACTCAACCAATGCATAGAACGTATATGCATCTAGGAACAATCCTACACGGGCACAAGAGTGATGTGCTGAAGAAAAATGAATGACATTAAACTTTAATAGCACAAGCATAAAGGCTGCATAAACAGTGTACTGAATATGCATGGCACAAACCATAGAAGCCTACAAACATGCAATGAAACAAACCCTTAAAGCTTACAAAAGCAACATGGGTACATGCAAAGAATGCTACAAAGCATAGAGAATATCATAAGAGAAACATCTGAAGTAATACTTAAATAAAAACAGAGTATCAAAGCTTTAAACCAAAAGCCGTAAAACAGTTATAAACACTAAAAGAAACTGAATTAAACTGTCTTTAAAACCAATGACCAATGCTACTATGTTTCTAAGCTAAACTCCCCCTAACGCTGTGCAAGCTCTTCTCTAGCTCCCCCTAAGAAATTTCTCCCCCTTTTTGACCGGAATGGCCAAAGGGCTAGAACGGATCGGACTCTGAATCTGAGCCATGAGTGGAGGACAATTCCTGAACCTGCGATGCTAATGCGGTGATCTGTCCTTGAAGGTACACGAACTGATCTGCTGTGTGCTACACATAGGAGTCAAGCACTGTAGACATCTGATCCATCTTAGCAAGCAACCGATCAAGTTTGCTTAAGCCTTGTGGTGGAGCCGAAGAGGATGGCTGTGTAGAGGGCTCTGGAGCCTAGGTGAACCTGTCAATCTCTTCCTCTGTATCTTCACCTTCATCCTGCTGAACCCGTCGTGGTGGTGGTATGGTATGCACACCAGTCTTGGAGCCTCTAATGTGTGCAGTGCTCTTAGTCAGTGTATGACCACCAATGGGGTAATCCCTCTGAACAACTGTGAGGCCACTGGGTAGCTTGAGCTTTGTCTTGGCAATCAATCCCATGATCAAAGAGGGGAATGGCATCACAGTCCGTGAATTCTGCTTTGTGATGCTCTTCTTCAGGACATGCATGATATGGCCACATATGTCAATCTCCTTATGTGTAAAGAGATCATACAGGAATCTTGTTCTCGGAGCAGATAGAGTGGTGAGATTGGTGATCGGATACAGATTGTGAATCATCACATAGCTTAGTGTCCTCATTTTTGGAGAGAACTTGAGAGTGTCCATGGATGATTTCTTCGGTTCACCACCAAGGAGTGTGATCATCTCAGCAATAGAACCCATTCTGTCCTCATAAGCAACTGTGATTGGCTGAGATGGAGGACGAGTCTCCAAAAAGTCTTGGATGCTCTCTCTTGTAATCATAAACTCCTTGTGTCTTACCCAGCACTGAATACACTCTCCGTTGACAGTGGCATTAGAGAAGAACTCCTTGATAATCTCTGAATATACCATTCCAGTCGGGTTTA
Organism: Quercus aquifolioides; assembly: GCA_019022515.1. Taxonomy (NCBI): domain Eukaryota; kingdom Viridiplantae; phylum Streptophyta; class Magnoliopsida; order Fagales; family Fagaceae; genus Quercus; species Quercus aquifolioides. The sequence goes on from CM032329.1 coordinate 23,768,178, forward strand.
GCAGCTTAGTCCACATTCTATCTTTGAACACTTCAGGGATGCAAGTGCCTTCAAGAGTCTCTAACTAGACTACCCGTTCCATGATGATCGTCTTGTCCTTGTAGCAGTCATTGTACTTCATATCAGCTTCTATAGACTTGAAATGATCAGACTCAGTTCGGGCTCGCTTTGAAGTCGATTTCTTCCTAGCTGCATGCTTGGTGGGAGACATCTGCACAATTTCACAAAGCAAAGAAGGAAAAAAAATGCACAAACACAAACCAGAGGACAAACATTCTTAGATTCAAGTTAGTTCCAAATCAGACTTAAACTAACTGACAACATAGCATGGTAGACTCTTAACATCATGCTTAAAGATTCCAACCTATAAAGCATAACCACAATGCAGAAAAATAAGAGACAGTGCAAGTGTGTGTGTGTGTGTGCATGTGCTGATGAGTGTGTGCGGCATGAGATGCATGAGGGGTGCCTAAGTGTGCCTAGGTGTGTGTCAAGAGTGTGCAACATGTGCAAAGTGTATGAACCACACTATCAATGACCAAATTGAGTGAAACTTGGTCATACAAGTGAGAACCCATAGATTTAAATCACTTGATTTCAATCTTGGCACAAACATGTCATTCGGACATTTTGTTGAACACCTAACATACACAAATGCAAATATGACATGAATAATGCATGAACATGGAGAAAACATGCCTAAATACACTTTAAAATGCCACAAGGGGCCAACACAGAAGCACAAACAACAAATGGGACACAGCCCAATCAAAAAATTTGAGAAAAGTTCACCCAATTTTGAAAACTAACCCAAAGTTTCGAAAATCCCCAACTATCAAAAACCTAACAAAAATTCTGCATAATCTAAGCAAAAACTGAAAAAGAATTGATTATCAAACATACCTTGAAGAAGAAAATGCAGAAAAATTGCTTGGATTGAGGGGGATTTGAATGGAATAGTGATTTGGGCTGAAAAGGTTCGAGAGAGGTTGAGCGAGGGAAGTTTTTTATGTTTTGAAAAAAACTGTCACATCAGTAATATAAAAACTGAAAACACGCGTTTTTCGCGGGTTAGGGAGTGGCGACACAGTCGCGAGAAGGGCCACTGAAGCACAAAAATTTCGCGAGAAGCATTAGGTCGTGAAACAGTCGCGAGACAGTCGTGGTAACTTCTGTCTGAAATTGGAAAAATCCAATTTTAGCCAAACAGCATTTTGCGAGAAGCTGTTGGTCGCGAGACAGTCGCGAAAGTTTCTGTGTGACAGGATAAAAGAAATATTTCCCTCAACCTATTTTCGCGGGAAGCTCTAAGTCGCGAGATTCTCGCGAAACAACCCCTGAACCAGTTTTTTGAATAAACACAAAAACATGCATTTTAATCAAAAACAAAAGACATGAAAGTATAAAATCATTTTCAAAAACAAATAAAACACTCAAAAATCTTTTTGGGTTTGATCAACAAAGATTGAGCATGTGAAAACACATTTAATCAAGTACAATCACACAAATGAATATGACATTCATTGAACATAGACTTGTGTGTTGTGTGTGGATATCAAAAATGAGATAGTCCTTAATCCAATGTGAAGCTTCAATGATCAATTCAATCAAGGCATACACAACTAGCACTAGATTATGTGACCTATCTCAATTATAGAAACATGCATATATGACCTCCCACACGTACTTGATAACAATTCATTGAAGCTTTTCATTTGACTCCATATTCAACATATCATTTGCAACTTTTGAGCAAAGATAATCTCATTTAGAGAAAGATGCCTGAAATTTTTGATATTTCAATTGATGAGTTAGCCTTTGGCTTTTTGGGCATCATACATTTTATTTTGGTCGCTTTCCCTTTTTCCTAGTCGAATACTAGTTTGTGCGACAGGCTTTTGCAGCTCTATATCTCTTTTCATTTGGAGATTTACATTTAGAGAGCTCTTTTAAGCAAAAAATAAAAGTGGGAAGATATATAGGCATGAGTCTATGCATGTCTCAAGATCAACAAAACCATTCACTAATCATTCATGACAAGGTTGAAGATCTATTTACAACAGTCACATAGATTTCAAAATTTCTTCCACAATGATATGAGTGCATGAGAGACAAGCTAAGCTCGTTAAATGCACAAAGCCATAAGTACAAATGTACAGGGCAAAACATGCTTTGAGACAAAACTCAACAAAGTGATTAAACTTTTTGGATTTTCTATTTTTTTATGTGTTTTAGAATTTTCTTTGAACACACCCAAAACAGAACAAGAAAAGAAAGATCAACAAAAACAGCCGGTACAGACCAACCAGACAAAATAACAACAATAAAAAGAAAGCAATGCATGAAAAGATGCAACAGCAAATGTCCCTAAACATTGAAAGAATTTATGCGTGGACATGTTATAATGCTTATGCATGAGTACCCCTCTTCACCCACACGTCACATGCGTTTGGGGTGATATCCTTAACGGATTGGGTACGAGAATTTGGACTGTCAAACCTTCTGGTGAAACTCTCCAAGCAGGTGGTGAAGGCACCAATCATTTTCATCACGTCCATCATACCAGGATCACGATTTTGACTTATCGGTTGTTCACCACCCCAAGACCTCATGTCATTTCTCCTTCCTCATGACCGAGGTGCGCTTGCATTGTTGTTTGATCTCAGCTTTTGACAATTGGGTCTGGTATGTCCTTGCAGTTCGCAGTAATGACACACATAATCCGTTCTAGGACCCCGTTGTGATCTTGGAAGAGATCTTCCTCTGGTTTCATGTTTAACCACAGATTGATTTCAGGGCTTATTCACCATTCGTTGCTCAGCCACATTCTTCTTCTTCACGTCCTCAACTTTCTCAAGAATGGGCTCTTCTACAACCGTCTCGTTTGCCTTCACAAACTTAACTTCTTTGGTGACTCTGGCTGATGAGCCGCTTCCTCCGGTGTATCCTAACCCGGACTTGTCTGAAGAAGGTTTTTGAGATGAGATAACATCATCTAACTTCTGGGAGGAAACTCTTTCTATCTTGGCATGAGCTTGCACTACCTCTTGCTCAAGAAACCTCACCTTCGTATAGGCTTCAGACAACTCGCCATTTAGTGTCTCAATCTCACTCTTAGCCTCTTTATATCTGACCAAGAGACTTCTGTAATCTTCCTCAGCTTTCTTCATTTTCCTTACAGCTGCTTTGGCTACTCTGGTATACTCTCCCGACTTCTCAAGTAGTAAGGAGTAATTTTCTTGAAGATTTGCTGCATTCTCTTCTTCTTCTTCAGCATCTGATTCTTCCACAATCCTAATAGACTCTGAATCAGAATGCTCACCAAGCTCCTTCATAAGTGCACCCAAATCATCTGATGACTCCACGTGAGCAATGGTCATGAATGCGGAGTAGTTTCCCTCTCCGTCACAGCTCTCTTCCGAGTCAGAATCAGAGGAGTCTGAATCACTAAGTGTCGTGGCATAAGCTTTGCCTTTTCCCCTCAGAAAATTTGGACACTCCTTCTTTAGATGTCCATGGCCATTGCACTCATAGCATACAATTTCTGAAGAAGGTTGAAACTCCCTCCCTTCTTTCCTTGTAGACTCTTTCCTATCACCTCTTGAAGATGAAAATTTTCCTCTGTTGAATGGTTTTCCACTGTTCTTCATCTTCAGAAATTTTCGGAAGTTTTTCGCAAGGTATACTACTTCCTTCTCCATTCCAACTTATTCGGAAGGATCATCCATTCTTTCGGTGATGGTTTTAAGGGCAAGCGATTTACTCGTCTTGTGGGAAGGCAGTCCAAGCTCATACGTTTGGAGTGATCCAATGAGCTCTTGGATCTTAATTTCATCCAAATCCTTGCTTTCCTCTATGGTTGTGACTTTTGCCCGAAAGCTCTCCGGTAAGGACCTCAAAATTTTTCTCACCACCTTAGTCTCTTCAATCTTCTCCCCAAGATTGAATTTAGCAATTACAATTTCATTGAGCTTCCCATAGAATGAATCAAATGGTTCATCATCCCCCATCTTGAGCTCTTCAAATTTGGTGGTAAGCATCTGAAACTTTGTGTCCTTAACTTTCTTCATACCCTCATATGTTGTCTCCAAAATCTTCCAAGCTTCCTTGGCTACCGTCATATGAGAGATCCTGTGGAATTCATTAGGAGACACACCACAGAAAATAGCATTTAAAGCTCTACTATTAGCATTTGCGGCTGCGAGAGCTGCCTTATCCCAAGTGGACTTAGGATTCTCTGGCCTAATCTAGCCTATCTCAATCGCATCCCACACGGTATCTTCCATAGAACATAAGAATGCTCTCATTCTGACTTTCCAGAATGCATAATTGTTCCCATCAAAAAATGGTGGAACATTGAGCGATTGAGACCGGTCCATCTCAAATAGGGTCAAGGATCACACTAAGGTATTTAAACCACAACAAGTGTACCCGCTCTGATACCAATTGAAAGCTCGAAAATGTGTTAAAAAACACAAGAGCTGTTTAGACCTCCAATTAAAATTACGGCTCGATAGATTTTACACAACTTAATACAAAGTGCGGAATAGTGTAAAAGCGAGCGGATGAACAAGTAAGCTACTCTAATCCATAAACTAAGCAACACAGCAGTATAATGGAATTAAATAAGAGTAGGGAAGAATGATGCAAACACAGAAAACACCGAGACGTGTTTTCGAAGAGGAAACCGAATAACTCGGCGAAAAACCTCTCTGCCGCCCTCCAAGCGGAAATCGATCCACTAGACAATCAGTTGGGATACATGAGTAAGCAAGAGACCCTCCAAGCCTAATCTACCCGATGTACCTAAGCCCTTCAAGCTCCTACTCCAACAAGGCTTCTCGGAACCGTGTCTTGTCTAGCACCCCGGATCCCGCAACAAGCTCCATGTTGCATCTGCCATTTCAGGCTTCTTCCAATGCTTCCTAGTAGCACCAAAACGTCACACAACACTCTCAAAGGGTGTGGTAAGTGTTTGGGCTATCAACCTCTCAATGGTGTGGAAATGGAGAGGGAAGGGTTGAGGAGATACCACAAGCAAGTGTATAGAGAAAGGTGGGGATGACAATCTCTAATTCCAAATGTGTTTGGCTAGGGTTTTCTCTCTAAAGCATTCCTCAACATTTGTGGGTAATGAGGGTATATATAGGATAGGTGCAAAATGTGTGAGTCATTCAGTACTAGCTGGCATAACAACATGTCTCGCGGGTGTCTCGCGGGAAGGCCTTACCCGCGAGATACTCGCGAGAGACAGCTGTCTCCACCTGGCCTGACTCTTCGCATTCCAGCATGTGCAAGACACATGCTTCATTTCGCGGGAAGCTAGGTCACGACATACCCGCGAGAATCCTTCAGCCTCCAAATTGCTTGAGTCTTCACACACTCTCTATCACACAACCCTTACATCAATTCCCACAACAAATATAGGGTATACACGATTGATAATAATTACAATCAAATTTGGCACGGAATAAAAGCCAACAAAATACACAGTTGTAAATAACAACTTTACATGCCCTAAACCTTGAGACAAGAGGCAAAGGTAATTACAAAAATTCAAATTGGGACAGATCAAGATCCAGAAATTCTAATCCAAACAAAAGTAAATCTAGATCAGGCCAACAAGTACAATGCTGGAACTGTGGGAAAACAGGTCACTTTAGGAGGCAATGCAAAAGTCCTAAGAATAAAAATGAAGATGATTCTGTTAATGTTGTAACAGAAGAGGTATAGGATGCATTACTTATTGCAGTAGACAGTCCACTTAATGATTGGGTTTTGGACTCAGGAGCTTCATTTCATACCACTCCACACCAAAAAATCATACAAAACTATGTTGCAGGTGATTTTGGTAAGGTGTATTTGGCTGATGGTACAGCCTTGGATGTTGTGGGTATGAAAGACGTCCGGATATTGTTGCCCAATGTGTTTGTTTGGTTATTGGAGAAAGTTCGACATATTCCTAGCCTGAGGAGGAATCTAATTTCTGTTGGACAACTTAATGATGAAGGGCATGCAATACTATTTGTTGGTGGTACTTGAAAGGTTACAAAGGGAGTTAGAGTATTGGCCCGTGGAAAGAAGATTGGTACTCTATATATGACCTCAAGTCCAAGAGACACAATTGCAATTGCTGAAGCAAGTACTGATACAAGCCTATGACACCGCAAACTTGGTCATATGAGTGAGAAAGGGATGAAGATGCTACTGTCAAAAGGGAAACTACCAAAATTGAAGTCCGTTAATTTTGACATGTGTGAAAGCTACATCTTAGGAAATCAGAAAAATGTGAGATTCTTGAAAACTGGCAGGACAATGAAGGCTGAAAAATTGGAGTTAGTACACACTGATTTGTGAGGACCTTCTCCAGTTGCATTCCTTGGAGGTTCAAGGTATTACATCACTTTCATTGATGACTCAAGTAGAAAGGTATGAGTTTATTTTCTAAAAAATAAATCTGATGTATTTGAGACTTTTAAGAAATGGAAGGCTATAGTTGAGACAGAAACAGGTCTAAAAGTAAAATGTTTGAAATCAGACAATGGAGGAGAGTATAAAGATGGAGGGTTCAATGAGTATTGTGCTACACATGGAATCAGGATGAAGAAGACTATTCCTCGGACACCACAACAGAACAGTGTGGTTGAGCGCATGAATAGAACTTTTAATGAGCATGCTAGGAGTATGAGGTTGCATGCTGGATTACCAAAAACTTTTATAGGCTGATGTTGTTAGTACTGCAACTTACTCGATAAACTGAGGACCATCAGTTCTCATGGAGTTCATACTTTCTGAAGAGGTTTGGAGCGGTAAAGAGGTAAAGTTTTCCCATTTAAAAGTTTTTAGTTGTGTTTCTTATGTTCATGTTGATTTTGTTGCTCGTAGTGAACTTGATGCAAAGTCTAAAATATGTTTTTTCATTAGCAATGGTAATAAGAAATTTGGCTATCGGTTTTGGGATGAACAAAACTGAAAAATCATCAGAAGTAGAAATGTGATATTTAATGAACATGTTATGTACAAGGACAGGTCAACTGTAGTGCCAGATGTTACAGAGATAGATAAAAAGAAATCTGAGTTTGTCAACTTAGATGAATTGACTGAAAGTACTGTCCAGAAAAGGAGTGAAGAAGATAAGGAGAATGTAGACAGGTAGATCAAAGTACACTTGTAGCTGAAGTCCGTAGATCTTCTAGGACCATTAGACCTCCACAGTATTATTCACCCGCTCTAAATTATCTCATGTTGACTAATAGTGGTGAGCCAGAGTGTTATGATAAAGCCTTAAAGGATGAAAATTCAAGCAAGTGGTAGTTAGCCATGAAGGATGAGATGTATTCCTTGTTGGGGAATCAAGCATGGGAATTGACTGACTTGCTAGTAGGAAAGAAGGCTTTGCACAACAAGTGGGTATACAGAATAAAGAATGAGCATGATGGTAGCAAGCGTTACAAGGCCAGATTAGTTGTCCAAGGTTTCCAGCAGAAGAAGGGCATTGACTACTCAAAAATATTTTCTCAAGTTGTGAAGATGTCAACAATCAGACTGGTACTGGGAATGGTGGCTGCAGAAAATTTACATCTTGAGCAGTTAGATGTGAAAACAGCATTCCTTCATGGTGACTTGGAGGAAGACATTTACATGATTCAGCCAGAAGAGTTCATTGTTCAAAGACAAGAGAATCTAGTCTATAAACTGAAAAAGAGCTTGTATGTTTTAAAACAAGTTCCAAGACAGTGGTACAAGAAATTTGACAGTTTTATGCATAGAATTAGGTTCAGAAGATGTGAAGCTGATCATTGTTGCTATGTTAAGTTATTTGAAAATTCTTACATTATTATATTGTTGTATGTGGATGATATGTTCATTGCAGGGTCTAGCATTGAGGAGATTAATAATCTAAAGAAGCAATTGTCAAATCAGTTTGCAATGAAGGATTTGAGAGCTGCAAAGCAAATCCTTGGTATGAGAATCATTAGAGACAAGGTTAATGGTATATTGAAACTTTCACAGTCAGAGTATGTGAAGAAAATTCTTAGCAGGTTCAACATGAATGAAGCTAAACTAGTGAGCACACCCATGGGTAGTCATTTCAAACTAAGCAAAGAACAGTTACCGAAAATAGAAGAAGAAAGGGACTATATGAGCAAGGTACCCTATGCCTCAGCTATTGGCAGCTTGATGTATGCTATGGTGTGTACAAGGCCAGGCATTGCACAAATAGTGAGAGTTGTGAGCAGATTCATGAGTAGGCCAGGAAAGCAGCATTGGGAGGCAGTCAAGTGGATCCTGAGATATCTGAGGGGTTCATCAGATACATATCTTTGCTTCAAAAGTGCAAGTTTGAAACTGCAGGGTTATGTAGATGCTGATTTTGTGGTTATATTGATAGTAGAAAGAGTACTATTGAGTTTGTATTTACTCTGGGTGGTATAGCTATATCCTGGGCTTCAAATTTACAAAAGATTGTTACTTTGTCTACTACAGAAGCTAAGTATGTTGTAGCAACTAAAGTTGGAAAAGAGATGATTTGGCTACATGGCTTCTTAAATGAATTGGGTAAGAAGTAGGAGATGCGCATTCTATACAGTGACAGTTAGAGTGCAATTTTTTTTGCTAAAAATTAGACTTTTCGTTCAAAGTCGAAGCATATACAGACAAAATACCACTTTATCCGTTACCTTGTTGAAGATAAGCTGGTAATATTTAAGAAGATTTGTGGATCTAAAAACTTGGTAGACATGTTGACTAAGGGTGTCACTATTGAGAAGCTGAAGCCGTGTACAACTTCAGTTGGTCTTCTAGCTTCAGGAAAGAAGGATGAGTTGTAGGGATGAGGGATTGTTTTTGGAGGATTGCGATTGATGTTGGTGATTGAACTAGTCTCCAAGTGGGAGATTTGTTGGGTTTTGTGGAGCCTAGTTGTGTTTGATCCGGATGACGACTCGACTCGAAATGATGTTGCCTGCTTTTTAATGAGAGATTTCTAAGGCTTAGTCCATTGCCCCCGAGAAATTTTTTTTGGCTCGTTTTGTAGCATGTTGTGAATCCTGTGCATAGAATATAGAAACCGTTGTTTTGGTGATTAGGGTTTCTTGATATAGTTTTCGAGAGAGAGAAAAAAACTGTACTGCCGTACTTTGTAATTTTTTTCCCTGATAATAGTGAAATCCCTACAACTTCGTGGACGTAGGCAAATTGCCAAATCACATAAATATTGTCTTGTGTGCGTGATTATTTTTTTTTCTTTGGCGTGTGTTTTCTCTATTTTGTTTCTCACAGGTTTGGGAGTTTCGTGTTAATTCCCTGCAAAGCACTTTTCTTTTACAAGTTCTTGTTATGCATGCTATAGGTTCTTGAAAATGAGCATTCAGTTTCATAGCAAAAGTAGAGTAATTTAGGGAGTAGGGACCAATTTATGGTAATCTATCACTGTCAAACATCCATCGAATTTGCATGTCAATCTTTATTTATTTATAGAGTTTCAACTTATGATGTCCGTTTTGATAATTGTGCTATTTATTATCAAACCAAGATACCAATTGGTTTCTACCTATCATTAAATATAGTAAATTATCAATTAAACCAAGTTATATTTAAGTGTGAAAAAGATGAGTGATTCTTCCATAACATTACAAGAATATATGCTAAAATCTTCTTTAAAAAAAAAAAAGAATATATGCTAAAAGGAATCTTGAATACCAACCATATTTTGGACTCCAAATTCCCCTTACAAAGATTCTTGAGCTTTTGGGAAAGAAAAGTGAAAAGTCTCAATTTTCTCTCTAAACAAATCTTTCGAAACACTATAGAAATTTGGTTTTCATACTAAAGTCTGGCTCTAGACTTCTGAGAGGATTGGTTTCAAGAACGAGACTTCCTAAGCGATGTATATGAGTCTTCTTTTCATATTAATTTTCAAAATGACTTTTAATTTATGCTTGTTTCTGTTGATTACTTTTTGATTGAACTTTAGCATAGCATAGATGTAGAACGTGTTTTTTTTTTTGGGACAATCGACAGTATAATCCTACCCTGAGATCACTCCAACGTGGGTCCATAAATCCCTCAAACTTTAAAGGGTTTGGGAAGTACCAACTCGCCTAACGTGGGCGGTGGTATAGATGTAGAAGTTATGGTTACTACCGTTGGGACAAGTACACATTCCTCTAGGCTACATACACATGTTCAATACATGTGTAGGCAATCATTGACCATGTGTATGAAGCGCAGTATAGCTAGAACCACATAAACCCCATCTCTAAGATAGCTACCTCAGGGGTATCTGATCTGATAGTGTACCCATTCATTTAAATTGTTTCAAAATCCCTTTTACTAAATGTGATTTAGGGGGTTTTATTACGTACTTCCAAATTAAAATGACGGGTCCTTCCTCATTTGACATTCATTTTTTTAGATATATTTTGAATGCGGGAGGAGAAAGAGAATCACGTTATTATATTTTGAGAATACTTAAGTGTCTGTTTGGAGAAAATTTATTTAGTTTTTTACTAAAAATATGCTAAAATATATATGTATGTTGACAATATTTGAAAAAGTGAGTGGAAGCAAAAAAAAAGTAAAATTCTAAAAAACTGTACATAAAAATTAAAAATTAAATACTAAATTTAACACTAATGACAAACTTATGGTTAATAACAATTGATACCAAGAGTACATTGTCAAGATTTTCAGTAAAAATGCCTAATAATTACGGAAAAATACTTAGATAGTCTCCAAATATAGTGAAATGATACTCATTTTTTTCACATTCATGATAAATTATACTATGAATTTAATGAATAAATCACACAATAATTTTTGAAAGGAAAAAATACCATTCACCGTATTTCAAGATCACCTAAGTAATTACTTAAAAGATTTCGTCCATACTTTCTACCCTTTTGCCCGGAAAGTGCTAGGTGACTTTACTCTCCCTTCCAATGATATTCTTCCTTTTTAAATTTTTTATTTTATTTTTATGAACCAATTATGTTATTCCTAGAACTTGCTGAGAGAATAAATGAATTTTCTTTTATACTATATTTTGAAAATTTGCAATATGAAAAGGCATATTATATGGCCGCCGTTTTATATAATACTATTAGGGAGTTTGCTTGAAAGTCGTGTTTTTACACCCCCCACTCCCCCAAAAAAAAAAAAAAGATTTCAATATGCTGTCTTCTTCCTAGAACTTGCTGAGCATTTGCTATCATTTAATCAATTCAATATCTTAAATCCATAATTTATTTTTTTACACGCACACCCATTCCCTTTATTTCTCTACTTTCCCTTCTGAAAGACTGAAACAAGTTATATACTTATATTTCATTTCAAGAAAATCTCACTCCTTAGAAAAACTTCATCAAATCATTTTGTTAGTTCAAGCAAAACTCTACATCGATGGCTCTTGAAACTGATGGAAGCAGCTTTTCATTGCGTACCAGTAAATGGATTTTCGACGTGTTCCTCAGTTTTAGAGGCGAGGACACCCGCCGCAATTTTCTGCGTCCTCTGTATGCCGCTTTAACCCAGAAAGGAATCCCCACGTTTACAGATGAGAAAGAACTCGAGAGAGGGAAGCCCATTCCCTCAGAACTCTTGAAAGCCATTGAAGGGTCAAGGTTTTCAGTGGTCATTTTTTCAAAAAACTATGGATCCTCCAGTTGGTGCTTGGATGAACTTGCAAAGATTGTCGAGTGCCAGAAAAAGATGGGGCAAACGATTTTTCCGGTTTTCTTTGATGTTGATCCGACTGAGGTGCGGAAGCAGAAAGGTAGCTTTCATGAAGCATTTGCGAAGCATGAAGAAGTTTTTAAGGAGAATTTGGAGAAGGTGAAAACATGGAGGGCTGCTTTAACAAAAGTTGCCAATATCAGTGGGTGGGTTATACCAAAAGGGTAAGTCTTTTTTTTTTTTTTTTTTAATCTTCTTTTAATTTGCTTCATCAAGTTCCTCATTTCTTCTGATTATTCAATTCACAGCTCTTTTAGTATTTATTCTGTATCTTCTTCCATATTGCTTTGAAATCTAATTGCTTTTCATAATTTGTGGAGTTTACTCTTGAAACTTGTTAAATGCTCTGGCACTAAACCAAACCAAGTCCCCAAATCGATTATTTAATTGTTGTGACTGAGGATTTAATGCAGCATAGACAATATCAATTGATAATGATAAATGATTGTAAAGTAATCTTGCTGATGGCATGGAAAAAAAAAATGTAAAAAAAAAATCTTTTAGGTGCAGTTAGATACCACACCACTCAAATCTTCAACTTTTTAATTTTTGGTAAATAACCAAAGTATACTCTATTGCTGAATAATAACTTGCATATCATATATGAAATTCATAGCGGAATTAAAATCAAGATTATACTAGAATCCAAAAATTCAATTAGAAAGAATTTTAATAAAATAACTTGATGCAAAGTTAGCATAAGGGCTTATGTATATAACTTGAGGTGAGACCAAAGGGAAAAATAAACCCTAACTCCAATGGTCTTGGGCCTCCTGTTATCATATAATAAGTCCAAAGTTAGCATTAACCACATTTTATTCCACTATAAAAATATGGTTACACTCTAAGTTTTTGTTTAATTAATCAAGATATCCCTAGATTACTTTAAATTGCATTTAGCTCAACTGGTAAAGTCTTTGATGATTAAATAAGAGATCTGGTAAAGTCACTGGCGTATTTATCGTACAAGATCTTACTCTAGTATACATCAAAAACAATCAACACTTCACATTGAGTTCACCATCCTCTTAAGATTGAGAGTTAATGCATAAAGCAGTTGTAAGATCAATTGTTTATTCATGTAATAGTAGTTAGTAGAATAATATTTCAGAGCAGTGACCCTATTGGTCTAGTAATAAGTCTGTCAGTGATTTGGACTCTGGGGGGTCATGACTCCATTAGTACTCTATTAATAAGTCTGTCATTGATTTGGACCATGAAGTTGCATCACATACATACTATAATGACTCAAGGAAAAGTTCTAGTCACAAATGCGCTATACCCCCAAAAGACTAGTTTAGTCACAAATGAGACTCCTTATAGTTAATAAATCTTAGATCAACCTCATATATGCTCGATATGGGACAAGTCTCTCTGTCTCTCTCTCCCTGATATTAGATGTAGACCTGTTGGCTGCTTGTAGATGATGGAGGTGCACTAGAGTTGACGGGCTATGAGGGGCATCTGTTACAGCCAAGATCTTATCTAAGCCGTCCAAAAGGGGCTCTGCTTCTTTAGCTCAATTTGGATTATTATCAATTTTTGCTAGGTGTTGTGGGAAAAAAATGGGGTTGGGTTTGGGACTGATTTAGTAATTGTCTTTGTGGATGATGATGCCTAGATTTGGAAAAGATAACTAGGCTAGTAAGTCTTTTTTCTTCTTTCTTTTTCTATTTGGTTACTGGAAAAGATTTGGAAAAAGTTTGTCATGTCCTTCCCTTAATTTGGTTTAAATTTTCCATATCTTGAATTTTTAAAAATATTAAGAAAAATCTATTAATTTTGATTAATTTTTTGCATTTTTTTAATGTAAGACCCAAAACAATGCCCTTTTTTGGAGCATTTAACAGTGCATTTTTAACGGAGGATTAAATTGAACACCTAGCCAAAGCATAATATTGCACAATGGTGTAGTTTAATACTTACTATTACAACAGGAAGAACAACACATAGTTTGTGAGCGAAAGCTGTGAAGAGGACCAGTCATTTGGATCTTACTTGTATTTTGATTAGTAATGTTAACAGATAATATATTTGAAATGTATTGAAATTTTATTATTTTGTATCTTTTCTTTAGTTTATATTTTGTTAACACTGAATAGATGTTAGTTTTAGTTACCTATTTTAATCTATTCTTGAATTTTTAGAATATTTTCCATTCTTGAATTCCAATTTTTTTTGTTTATACTTTGGTCCCAAAAATAAATTCTGGCTCTTCACTCATTTTGCAGGCAGGAGTCAGAATATATTAATGCAATTGTGGAGAAGATATTCGAAAGACTAAGTTCCATAAAACTAATTAAGGACTTGGTTGGAATAGATTCTCGTGTATGGGAAGTATATTCAGACTTAAAAATAGGATTGACCGATGTCCGCGTAATTGGGATAGATGGGACAGCTGGTATTGGTAAGACAACTATTGCACGAGTGGTTTATGATAGCTTTTCAAATCAATTTGAAGGTAGTAGCTTTCTCCATACTGTCAGAGAAGAATCTAAAGTACATGGTTTAGCTTATTTGCAAGAACGACTTCTTTGTGACATTTTGATGCAAAAAGATATAAAAATATCCAATACTTCAGACGGAGTCCAATTGATCAGGCGTAGGCTATGTAATAAAAAGGTACTTCTGGTTCTTGATGATGTAGATAGTTTGGAGCAGTCAGAAAGTTTGGCTTGCATGCGTGATTGCTGTGGTCCAGGAAGTAGAATTATCATTACAACGAGAAATGAACATTTGCTTAAGAGACTAAGAGTTGATGGAATATATAGGCCTAAGGAATTGAGTAGTGAAGAGGCTCTTCGTCTTTTCAGCTTGGAATGTTTTCGTAGTGAATGTCCTCCTGAAGGTTATATGGAGATGTCCAATCAGGTTGCCAGTTATGCTCACGGCCTTCCTTTAGCTATTAAGTTTTTGGGTAGTAGTCTGTTTGACAGAACCATCCCTGCATGGAGAAGTTATTTAGATATGCTTGAAAATAATTTTCCAACAGAAATTTTACGAATATTTCAGATAAGTTTTGATTCTCTACAAGAAACAGAAAAAGAAATATTTCTACATATTGCATGTTTCTTTAATGGGGAGGACCAAGATCGTGTAGAAGAAATATTAGACTATCTTAATCTTTACCCAGCAATTGGAATAAGGGTTCTTATTGATAAATCTCTCTTAAGTGTTTCGTCAAACAATCGGTTGTGGATGCATCCTCTAGTACAACAAATGGGCCGAGAAATAAATTTTAGAGTCTCCCCTAAATCTCCTTGGGAACGACGAAGGCTATGGTTGGAAAAGGACATTGACCGTGTGCTTACAGACAATAAGGTAAGAGGTTATGTAGAAATCTTCAACTAAAATATAAATCCTTTATATTATTCAAGAAAATAAACATTTATGTAATCTTTGTTGTCTTATTATGAAATTTACCAATTCCTTGTTCTTGTTTGTTAGGGAACAACAGCTATTCAAAGCATAGTCCTTGACTTGCCTGTACAAAAAGAGGTACATTGGAATCCAGAAGCCTTTTCAAAGATGCATCATCTTATATTGCTCAAACTTCACAATGTGCAACTTCGAAATGGACTCACACATTTTCCTAATGAGTTAAGAGTAATTGAATGGAATGGGTATCCTTTAAAATCTTTGCCACCAAATTTCGAACCTAGGGAGCTTGTTGAACTTAGAATGTGCCATAGCAACATTAAACTACTTTGGAAGGGAGTGAAGGTAACATAGTTTCCTCAATTCCTCTATATTATTTATTTTACTAAAAATAAATTCTAATTAACTATCATTCTACAATTTCATTTCATTAACAGCATTTGGGCAAGTTAAGATTCATCAAACTCAGTCACTCTCAAGATCTTGTTAAGACTCCAGACTTCTCAGAGGCTCCACAGCTTGAGAGCATAGATTTTGAAGGCTGTACAAATTTAATTGAGGTTCACCCATCTGTTGGTGTACTTAAACGCCTAATTTTATTGAACCTAAAAGATTGCACAAGTCTTGTAAGTCTTCCAAGCAAGCTTGAAATGGAATCTCTTGAAAATCTTACTCTTGCTGGTTGCTCCAAAGTCAAGAAAATTCCAGAATTTGCAAAAGACATGGAACGATTGAGGGAGCTTCATTTATGTGGGACTGCAATTGTAGACCTACCTTCATCAATTGAACATTTAATTGGTCTTACCTTATTGAATGTAAGCCATTGCAGAAATCTTTTGGGTCTTCCAGGTGCCATTTATAGATTAGAGTCCCTAAAAGAATTTATTGTATTTGGATGCTCAAAATTAGCTAAGGATGCTAGTGAGATTTTACCCGCTCGAAAAAGATCGATATGGTTTTTGGCAGAAGAGTTTTTAAAAAGTACAGGACGACGGGTCAGATCAAGGTTGATCTGAACAGTCAAGCGGACCATGCAAGAGGTTTTGTTAGAATTCTCTCTTTCCATTAAAAAAAGTGTATATTTTGAACCCTAGTTTTCACTTTTATAGTTTTATTCCTCCAAATATACTAATTTTAGATTCCTTCAGTACATCTTTGAATTTTAACATTTGTTACATGCTCTCTCTTACCTATTGAAATTTTGTTGGAATTCATATAAATGAGATTATGGAATTAATACACGAGCAACGCCCCTGTTTATATAGTCATTGTTTTTTTTTGCTTAGGTGACAATGTTTTTTTCCTTCTTAAAATTTACCAAAAGTTTGGTTTTGGCCTTTTAAACTTTAATATTTTTATTTTTCGTTCCTAAACTTGTCAAATCGTTTTACTTTAATATCCTTCCAATTGTGTCAAAATTCCTAGCTGTAATTATTTTTCAAATTTGAATTTTTTTTTTTTTTCAACTATCACTCTATCAGATTTGCATTGTACCATAACACCTGGGGTATTTTGAGAAATTTGACACTTGACAAGTGGGAAGGATATTTATTTTTATTTTTAAAGAAACACTACTTAATATTTTGCCAATGCTTTTAATGAAATTTCAAAAAACTTTTTTTTTTTTGCTAATTATTTTTACATACAATGAGATATACATTACCCGTACACACTCCATTTGAAATTGTATTTTGAAAATACGACTTCTACTATAATTGTAAAATAATGCAATTTTAACTAAAATTATGTTTTCAAAACATGATTTTAGTTGTGTCTTGTATACACAATATATAACTATCACAATTTTTCCCCTCTTATTTAAAAAATTTATTGAGAAAGGGGACTTTTTTTCCCTCTTGTTTAAAGAAAATTACAGAGAAAGATAACAAAAGCCACAAGATGGGCCAGGCTCATCTCTTTACTCTTGGACCAGAATACAAATAGGGAGAACAGATATGGGTATAGGCCCATTAGCATTATAATTAACAGCCCATCTAGCTGGGTCAGCAAATTCTCACTTCAACTTAAAAAAGAGAAGTCTCAACTCTCAAGCTGCAAAGTCTTTTTGTCAGCAACTTGATGCCATGTTTGTCATAAGTTACTGGTTAGTGTACAATTTTTTTTAAAATTCTGTCTTCTTCTAGATACAGTTATATCTTTGACCAAATTATTTTCTAAGCCCAGAAAACTAATGAAAAAAAGCTGGACCAAGGAACTTGGACACGATGCCCTTTAATTGCTTTGACAACATCTGCTGCATTGCCTTTAAAAATCACAAAATTAAGCGTTAGAAAGATGGGAGAATTTACTGCATCCCAACAAAGCTGGAGTTGTTTTGCCCCCACAAAGAATCACCTAGGGATTTCGCTTTTGGTTCAAACATGAGTCAAATTATCCGTATCATTACAAAAGAATGCAGTATCCATAAGGACCATATATAACACATTGGGATTTTATTGCAACATCAATTAAAATTGTTTCCAACGGGGAATAGGTGTGACAAACTCTACCAAGGATCGATCCCCAAGCATTAATGTGAAGAAGGTAGGTTCTAGTTTCCTCTTTTGCTATCATTTAAAGGACTTGGAGTTCTCTCGCAAATGCTACTATGTTCTGACATTGCCACAAACTTGTCGCACATGATAACAAAGAATAGGTTGCAATTCTTCTCATCTTCCTTATCCAAACCAAGAGATTGGGTCGGCTACATAAGCATTTTCACCTGGTTTTCCATAGGTTGAGTAAAAAAAAACATTGCTGAAGTAGAGAAGTCAGGTTGATAACCACCGTGGGGTGAGAGCAAAAGGTGCTCAGGATTTCAACATGGAAGTCACAATATAGCGTGTGATAGGTCATTAAAAATTAGGGTCTGTTTAGGATCTGTTTATATTTTGCTAAAACTACGGTAGATAAAGGTTAAAGTTAACTGAAATAGTACAATAAGACCTATAAATAGTACCAAAAAGTGCAATGGAACTCATAAATAGTAGAAAAAATAAGCTAAATAGTAAAATAAGCTGGTTTTTTTTTTTTTTTTTTTTTTTTTTTTTTTTTTTTTTTAATTTAGAACAAAAATTATTTTGCCAACTTATTTTACTATTCAGCTTATTTTTGTTATTATTCATGGGTCCTTACTGTACTTTTTAGTACTATTTATGGGTCACATTATATTATTTTAGTTAACTTTTACTTTTATCTATAGTCCTTTTAACAAAAAATTTTCAATTTTAACAAAATAAGTGGATCCCAAACAAATACCCCTAATATTTAAAAAAAAAAAAAAAAAAAACTCTCTAGTCGGGAACAGTTTTTTGGGCAACTTTACCAAAATTTATCAATTATACCATATCATTTTACAATACACCCAACATCCCATTTCTTATTTACATCATCTATTCATTAAAATATTAATTTCACAATCTCTTTCTCTCTCTTCCTCTCCTCTCTCTGTCTTTTTCCTCGGTCTCTCTTCCTCTTCATTTTTCTAGGTCTAAAACATCACCACCACTGTAAAACCACTGTCACTCACATCCCAACAAACCCACCACGCCACTAGCTAGCAACCACCACCACAACCACAATAGCCACCACCACACCACCGCCATGCCAACCACCAAAATCCATTAAAAAAACCACTAAACCCACCACCAACAATAACCACCACAAGAAACAGCCACCACAAAAACCACCAAGAGAGAAAAAAAAAACACAAAGAAACCGCCAAAAATCACAACCAACAACCACGAGAAACAGCCACTACAAGAACCACCAAAGAAAAAAAAAAAAAAACACACACACACACACACACACAACCAAACCCCAGAAACCTAGGGCAAAACCATAATGTCCACGGGCAAAACCACACCATAACCCCCACGACAAAACCACCACATCACCACCTGCTGATCTAAACAAACCCAATCAGCACCCACAACAAACTCCCACATACAACAACGATCCCAAACCCTTTGTAAAGGGGCGAAGTGTAGTACTGTACTCTACGTCCTTCGCCGAAGGTGCTTCTACCTCCGTCGCGAAGGCTCTGCACGCCACGGAGAGATTGGCTCGTGTCGTTCCGAACACTGGCGATCTGCACGGACTCAACCGCGATGACGGACCGAAATCCACGTCTGCTTTTTGGACCTTGCATTGGAGACTCGACACCGGAGATTTCCACATAGACGCTGCGCTATACCGTCGCAGTTGTCTCGGCTGAGTTCGTATTACCTGTTTCCAGCGGAATTGGAGTTCTGACATGAGCTCCAATTTGGTGCATGATGCTCAACGCCATGTAGTATCTGAGTGTGATTGAGAAGAGGGAGAAAGAGAGGAAAATGAGTGAGAGACAGAGAGAGATGAGAGATGAGAGAGAAAAGTAGGAATAAAATATTAATATTACTTTTGGCAGAGTGCTACAGTACCATCCTACATTTAGGATGGTATTGTAGCACTATGCCAAAAATTTTACAATTTTCCATGTTTTCACTTTCGGATGTTGAGACAAATTAGGCCTTAATGCTAAAATATGCTTACATTTGGCATTTAGCAGCCCAGTTGTGAATGCTCTTAGTCTTTCCTATGTTATTGCATCGATGTCAATATCTCGTTCCTTTTGCCCGAATGTGCGACCTGGGTCCATTACTTTAATGAACGCTATTGGCTTTACTCTCTCTGTCACGCCCTGAACCCAAAAAGTGTCCAAAGCATGAGAAAAACATCTCAAAAGTACTTGTAGATTTTGTTCCTTTTGGCAATTCAATCCAAATAAAATCATATTAAGTACCAACATAAAAATTATCATAATAAATCCATTAAATATACTCCCAAAGTAAGTCAGAACTCTATGTAATAAATATAATGACCATTGGTCACAAAAAAATGGAGGTCTGAATAAATAATTACATATCATCAACTTGTCCCATTAGTGGAAATAAATGCATAACCACTATTAGATACAAAAGAATTGGGTCAAGCCTACTCTAAGTTATACATCATCAATTATCTCCATCACAAAAGTCAGCCTCCATCAACAGTTAGTCTAACTACTGCTAACCACCAAAAAGCTGTCTCAAAACG
>CM032329.1:24388467-24768450 GCA_019022515.1 Quercus aquifolioides
AAAACATATATGTCCTAACAGTTAAGAACACCCCTAGATTCACCTCTAGAATATGATCCCAGGTTTAGATCCCCAGTAGATCTACACCAATCCCTTAGGCAGTTCCTTATCCCTCTTAAAGATAGACCTGCATCCCAGTGTAGTTCATCCAGACCTTTAGCACATTTTCCCAGATCTAGAAGAGATTTAGGACTAGAGCTCCAAGGTGTCCAAACCAGATCTCAGGTTAGCACACCCTGCTACACAGCCAAACAGGATTCAGTTGTTGATGAGGAAGAAGACAACAATAGTCAGAAAGCCCCATCCCCAACAGGTACTGATATGATGAACCCATATCAGCAAGAACCTTAAGATCCTTTTCAGCCAGAAACTGGAATAGATCACCAGCTTATGGTTATCAGGCAAGATTTCACCCCTGATCTAGTTGCCCTAGGCAAAGAGTTTGAATCTGAAGAAAACAGAGTCAAACGAGAAGCCTATAGAGCCAACCATACCCTGGAACAAAAGAAAGAAGTTTTGGAAAGTTGGAAAACGTTCATGAAAGAGATATCCAGTAATGTCCCTTTCTTTGAATATTTTGAAAATCATTTTCAGTGGCACAAGAAATCCTGTGTTCTCAAAAAAACCAATTGGACTAAACCTCCTAGCAAAGATGCTAGTGGTAATCTTCAACCCCCAGAAGTTGTTAGATCTCACCATCCACCACAGGAAGCCATAGTCTTCAACCACCGTGGAAGTGATCTAGTTGCCTTTCCCTTCAAAACTCTCACTACCCAAGAAGAAAGAGTAGTCAAGAAGGTCATCGAGCAAAATAACTATACCAACCAGTGTCTAGATGTAATAGGAAAACAACTTGATAGGATAGAAGATAGGATAGACAACGAGGTTATCCCCCAACCAGGAAGCCCTTGCAAACCTGTCCAAAACCTAGAGAAACCTTTAGTCAAGCTTCCTACAACTAAGCAATCCTGTCTTAAGTCTAAGGATAGAACAGCCTTAGAAATAGTCAACCAAAAGCTTGAAGAACTCGAGAAGAAGGAACTAGTAACCTCTCCACCAGTTACCACTTCAACCAGTGTTGATCCCCACCTAGAAAACCGTCTTATCACTTTAGACGTTCACACAGCTTCTAGCAGTTCTAGCAAAACATCCTCAGACAATGAAAAGGAGATAGAACATCTAGAAAACTAGTTTAGAAAATTAGAGGTAAAAAGGCTTACCAATCCAAAGGTAACTCCTACTAGCCTAACGATGAATTGGTATCCCAGACCTACACCTCCTGACCTCCAGTATGAGGAAAGAAATGTTAGTAGCCAGTTCTCTATAACGTCAGGTAAACTCTATGAGTGGAACATAGATGGTTTGTCAGAACAAGAAATCCTTAATAAGATGCAGCATATGACCATGGTAGCCAATAACTACATCAGTGAAGGACATCTCCTTACTGAAGTCATAGATCTTATAGCCTTAGGATTCATAGGAAAACTTCTGCAATGGTGGAACAATTGCCTTACAGAAGAGTCTAAGGAAGACATCAAGCATGCTGTCCAAAAAGATGAGGAAGTAGGAAGAGGTATCCCTGACGGAGTCAATACCCTGATCTATACGATCATGAAACACTTCGTAGGAAAACCCAGTAACATCACATCTAGGATTTACGATCAGTTGAGTAACCTTAGATGTAAAACCCTTGGAGACTTCAGGTGGTACGAAGATGTGTTCACCACCAGAGTCATGCACAGAAGTGATTGTAACTCTCCATTTTGGAAGGAGAAGTTCATCAATGGATTACCTACTTTGTTCGGCGAGAAGGTCAAAGAAACCCTTTGTAGCCCCTTAGGTGTCATAGATTATGATAACCTAACCTATGGAGACATCTCTAGCACCATTCGAAGTGAAGGAATGAAGATGTGCAGAGATCTCAAAATCCAGAGCAAAGCCAGCAAAGGCAAAGCCAAGTACGAAGTAGGAAACTTTTGTACACAGTACGGCTTACCTTCTGTCATTCCCAAAAGGAAATCCAAATACAGAGGCAAGGAATCCTCTGAGCATTTCCACAGGAAGAAAACATCAGCCAAGTATTATAGAAAACAGAAGTTCAGCAAAGATGATTTCTATAAGAAAGGTAAATCCAAGTCCACAGGAAAATTCATACCTAAAGCATCAAGAAAATGCTTCAACTGTGTAAAGAAAGGCCATTTCAGAAAAGAGCGTAAAGCTAAGGTCAAATCCCTTATCAACACCCTTGTTAGTGACCAAACCAGCAAAGATGAGATCTTTAAGCTCCTAGAACTTAACCACTCTGATAGTGAGTCCTCTAGTAGTGAGATCCGCCAGATCTATCAGTCATCCTCTAAACCCTCTAGAGTTTCTTCTAGTACCTCTAGTGGCCCAGATGAACCCATACCTTGCATGGATAGTTGTTGTAGGAACAAAACTCTCAATGTCCTCTCCAAGCAAGAAGAGCTCCTCTTAGATCTCATAGAACAGATCGAAGACCCAGTCATCAAAGCTCAAAAGCTTAGTGAATTCAAGAGAACCTTAGTTAGGGAAACCAGCAAACCTGAACCTAAGTTTCAGGAACCCAAAGTTGATTTGGAAAAAATCTACAATAGGTTTACCAAATCCAAGAAGGAAGTTACTGTTAACGACCTGCAAAAAGAAATCAAGGAAACCAAATCTGAGATTAGGTCCCTCAAACAAGAGCTAACCATCCTTAGAGTTGATCACAATTTCCTTGATCAAAGACTCAAGCATTTGGAGAACACTTCTCATCAAGGCAATGAGGAAGGACCCTCATTTCAGAACCCTTCTGATGAAAAAGACAATGAAATAGTTAACCCCACTACAGATATGGTTCAAGGACAAGATCTGGACCAAGATCCTTCCAATAAACTGTTCTTACAAGCCATCAGTAGGATTAACTTCTAGAAATGGCACTCCAAAGTAAGGATTGTCATCAGCAAAGATTTTGAATTCGAGGTCATAGCCTTAATGGATTCAGGTGCTGATCTCAACTGCATTCAAGAAGGAATCATTCCCTCTAAGTACTTCAGAAAAACCAGAGAAAGGTTAACTTCTGCAAGTGGAGGTAAAATGCAGATTGAATTCAAAATTCCAAAAGCCCATGTATGCTAGGACAACACATGCTTTAAAACCACATTTGTCCTTGTCAAGAATATGACAGATAGAGTGATCTTAGGAAATCCCTTTATGTGTCTGTTGTATCCTTTCACCACGGATAGTGAAGGAATCACTACCCATCCCTTTGGTCATCCAGTTAAGTTTAAGTTTCTTAGGAGCCCTGAACCTCGAGATATTTGCACTCTCCAGGAAATTGCTGTCTCTAAGACTCTTAACCTTATTCATTCCAAAACACCCTCCTTAATAGCCCTGGCTAAGCACAATCAAGCCAAGAACCTTGATCTGACTAAGCGCACCATTTTTTATGATCTTTTTGACCCTACTCAGTTTCAAAAATCATCACAAAATCCTATCCCATACTTTTTTTATAAACATGTTTGCTTCATCACATTACTTGCATTTGATAATAATACTTGCAAAAATATGCAAATTCATGCTATTGATCTTTGGCAGGAAAGGAAGCAAATAACTTATAATACCACTAAAATGTGGAGAAAATTGACTTCTTCGATAGAGAAGAGGAACAAGGGGAAAGCACCTGCACAGGGCTATCCTCAAGACGAAAGGCTTCCAGCAGCGGGACAGTCTTTTGTAAAGCATGAAGGCGCATCCTCTAAGGGAAACCAAAGAGGATCACCATCCCTTCAAGATTATGTCCCAGTAGAGGTAACATACTCCAGTTGTGACATGGCTGTTGTTTTACAGGAAGTTTTATCAGATGGTCTACAATGGAAAAAGGGTGCATACAGAGATTTACCGTTTTCCATTAAATTTATCCTTGACAACTTCCAAGCAGCCTAGACCCTAAACAGAAAAGGCATTTTCCAAAGAACCCTCAAAGCCCTAGAAATCTACCTAGTTGACCTTGAGGCAAGAAATGAAGCCATTACTAGCCAACTCTTTGGCAAAGAGGATATCCATTCAATGGATAAAAAGACTATCATAGGCACTGATTATGCTAAGTTTAGCCTTAAGGCTCAAACTATCTTAAGAAGTGCTATTGCCAACTTGCCACCAGAGATTCAAACCAACATTCTTGGTAGCAAGGCAATGTTCGAATCATTTGACCAATGGTTCAATTATTTTAAAATACTGGTCACCTTCACTTCCCAGTTTTTGGAGAAACAGATAGTGATGTTGACACTGCTGTTGATCAGGCTCTAACACAAGCCACTTGGGAACAATACTTTGGGAGTAGCCACAGGGTACATGAGAAAAAGCATCCTTTCCCTGGCCTCATAGTAAATTATGAAGACGGGACAGATGAAGAAGATAGAGACTCTAGCTGGCTCTCACAGATGTTTGAATATGGTTTTGTTAGATTAATCAAATTAACTCACCATGGTCAAATCAACCAGTTTCCACAAATCATACAACAAGTTGTCACAAAGATTAGAAGTCCATTTGTGTCCATTAGATGTTGGAGTACTCTCCCACAATGGGACGGTAACAACTGGATGACTGTCATACCTTCCAGACACCTTTTACTCATTAATGGTTACACCTACCAAGGTCCTTGGTTTGAGGGAGACTCTTACTTATCCTACAGAGAACCTCATGACCTTGCAGAATGTTGGAGGGACTACTTCAACAATGAGATCCTCACCATTGCTCAAGAACTAAGGCAAAATTATCACTTTGTTGGTAGCACTGGAAGAATTTCAGTTTTCAACACCAGGCCATATTCCACAGTAGCTATGGACCTCTAATGGGTTAACTACAATAATAATCCAAGGAAATTCATCACTAGGGCACCTGAATATGTAGCCCTGAATTGGTGTGGTGTCTGTAATCAGTTCGCCACTTTTCATGAGCATGATTACCATCATAGTCCTCCTTCGGATTACTATGGTACAGACTAGTATCCTTCCAGCAATAAGGACTGCAAACTCAACTAAGGGTTTCACTCCTTCAGCCATTGCTTACAATACAAGATCTCAGTCAAGCCTAGACTCCGTCCAGATCGCCGAAAAATCTAGTAAAGAGCTAAAAGATCTTGCTCAGCAGTTGCTCTTGCAGTCAGAGAAATTAGAGTCAGCAGAAAGAGTTTCTCCTGCCTCTTCTGAAGCTTCAGTCAACAGAAATCCAATTGACCCATTCCAAGACTCCCAAGATCCAAATGATGGTTACAATTTGGATGAATTTTAGATTTCCCAGATAGCACCAGTCACTATTTGGAATAGTTTCAGACCCGGTTACTATTCAAGATTCCTTACATGAATAGTACCCGCACTCTCCGGACAATTCACTATTCCTCTAACAGTATCGATGAACAGTGAAACAGAAAAGCAAGGGGACAACGTACTATTCACTCAACAGTACCCGACAAAAATCCTGAAGTTACTATTTGCTTTCGGTTGAAATGATTTTTCACCCAGGTTAAAGCATTTTACCCTTCCGGATTTTCAGCAATCTTCAGTAGCATCCGAGGCTTCCTTCAGATATTTAAGGCAGCTCTCCCCTCAGTCTGAAGCAGGTCCAATTTTAGGTCTAGTTCAGTCTCTAAAATCCCTCCATTCTCATTGCAACTTATAATCTTGTAATCAGATGGCAGCCCCAGTTTTCAGTTTACACTTGTATCATCAACTGTAACCTGTACCCTTTATTTTCTTGTAATCAGATGGCCTCCCCCCATCTACTGTAACTTACCCCCCTTTTGGTATCAGTTACATTTTATTTTCAATCAAGTTGGCGGTAGTGACGCCATAGTTATCCATTATTTTCCGCATTATCATTATTTTGAATTGTTTTAAGGAGATATATTCATGCTCACTCCTGATAGTTTTATTTTGTTTTACATCTATTTTCTGATAACTCTTCCTTTACCATACACTGTTTACTACATCTACTATTTCTTCATCATCTACTACTATCTCTATGTTTTCTTCTGGTATGTCTATGAATGGTAGGCTGAGCCTCCTTCTTTACCTATCTGTTTATCATTCTGTGATTACTTGTTCATGTTGATTAGTTATATCCCAGTTATCTGTTTCTTCTTGTTTATGTTTTTATCCCCCAGTTTGTTGCAGATGTGTACTGTTGAGACACGTAAGACCAAGATCTGTGCCGTTGTCAACCCAGCAAGACCAGTAAGTCCCAGGTTGAGTGGTTGTCCCGTACCAAACAATAAATCCCGAGGGTAGGGCTTGAGCAGAAGGGAGTTTTCTTAGAGTAAGGATTGTGGTGTTAAGAGGTTAAGTTGTACGAGATTAGGCAATAGTCTTGTTGTACCCCTGTTACAGATCTAAGGATAGATCCATAAGTTTGAGGTTAAAGGTAAATAGGATTGTGATTCTTTAACTAGGCTGTTAATCCAGAACAATGAATAGGTTGTTTAAAAGTAACTCTTCTACCAGCATTAGATCATTAGGAACATCCCTCCCAGAGATCCCTCAAGAAGATGGAATTCTCAATTCGGAGTCTTATGAGTTATCAGAAACAGATCTAAAACTAGGAGAATGGAATATCCTTAAGTTTCCCACAAACCAGATCTATAAGTCATCTTCATGGTTTTTGACAAAAGCTTTCAAGACAGATTACCATGTTAGAACCATAGAACAAGCTTATAGCATTAACAAGGAGTACGAAACGTGCTACTTGTTACCCTCTTTAGTCCTGCAAAGACATATGAAGGAAGGTGTTGAGGTTCAAAATTGCCCACAGTCTAAGGCCCAAAGAAATAAGCATGATGGGCCAATTTCATAAAAATGAAGTTAGAGAAAAAATAAGGGATTGGATTCACGTGATGAAGAAAAGAGGAAAAAAGGAAGAAAGAAGAAAAGGGTGAAAGGCACAAAGGGCTGGGATCCAACGATCCATGAAAGGGACAGAATTTAAAATACATATAGTAAAAGAAAGGCCCAACTGGCTAGGATCAACAGATCAAAAGGAGTCTAATAAGAAAAGCTAGGTCGGGATCCCAGAAAGTCACCAAAGTCCGGGGATCTCCAGAACAAACAACACAGTATAAGAAAAATTGAAGCAGGATAAAAGACAAGGAGCATGCGGGTCTCATGCACCCAGGCAGACAGTGGAATTAGGAAGGTACGGAAGCAGAAAATGCATGAGTTGTGTCCCGAGGTTCCCAGAATGAGAAAAAGAATAAAAGGAGGTAATTGAAGGGGAGCTTTCAACCCAGCAGTAAAAAAAGACTAACTATTCAAGAAAATGACAAAAATGAAGTGCAACCAAAAGCTGGAAGGGTGAAAAAAAGGACTGAAAATCAGTGGCCTGAGGGGAGCTTGAAATAGAAAAACAGCTATGGGACTTTCAGCTTGGTCAAACTAAAAGGAAGAAGCTATGAGGAAAAAGGAAATGACCAGCCCCTGAACAAACTGGCACAGTGCAAACTCTTAGGGGCAAAAGGGAGAAATCACTGGTACCCCCGGAATCCTAGAGCTGCACTATTAAAGAAGGAGGAAGTCCTAGCTAAGAGGCACTCAGAGATCAAGCGACTCATTGATTTTCATCTATATACATTGCCACTTTTGGATTCCTAGAAAAGGGACAAGAGCCATAAAAGGACTCTGTAAAATTCAAGGAAAAATAGAGGAATCGCTCTTGATATCCCCTAAACAGCCACTATAGCACGTACTCGGATTCAAAAGATTCAAACTTTGCAAGTCTTTGAAGCTCGAATAGCTATCAAAGTCTGTAATTTTTGAACTTAGTTGAACCTTGTATCATGTCTTAGTGAGCATTGTAATCATAATTAAATAAAATTTATAAAACGTCTCTAATTGATTCAAGGACCCCTAACCCCTTTTTCTTTTTTGCCATATTTTATCCGTTGCACATTTCCTTGCTGTTTGAATTGTCATTCAATACGAGTATTTTCATTTGTTAGTTTGTATTGTACGAAGCTTGCTTTGTGCACCACTTAGTTCTTAAACAGCTCGTTAGCTGCGGTGAACTAAGCCCAGTCCACCAAGAACAATTATTTGGCCCAGGATCTTCGGGCCACTGTGCTGAGAAAAAAGGCACTCTCACATTTTGGCGACTCCGCTGGGGACTAGGTAAAGAAAATGGAAGAAACAATCCCTTCGCAAAGTATGCTTCCAAGACCAAGGAATAGCAAAGGTGCAAATATGCCACCCGCGGCCTCTGAGCCCGTGGGAGAAAATGAAGTAGCCTCTAGACAAAGAGGCGAGGTGCCCCTAACAGAGCACGAGGTCGCATCAGAGCAAAGGGACCCAAGACAGGAGCCAGACCCTGTGGCTCGAATGGCCGCAATTCTGAAGGATTTGCAGCAAGAGGTCCGTCTTCTCAAAGAAGGCAAGATGCAAGAAGTTAGGGACAATGCCCTCCTTGTGGGCAATCAAGACAGGACCCAGCCGGAGGGAGGGTCCGCAGTGGGAGGAGGAGCCAACCCCCAGTACCTAACGCTGGCGGATGTCAGTGCCCTTTTGGACCAAGAAATAGAGAAACTTTCGGGGACCCCTAAGTTATTTTCTCGGGATCCCCCATTCCCACCAGAGCTCCTTGGCAAGCCGTATCCCAAAG
Organism: Quercus aquifolioides; assembly: GCA_019022515.1. Lineage (NCBI taxonomy): Eukaryota > Viridiplantae > Streptophyta > Magnoliopsida > Fagales > Fagaceae > Quercus > Quercus aquifolioides. The sequence continues at coordinate 24,397,114 of CM032329.1, forward strand.
GATATGAACTGCCAAAGTTCCATCCCTTTGATGGGAGAAATGGGAGCGCCGTGGAACACGTGAGTAGGTTTATTCACACCATGGGCCCCTACGCAAGAGACCGGGAGTTGTGTCTGAGAGAGTTTGCTAAATCCCTAGTGGATAGAGCATACACTTGGTACACTACGCTGAGACCAGGATCCATTAAAACCTGGGACGAAATGATGGAAAGGTTTTGTACAAAGTATTACCCTAGAGAGGACAAGGTCACTTTCCAAAGCCTTCAGATGGTAAGACAAAGGCCTGGGGAGGATCCCGTCCAGTTCATCAAAAGGTTTGAAGATGTGTCTCTAGATTGTTACGGGGATCATGAAGAAAAGGAACTCGTAGAGACATGTATATCCAACATGCTTTTCGATTACAGACTCAACCTCGAAAATCTATGTATCACACAGTTCGCTGACCTGTTACAGAGAACTAGAAGGACAGCACAAACTATGAGGACAAAAAGGATGCCAGCATCCCAAGCCATGACAGCGTCAGTAGGAGAGAAAAGAAAGAGGCCTGATGGAAAAGTGTTTGAAGAACCACCGGTGATCCCATGTACCGCAGAAGAGTTAAACCACGTCTTAGACAAATGGATCGGGGATGGAGTGGTTAGGCCATTCACTGTGTCCAGGCTACTAACAGAAGAAAAAAGAAAAAATCCTTTGTTTTGCAGGATTCATAATTATGTCAAGCATTCCACCAAGGATTGCTGGACCCTCCGCAGGCTCTTTCACAAGAAGCTAAGAGAAGGAACCCTGGAGCTCACTCAGAAGGAGCCAGATGTACAAAGGAACCCCCTGCCCAACCACAAAGGGAAGGGGATGGTACCTGTAGTAATCCATGGGAACCCAACAGAAGCAGAAGAGCCAGAAGGATCCTTCCATCCGAGCACAGTCAGGATCCTTCAGAAGAATCCCAAGTTCAGATCATTATTCAACCAGCTGGGATTTGGACCAGAAGCCAGAAGGGTGGCCACGGAGTCTCTCATGACTATAGCAGCAGATTCGGGAATGGAATGTTTCACAGCAGAATCACATGCTAGCCAAGCTTTCTTGGAAACAACCAACGCCATAACTTTCACTAATAAGGACATGGAGATTGAGCATCCAGACCACCGTAGACCCCTTTATCTAATGGCCACCATAAACGGTGTCTAAATCAGAAGAGCGCTGGTAGACACAGAGGCATTGCTCAACCTTATAGCCCTGAGCACCCTAGAAGCCGTGGGCCTAGCAGGAAGGAGAATCCTGGGGGCTCCCATGGAAATAACTAGATTTGGAGGTTTAACAGAATCAACCGAAGGATATATACAGCTGACCCTAAGAGTGGGACTAATATTAGCCTTGACCAAATTTCATGTAATCAACTCAGAGGTATCCTACCATGTATTGTTGGGATGGTCGTGGCTCCATAAGCATCGCCTTATACCGTCCACATACCATCAATGTGTTAAAGGGAGATTGAATGGGAGGCTTGTAAGAATCCCTACTAACCGTAACCCCTTCAACCAAGGAGAGGTGAACTTTGTGGAAACAATGTTCTATGATGAGTTAGAACCAGACAATGAGAGTCCCATGCCAGGGACCCTAGGAGCACCTATCCTGGAAGAAGAAGAAGGAAGAGGTACCCACGACTTGAGAGACCTCCTCAAGAGAAAAAGGCAAAAAAGGGAGCCCAACACCTCAGGATCCCGGGAATGTGTGGTAGTATGGGAACCCGGGGGAAGATTAATTTACCGCTTGTGAAGGTGCGCGGGGCTTGAGTGCATCGTGCAAGAAGGTCCCAGACCACCCGAATGTATGGCAGCTCAAAAGGAAGTCCTGGAGAAACCAGTTAAAGAGACACAAGTCCAACCTGAGGAAGTTCAGTTGAAGAAACCCAAATCCAACCTGAGGGAGAACTGGAGGAAATAAACTTGGGGGCCGAACTGGGATCCCAGAAACCTGTCTTCATCAGTAGTCAGTTAGAAGTACGAGAAAAGGAATCGCTGGTGGCCTTGCTCAAAGAATACAGGGATGTGTTTGCATGGACCTATGATGAGATGCCTACTCTGGATCCTAGTTTGGTGGTCCATGCCCTTAACGTGGACCCAGGAGTCAAACTAGTAACCCAACCAGCCAGGGTCTTTCACACTGATATAGAGGCTCAAATAACCCAAGAGGTCAAGAAGCTGCTAGCAGCTAGTTTCATCAAGCCCATTTAGCATCCCAAATGGCTTTCCAATATAGTACCAATGAAGAAAAAGAACGGCCAGATTCGTTGCTGCGTAGACTTCCACAACCTGAACAAGGCATGCCCAAAAGATGAGTTCCCTTTGCCTAATATTGACCTCCTTATAGATTCAACCGCGGGGAGTTCTATGTTTTCATCCATGGATGGATATAGTGGGTACAACCAGATTTGTATGGTTGCCAAGGACGCCGAGAAGACAGCATTCAGGACCCCAATCGGGAATTTTTATTACACCGTGATGTCTTTTGGCCTAAAAAATGCAGGGGCTACGTACCAGCGAACCATGACAGCCATATTCCACGACATGATGCATAAGGAAATGGAAGACTATGTGGATGATATTGTGGTCAAGTCAAAAACTAGGACAGGACACCTCCAGGTACTTGAACAAGTTTTCAAAAGGTGCAGAGAATACAAACTACGCATGAGCCCCATGAAATGTGCCTTTGGAGTATCTGCAGGAAAGTTCCTCGGGTTCCTGGTACATCACAGAGGCATAAGTGTAGATCCAGCCAAAGCTGCAGCCATTGCCACAATAAAAAGACCAACAACAATGAAGGAACTCAAAAGCTTCTTAGGAGGGGTCTCTTACATTAGGAGATTTGTACCGGGGCTAGCTTCGGTCACAGGTGGCTTATCCAAACTATTAAAGAAAGGAATCGAGTTCACCTAGGGAACGGAGCAACAGGAAGCCTTCCAAAGGATCTAGCAGATTATGAATCATTTACCCACTCTCCAAGCACCAGTACGTGGGCGACCTTTGTACTTAGCATCAAATGCCCAAGCAATAGGAGCTCTGCTAGCTTAAGAAGATGATGATGGGAATGAATAGCCTGTTTATTATGTAAGTAGGACACTCAAAGATGCTAAGACTAAGTATCCCAGGATAGAGAAAGCCTGTCTGGTGGTTGTTTACGCATCCCAGAGGCTGAAGAGGTATTTCTCAGCTCACCAGATCCTTTTGGTGACTAAGTCACATCCCATAAAAGCACTCTTGCATTAGTCCCTCCTGACAAGAAGAATAGCACAGTGGTTGGTCATACTCTCTTAATATGACATAGGTCTCAAGACCCCTAAGGCCGTCAAAAGTCAAGCCATAGTAGACCTCCTAGCGCAGTTCCTAGGAAATGAAGAAAGCTCACTGAGTGAAGAGATCCCAGGCGAGGTAGCAGTTGCAGAAATTCTAGGAAAGAAATGGATGATGAGATTCAATGGGTCAGCCACAACGACCTTAAATGGGGTGGGAGTTGTACTGAGCTGTGAGGATGGGGACACCATACCTCTATCTTTCAAGCTTTATTTCTCTTGTTCCAATAATGTAGCTGAGTATGAGGCGTACTTGATCGGGTTAACTATAGCACTCAGTATTGGGGTGAAACATATGAGGGTGTTAGGAGATTCCAATCTTGTAGTTTCCTAGGTAAAAGGTGACTTTGCATTAAGGGAACAAAGTTTAGCGGCCTACAGGACTTGGGCGCAAAGGCTAGAGCAGGAATTCCAGACCTTCAGTATAGAGTACACGCAGAGGAGCGAAAACAGGTTCACTGATGCGCTTGCCACCCTAGGATCCCAAGTACCATTCAAAGGAAGGGACACGTTGGTCAGAATAGGAAGGCAAGAACATTCTATCTTAAAAATCCTCCAAAAAATATCCCCCGAGAGTTTAAACAATGGGATTGGAGTAGCGAAGTAAAAGAAAAAGTGAAAGAAACAGGATCCGGCAGGAGTGTCAAAGAACTAAGGGACTACACTCTAATAGAAGGAGAACTGTACGGAAGACTGCTTGGAGTGATCCTATCCAGGTGTATCAACGAGAAGGAAGGGAAGCTAAGATTGGAAGAGCTACATACCCAAGTCTGCGGGACCTCGAAAAAGATCAGCTTATATAGAAGAATGCAACACATGGGATACTACTGGCTTAGTATGAACAAAGAGGCAGCTACTATACAGAAAAAATGTCAGGACTGTCAATTCTCGGTGGACAAGGAAGAAAGCTACGCTGTATTTATTATAGAAGATTGGAGGACTCCCTTCATGGAATACTTGGCTCAAGGAATCTTGCTAACTGACAGGTCACTGACCCACCAGCTCAAAAAACTCGCAGTCAGATATTTCTTGCAGAATTGGATCCTATTCAAAAGGGGATATAGTGGGGATCCCCTAAGATGCCTGGGGCCAAGGGAAGCCAGGGAAGTCCATTCCAGTGACTGTGGAAGTCACTCAAGAAAAAGAAGGCTTTATAAACAGTTACTACTGTTGGGGTACTACTGACTAATAATGAAAAGGGACGCCGAGGAACTAGTCAAAACTTGCCACGCCTGCCAAGTCCTTGGAGATGCAATCCATACTCATCCAAATATGTTACAGGATATGACAACACCCTGGCCTTTCCACACTTGGGGGCTTGATCTCATAGGGCCCATAAACCCTCCATCCAACGACTACATATGGATCTTGGCGGCTACCGAATATTTCACAAAATGGGTAGAGGCTATCCCTTTGAAAAAGGCCACTGGAGCAGCTGTAGCAAACTTCATTCGAGAGCATATCATTACAAGATTTGGGATCCCCAGGAGGTTAATTAGCGACAACGGAACCCCATTCATAAACAAAGACATGAAGGGGTTGACCGAGGCATATCGCATCAAGCATGGAAGGTCTACACCATACTACCCACAAGGAAATGGCCAGGCAGAGGCCACTAACAGGGTGATATTGAAAATCCTTAAGAAAATGAAGCAAGAGTATGGAGGGAAGTGGAGTGACCACTTAGCAGATGTACTTTGGGCGTGCAAGAGCTCTTTAAAGACAGCCATATGATTCTCACCATTTTCCTTAGTTTATGGAACAGAAGCTATCAGTCCAGTGAAATTAGTAGTTCCTACACCAAGAGTAGTACTTGAAGAAAGCCAGGAGGGTGCTGGAGGCACAAATAATGAAAGGAGAATAGCAGACCTTGAAGGGGTAGAGGAAGAAAGAGAACTAGCTAGGAGAAGAAGTCAGAGGTACCAGCAAAGAATGACTAGAGCATATGCACAAGCAGTACACCCAAGAGCTTTCACTAAAGGGCAGCTAGTACTAAAGACAGTAGAGCATGTAAGGAGAAACCTACCAGGACCCTCCAAATTTGCCCTAAAATGGGAAGGACCCTACATCATCAGAGAGGCTCATGATAGTGGATATTATTACCTTACAAAGGAAGATGGGACAGTCCTAACAGAGCCTATAAATGGGAAGTGGCTAAAATAGTACTATGCATAAGGGAGGAGAGGCCTCGGTACACCGGGATCCTTTTTGTCAACTCTCCAACCTGCTAAGTTTTTTTTTAACATTCTTTTTTTATTATTATTATTACGAATTATTCACTTAAGTAATTTTGTTTGAAAACCCATAGTAGAAGGACACTCGGTTGATCCTTACTATCTTTAACTTTGCTGTGTTCCTTGAAATGATGATTATGTTTTGATTCAATGAAAATCTCTCTTTATTTATCCTCAGCTATTAAATCCTAAAGTATTGCAAAGCCCAAGCACGGGTGGAATTAGGGGAGGAAACCTGGGCAAAAATGTTTGACACGCATCCCAGGACCCACCCCACAATTGGTTTCAAATAGCTAATCTCAAATACATGATATAGGATCCTGGGCAAATGCTCAGATACCTAGCTCAGTACTAGAAAATAAAAGAAAAAGGGGGGAGACTTGCCAAGCTCATGAACTGGGACAAAAAATCACCCAGTGTACCCAGTTTAGTACTTACGCAACAAAAAGGGTACCTGGTCTGGAACTCACAGCAAAACTTGTGGGAATCATGGCCCAGGACTCAGTACCAAAGAAAGAAAAATAAAAAAAAGGAAAAGATCCACATACCCTTAAGAAAGGATTAGAAGCAACCTGAAACACAAGTACCTAGCAATTCAATACTTAGAATCTATCTTAAAAACACAAGTACAAATCCATGCAAAAAAAGAAGAAGCCAGAAACAATGTTCAAACAAAGAAATAGAAACTTATACAACCCCATATTGTTCATACACATCTAAACCAAAAAAAGAAAAAAGAAAAAGGGAGCTAAGAAATAAGGCCAGCCAACAAAGAGCCGTCTGGGGAAAGAGCAAGGACAGCCGAAAAAGAAAAGACCCTCTGCCTTTTAATCTTCAAATCTTACAAAGTCTTGTGAGCATGAGCTAAAACTTCCTCAGCAGCAACAATCTTAACATCAATACTTTTAGAAGCTTGCCTCTGGAACAACACATGTGCCAATGATCGCAGGTACTCCAGCAAAAGGGACAAGTTGAACTTAGCTTCTAAGAGATCCTGCACCACTCCCCTCCATTCCAAGAGCTTTTCTTCAGATAAAGAGTCTAGCAAAGAATTTCTCAAGGAAATTAACACAGCACATAGCAATTCCATCAGAATGTTCCCTAAAAATACTCCCCCTCTGAAACCAATGGTAAAATCCCCGTAACTCTTGAACAGCCCTTCCAGCAGTGGCAGGCCTTCCATGGGCATAGAAAAGCGTAAAAAACTATCATTAGAGGGCCCAAAGTGGTGAAAGTGGCTGGTAGGGAGACTGTTGAACTCCAGAAGATCAAAACGAGCCAGAAAGGTGGAGAGCCTTGAAGCAGGATCTAAAATAGCAACTCCTGGAGCCTCACCCATTGTTGCATCACCACCTGAAGGGGTTGAGGAGCCTTCAATCTTCTGGGCAGTATGAAGACCAGCAACCTGAGCAGATCCCACACCCCCCCTCAGGAATCACAAGTTTAGAACCTCTAACACCAGTATTGACTCCTGCAAAAAGAGTGGGGGAGCAAACTTAGTTTAAAAAAAAAAAAAAAAAAGAGAAAAGAAAGAAAAAAAAGATAAAGTGAAAGATGGCAGAAGGGAAACCAGTATCAGCCTTTTGAGACGGAACCTCCTTCTCTTGCTCCTTTGACTTCTTGGAGGACTCTGAGAAAGAACACATGGCAAGTTGAAGAAAAGATGAGGAAGCCTCAGCAAAATGACTAAAAGAGGACAAGGATACAGGGGGCTTCCCCATAACGAAAAGATAGGAGAAGGGAAGGAAGAAAGAGAGAACGCAGTAAGAACGATCAACACCCATCTTCAAAATCCTCCGATTCTAAAGAAGAAGCAGCACCAGACATAGATCTCGCAATGGCTTGGCCTGGAAAGAGAAAGAAAGGAGAGAAAGAACTCAGAGGGGAGGAAGACAAAAAAAGGGGATGCAAAAGAAATAGAATTAAAACGCTATTATAAAATAATAAGGCTCACCTATTTTCCTGGATGGTGATGCGCCTCCCAAAGTCTTTGTACTTAACCCAGTCTGAGGTAACACGGTCTTGATAGGACTGGAAATCTGTTCAAATTGAGGACCTTAGGACGCAGGAAGCTTGGGAGCCTCAGGATCCTGGGTAGCCTGGACATCCTGCATTGGTTGCCTAGTCGCCCCAGCTATGCCACCACTAGGAGCCTCCTCTTCCGTACCCTGAGATGCAGCTACAACCATCTCCTTTTTCAAAGTCTCACCAACCACGGGAGGAGAAACCTCCACCCAAAGATGGAAGAAAGTGGGGGGCAACAAAAAAAAAAAACATGAGCAACAGGGCAGCACAAATACACAGCACTTGAGAAATGGATAAGAGCAAGCAGCAAAAGGCATAGATAAGGAAAAACTATACCACATCGTCACCAGAGGATTGGCTTCTACCCTTCCTGGGGTCTGACTTATGCTTGGACTGCAGAGAAGCAACCACTCATTAGTTCAAAAAAAAAAAAACAACAAAACTACAACCTAAAAGAGAAAAAACAACTTATGCCTTGCCCTTCTTTCTCTCTCAACAAGGTCTCCAGGTCTCTGTTGTTTACTACGGGTGCGTCCAAAGGGTCCCAGAGAACCATGAACTGAAGAACTCATAAGAACCTAGGGAAAAGAAGACTCTACCTTAGTCTTCACCCAACTCCTTATGGCCAAAGGTTGCTCAACTTCCTTTTCCTCAGCAAGTATCAACTATTTCTGGGATTTTCCAGTCTTCTTCTTCTTTGTCTTAGGACCAATGCCCTTTACACTCTCTTCAGCTGTGGCCTCCTTCAATTTTTCCTATTTAATTGCTCTCCCCTTACTCATGCCAATGAGAGTACTAGCACTTATGGCCTCTACTACCCCCTTTTTGATTGGTACCCCAGCAGAAGAACCAACGATAAGATCACATCCTGGCCAGGTTTTTGGAAAATCTTGCGCATAAGTTACCCAACCTCTCCTGGAAGCGTGCCACTCTACAAAACCTGTTTTACTACTCACAGCAGCAAAAACAATACCAGCAGTAGGTAGGGACAAACGCTTGTTGGATGTTGGAATAGAAGAAATGTCAGGGTTGGGGACTCTCCCAATTATCTTAGTACCAGCATAGTCAACAAAAGATTTTTGCACTCTCTTCCAGTAATCAGCATAACCATTAAAAGGCAAAAACCCCTCTCTGAAAATTGGGCACTACAAACTAAGGACTCCTTCGTGACCAATAGGAGAAAGCCTGAGTCTCATGAAAGGATCCAAGGAAGGAAGAGATGGTACTATATCATTGAACACTGAGGGAATATCCTAATTGAAACCAAACTGCCGAAGTACTTGATGCGCCGAATAATGAGTATACCAGGGACCATTTGATGAAAGCAGAAGAAGTCAGGAAGGACTAATGCAAGCAAGGTATGCTAAGCTACCCTCATCACCGCGACGCAAATCAAAAGTGTTTCTTGTGGAAGTCAAAAAAGGAGATAACACAGAATTACAAACAAAACTGGGGCCAAACTCACGGGGAGAACGCCAATGCAAATGACCTGCTTGATCAAATAGTTCAACCAAGTTGAGGCTGCCGCCTTTCAGACTAAGCCAACGAAAAATAATAGGGTGGCTGTCAGTTGAACTGCCACAAAGCCTCTTGACCACGTCAAGGGATCCCTGAAACTTATCCTTCACAAACTTTAAATTCCTACATCTTGCTAAAGTGATTGAAGAACGATCCCAAATAAATACCTGGAGAATGGCGCAATGAAGAGAAGAAGTGATTATATAACAAGAGTCACCCTCGGCTTCATCTCCATGGAGTTGGTCCAGTTGAGAATAGACATGACCCAAAAACATGGGGGCTAAAGGGTATTGAGCACCCTGAGCCAGCCGAATAGCCAATGGAAAGAAAGTAGATTTGATCCCATACCCAGGGAATTCGCTGAATAGAAACTTGCTGAGCCAGAATGCGAGAAACCTAGCTCGCCTAACTCTCTTATCTTTCTCGCGTGAGAGACTCATAACCCACCTACCCATTCTGGCCAGTTTCCCACCAGGAGAAGCAGTACGTCCACCAAAGTGAGCAAATAACTTTCCTTCCACCTCGAGATCCTCGTCAGTAAGATCAATATCAAAAGGATTTTCATCCCCAAGCACTGGGAGGAGGAAATTGTTAACCACGTCCTCCAGAGTAACAGTCAATTCACCAACAGAAAAAGAAAAAGTGTGCAGAGTAGGACACTAACGAAGTACCAAATGCCTAAGGCCCTTGGCATCTCTAAAACCTTCAAGATTCCTAGAAATTGCCACTGCCCTCAGGATACCAGGACGCTCCAGACAACCAACAAACTCTTCGTCGCAAAGTTCCTTATCCACCCAGATGGGCTAGCCCTGGATCTTTCCAGCAACGAAATCGAAAAAGATGGGGTCCGCCTCTTGAAGTCCCTGCCTGATCTGGAGGTCAAAAATCTCCCTAGGGTCTGGAACTTGAGCAGAACCAACGAAACCCGCCTGAGCAGAGAACACCCAGGCGTGAGTGGATGGAGGGGCCTCACCATGGGACACCTGAGGGAAGAACAAGCCAGCGGTGTACCAGGGGTCTTGTAAAGGAAAAGCAGGACGCCCAATAACCTCCTGAGACTCATCTGCAGAACTAGAGGAACCTTCACTTTCAAAAGGGCTAGGAGTACGCTTTTTTCTTTTTTCTGGAAGAAGAAGAAGCCATTGAGACAATGGGTGTCTTGAAAGTAAAGGGGAGTTAAGAAGAAAGCAAGAAGCAACCAAACTGATAAATAAATAAAAAAGAATTGGGAGTAGAAGATTTAGAGAGATAAAAAGGGTAATGAGAAACGCCTAGGATAAAGACACAAAGAGCAGTTGGAGAGGACAATATGTGGAAAGATGCGCAAGTTGCCAGAAATTTAAAGAGGGAAGAGTTATCAATAGTTATTAATGGGAGTTATGGGAAATGTAAAAATAGGTGGTGGGAGTTTTTATTTTTTATAACTCAACTACCACGTCCCACGAAAAAGGGAGAAGTTACGAGAGAAAGAAGCAAGAAGGGAGTCAGGATATCAAAGGCCAAAAGAAAAGAAAAGAAGAGAAGGATCAAGATCCCCAAAGAATAATCAAAACGAAAGAATCCTACGGAAACTCAACTACTCACGCACGGGCTGCAGGCAACCCATGAGCTCAGGGGGCTAAATGTTGAGGTTCAAAGTTGCCCACAGTCTAAGGCCCAAAGAAATAGCATGTTGGGCCAATTTTATGGAAATGAAGTTAAAGAAAATAAGGGGCTGGATTCACGTGATGAAGAAAAGAGGAAAAAAAGAAGAAAGAAGAAAAGGGTGAAAGGCATAAAGGGTTGGGATCCAATGATCCATGAAAGGAACAGAATTTAAAATACATAAAGTAAAAGAAAGGCCCAACTGGCTAGGATCAACAGACCAAAAGGAGTCCAATAAGAAAAGCTAGGCTAGGATCCCAGAAAGTCACCAAAGTCCGGGGATCTCCGGAACAAACAACACAGTATAAGAAAAAATTGAAGCAGGATAAAAGACAAGGAGCATGCGGGTCTCATGCGCCCAAGCAGACAGTGGAATCAAGAAGGTACAGAAGCAGAAAATGCATGAGTTGTGTCCCGAGGTTCCCAGAATGAGAAAAAGAATAAAAGGAGGTAACTGAAGGGGAGCTTTCAACCCAGCAGTAAAAAAAGACTAACTATTCAAGAAAATGACAAAAATGAAGTGCAACCAAAAGCTGGAAGGGTGAAAGAAAGGACTGAAGATCAACGACCTGAGGGGAGCTTGAAATAGAAAAACAGCTATGGGACTTTCAGCTTGGTCGGACTAAAAGGAAGAAGCTATGAGGAAAAAGGAAACGACCAGCCCTTGAACAAACTGGCACAACGCAAACTCTTAGGGGCAAAAGGAAGAAATCACTGGTACCCCCGGAACCCTAGAGCTGCACTATAAAAGAAGGAGGATGTCCTAGCTAAGGGGTACTCAGAGATCAAGCGACTCATTGATTTTCATCTATATACATTTCCATTTTTGGATTCCTAGAAAAGGGACAAGAGCCATAAAAGGACTCTGTAAAATTCAATGAAAAACAGAGGAATCGCTCCCGATATCCCCTAGACAGCCACTATAGCATGTACTCGGATTCGAAAGATTCAAACTTTGCAAGTCTTTGAAGCTCGAATAGCTATCAAAGTCTGTAATTTTTGAACTTAGTTGAACCTTGTATCACATCTTAGTGAGCATTGTAATCATAATTAAATAAAATTTATAAAATGTCTCTAATTGATTCAAGGACCCCTAACCCCTAACCCCTTTTTCTTTTTTGCCATATTTTATCTGTTGCACATTTCCTTGCTGTTTAAATTGTCATTCAATACGAGTATTTTCGTTTGTTAGTTTGTATTGTAGGAAGCTTGCTTTGTGCACCACTTAGTTCTTAAACAGCTCGTTAGCTGCGATGAACTAAGCTCAGTCCACCAAGAACAATTATTTGGCCCAGGATCTTTGGGCCACTATGCTGAGATAAAAGGTACTCTCACAGAAGGACACAATTTTATTCACATAGGTTTAGTCTAAGTCGGAGTTAAACCCTTGTTTAGAGAAGGCCTGAATTGTTCAGTCCTTATGGCCCTTAGAGACACCCGTCATATTAGGTTTAATGACAGTCTCCTAGGAACCATCCAAACCAGTCTAAGTAGTGGACCAGTTCATTTCGACTGTTTCCCTAATTTTGTCGTGGCCCTTAATTGCCCACATGTCATGAAAACCCTCACCCTCGATATCAAGACCCATGGAACCCTCATGTTTCACGGTGTCCAACAAGTTGCCTTAATATAAAGAGTTTATTACAAGTGCATGAGGACAAACATGAATGTTCAAGCACTTGACAAAAGAAAAATGGGAGAAACCACTCTCATCCAAACCAAAGGCCTTAGATCCAAGATTCAGGTTCCCAAGACCCTGAAATGGTCTGAAGTCACTTTCCCTGACAATTGGACTCTGGAAAATGAAAATCATCATTTACAATTCCAACAACCTTCTAGGAACCCAGATCTAGATTTAGTCTAGCAACTAGCCGATGGAACGGTTAGATTAAGCTTTGATCAGTCTAGGTTAAGAACACCCCTAGATTCACTTCTAGAATATGATCCCAGGTTTAGATCCCCAATAGATCTACACCAATCCCTTAGGCAGTTCCCTATCCCGATTAAAGATAGACCTGCATCCCAGTGTAGCTCATCCAGACCTCTATCACCCTTTCCCAAATCTAGAAGAGACTTAGGACTAGAGCTCCAAGGTGTCCAGACCAGATCTCAGGTTAGCACACCCTGCTACATAGCCAAGCAAGACTCAGTTGTTGATCAGGAAGAAGACAACAACAGTCAAAAAGCCCCATCCCCAACAGGTACTGATATGATGAATCCATATCAGCATGAACCTCAAGATCCTTTTCAGCAAGAAACTGGAATAGATCACCAGCTTATGGTTATCAGGAAAGAGTTCACCCCTGATCTAGTTGCCCTAGGCAAAGAGTTTGAGTCAGAAGAAAACAGACTCAAAAGAGAAGCCTATAGAGCCAACCACACCCTGGAACAAAAGAAAGAAGTTTTGGAAAGTTGGAAAACGTTCATGAAAGAGATATCCAGTAATGTCCCTTTCTTTGAATATTTTGAGAACCACTTTCAATGGCACAAAAAGTCTTGTGTCCTCACCAAGACCAATTGGACAAAAACCCCTAGCAAGGATGTTAGTGGTAATTTTCAACCCCCAGAAGTTGTTAGATCACACCATCCACCTTAAGAAGCCATAGTCTTCAACCACCGTGGAAGTGATCTAGTTGCCTCTCCCTTCAAAACTCCCACTACCCAAGAAGAAAGAGTAGTCAAGAAGGTCATAGAGCAAAACAACCTATTCATTGTTCTGGATTAACAAACTAGTTAAACAATCACAATCCTAATTACCTTTAACCTCAAACTTCTGGATCTATCCTTAGATTTGAAATAGGGGTACAACAAGACAATTGCCTAATCTCATGCACACTCAACCTCTTATCGCCACAATCCTTACTCTGAGAAAACTCCCTTCTGCTCACGCCCTACCCTCGAGACTTATTGTTTGGTACGGGACTACCACTCAGCCTGGGACATACTGGTCTTACTGGGTTAACACAGCACAGATCTTGGTCTTACGTGTCTCAACAGTACACATTTGCAACAAACTTTAGGGATAAAAACAGAAACAAGAAGAAGTAGACAACTGGGATATAACTGATCAACAGGAACAAATAATCACAGAATGATAAATAGATAGGTAAAGAAGGAGGCTCAGCCTACCATTCATAGACATACCAGAAGAAAACATAGAGATAGTAGTAGATGATGAAGAAATAATAGATGTAGTAAACAATGAATGGTAAAGGAAGAGTTATCAGAAAATAGATGTAAAACAAAATAAAACTGTCAGGAGTAAGCATGAATATATCTCTTTAAAACAATTCAAAATAATGAATAATGCGGAAAATAATGGATAAATATGGCGGCAGTGCCGACCAACTTGATTGAAAATAAAATGTAACTTACAACACTATTACCGGCCAAACACGAACTTGGCTTTGATACCAAAAGGGGGGTAAGTCATATCTTATTGCAAGTTTGTCCCTTAACGAATCCAACGCCTTCTTCCATCTGTATTAACAAGGAGTTCAACTGACGATTTTTTTCATCAGCAACAGGTATTGATCAATCTTGTCTACGTAAATTTGCCATGTTGGTGTGAACATTTTTTCTTTGTGCTTATGTAATTTTTTAATTTCATCATTACTGGGACGGAAAACGTAATATTCAATAGCATACCTTTCAGATTATAGACTTGGCATCGCTGCTTGTTGAATTGATTAGAAGCAGCCCAACCTAAATTTTATGAAAGTTTTGATCTTCCAATAACCATGCTTGTTAATAAAACGGAGTATATTCAATTTGGCAAGTTACGGCTCTTGGGCCTCCTCCGAAGGGAAGAAAATAGGGATGGCAATGAGACGGAGCGGAGCCGAAGGATGGGGTCTTCGTCCCCTCCCCGCATGGTTTTATCTTACCCCATCCCCGCCCCGCCCCGCCCCGCATAACGGGGAAAATTTTTTCACCTCATCTCCGCCCCTTGGGGCCTCACGAAGCCCCGTCCCATCCTGTAAAACTCTACTTTTTGTTAATTTGCTCTACAACTAGTACAATTTTTTTTTTTTTTTAATGAAACCTATTTCATTAATAAAAATATACTTGAAATTACAACTAAATTTATCCTATCAAGTCAAATCAATTTTTAGAAAAAATTGAATAATACATCTAAGTGTTTAACAAGACAATCACAAAAAAAAAAAAAAAAAAAAAAAACACTCATAATATAACAGATAACAAAATAAAGGCAGAGAACCACATTAGGTAAAATAAAATAAGGTAATATTGATATGTTTGTTTAAATAGTAAGGTTTTAGGGTATGAAAAATTTACAATTATAATTCTTAGCAACACGGGGCGGGGCGGGGTGTTGTGGTGCAGGGCTAAAATCTTGCCCCATTTGCGCCCCACCACCTTTGCGGGGCGGGGAAAAATCCATGCGGGGCGAAGTGGGGAGGGACGGGTTAAGCGTGGCGAGGCAAAATTGCCATCCCTAGAAGAATAACATATGGTGGTATGGGCTATACAAATCTACTTGGATTGAAACTGAGAGGATCTTGAAAATAATCATCATTATAATGGGTTCCATATGTTGTCCACAGTACCTGCAAAGAACCACAAACCCAATGTTAATTATTTCGTAATGGGAAATTTCAACATTTTATCTTGTTAATTTTGTCTTATTTTCATTATGACTCAAGTTTTTGTAATTCACAGATTTGTTAACGTCACATAGAAACTTGACTAGAATAGATTAAACCAACATTTATACGCGTCCCACTGATAGGATGGTAATAATGGTTGTCAGGGTCATTTCTAGTTGCATGCCATAATTGGCGTTAAAAAATCATGGTGTTGGAATGCTAGCACACTACAATTGGTCTATCATCTAGACTATACTTACTATATATAAAAGCAGGTAACTCCTCTGTTTTGATGTCCAGTGCTGGCAAGCTGTAGAATTTGAGGTGATCGAGGCACGGAAGTGTTAGGCGGGTGGTAAGAGAATTTCCCTGTCATTTCGATAATGGGTCTTGAAATTTTGATTTTTTGTTTTCTCAATTCTCCTCATATTGTTTGAAGAATTGCTTGAACAAAACTTTCCGTCATTTGTTATCAGGAACTTTGGGAATGATGTTATCAGAAGGGTCAGCTTCAAGCTCCAAACTACAAGTTGCAATCTGAGCAGGACAAGCACAAATAATCAGCTATTGGTTCTATCTAAACGACCGGTAGCATTGTATTGTAATTTTCTATGTCACTGGTAGTTTTAGTGGTAGTTAACAGTGGTGATATTTATGGACACGTGTAAGTAGCTGATAGGTATTGTTAGTTTTAGATCCGTATATTTTGGGATTAGTTAGAACTTCAACTTGTATAAATGCCTCCTCTGTTTGTACAGTTATCAGTGTGAGAATATAATTCATTCTTCATCAAATTTTATAGATGTAGCTAAAATATGAATCTTATAATAAGGAATTGATTTTGTTGTGATTTGTGAATAAATGTGGAAGACAAAGCTTGCATAACTACATATTTTAATATTATTATCCTTTGTTTGGCATTAGCCTTAATATGATTTTATGACAATGCTTGAATGTGATTGCAAGAAAGATATAAAAATCATTCGTCTGTTTCACTTTACAGCACATTGTTGAGCGTGGATTCATGATATTATATTCAGTTGGCCTGTTCAAGATATGCGTGCACTGGTAAAATACTGCTTGCAAGATGATCCATATTTATGTTCTTGTCTTGAAAAGAACTTAGATTGATTCGCAAAATGATAATTGAAAACCCACCTAACCTTGGAAAAGTGGAAAACGTGGGGCCTAGGATGTTTGAAACCTTGGAAAATTAGACACCTTGTTGATAGAAAGTCAAGCTCATGGTTGTTCCAATTCATACATCTGGTGAGGTACTGCTGAATCTAGGATATCAGAGGCCATCAAGTTTGATTTTTGAATGGGAAACTCAGTGCATTGATTTAGCTCTAGTGATGTAACTCTTCTTGATTGGCTGAAACAAAGAAAATAGAACACAAAAGAGTAACACTTGAAACATATATTCATCGGTGTTGAAGCACTTGGTGTTGAGTAACAACATGTTGTCTGGCTCTCTTCCACAACATATATGCATCGGTGGGTCACTTGAAACATTCACAGCACATGAAAATTATTTGACAGGCCCCATCTCTATAAGCTTGAGAAACTGCTCCAGCTTGTATAGATTCAGGCTTGAAAGAAACCAGCTAACAGGAAATATATCAGAACAATTTGGGGTATATCCCAATTTGAACTACATTGACTTGAGTTATAACAATTTCTATGGAGAACTTTCTCCAAAGTGGGGTCAGTGCCAAAATTTACCAAGTCTGAAAATCTCCAACAATAGAATTTCAGGTGTAATACTTCCTCAGCTTGGGGGAATGATTCATCTACATCTACTTGACCTCTCCTCTAATCATATAGCTGGAGAGATTCCAAGGGAGTTGGAGAGGCTAACATCATTGTTCAACCTTACACTAGCTGACAATGAGCTTCTAGGTAGAGTACCACCAGAAATCGGAAATTTGTTCAATTTAAGGATTCTTAATCTAGCGGCAAACAATCTAACTGGATTAATTCCTAGGCAGTTAGAGGCATGCTCCAAGTTACAGTACTTAAATTTAAGCAAAAATAGATTTAGGGAGAGTATTCCCTTTGAAATTGGCAGCATTTACTCTCTTCAAAATCTTGATCTCAGTCAGAATTTACTTATGGGAGAGATACCACCACAGCTTGGAAAGTTGGAAAACTTGGAAACATTGAGTCTTTCCCATAATGAGCTCTCTGGTTCCATCCCATCGACTTTTGCTGATATGTTAAGTTTGACATATATTGATATATCCTACAATCTGTTGGAGGGCCCTCTCCCCAATAGCAAACCATTCCTTGCGGCTCCAATTGATGGATTCATTAATAATAAAGACCTGTGTGGAAACACATCAGGTTTGAATGCTAGCAGTCCTAATGGCAGAGAGTAGAAAAGTTATGATTTTGATTTTAGTCCCTTCTTTTGGTGCCCTGTTTCTTATTTTTAGTGTAGTTGGCTTTCTTTATGTTCTTCTCAACTGCCGAAGGGTGAGGAACAATCAGAACAGTCCAACAGAAGCACGGAATAATAATATGTTCACAATTTGGAGCTATGATGGGAAAATGGTGTATGAAAACATCATTGATGCAACAGAAGAATTTGACCCCAAATATTGTATTGGAGTAGGAGGGTATGGAAGTGTTTATAAAGCTGAGCTGCCAACAGGTCAGGTAATTGCAGTGAAGAAACTTCACCCATTAGAGGATGAAGGAATCACCAATCTAGATAGTTTTGAGAATGAGATTCATGCATTGACAGAAATTCGACATTGCAACGTTGTAAGGCTTTATGGGTTTTGTTCACATTCGTGACACTCATTTTTGGTTTATGAGTTCTTGGAAGGGGGAAGCTTGGTAAAGAAACTTAGCAACAAGGAAGAGGCAACAGAATTTGGATGGATTAAGAGGATAAACATTGCTAAAGGTGTGGCCGAAGGTTTATCCTATATGCACCATGAATGCTCACCTCCAATACTTCATCGAGACATATCATGCAAGAACATCTTGTTGGACTCAGAACACAGTGCTCACATCTCAGATTTTGGCACAGCTAAAGTTTTGAAGCCTGACTCATCCAGTTGGTCTTTATTTGCCGGCACGTTTGGATATGCTGCTCCAGGTACTTATTTTCTATTGGCATGGCTGATCTCCAAACAGCCCATGTACATTTCATTTGTTTTACTAATCATTGTTTTTGGAGGTATAGTGAGTTTATCATTCCATTAATGTAAAAGAACCTATTAATTTATAATGAGTTCAAAGATAAAGCCATGTACATGATTGAAATTAGACTTGACAGGAATTTAGACCCCTTAAACTACCAGATTGCGTAGCCTAGATTAATTAGCCAAGTTGTTACTTAGTCAAATTAAACAATTCTAGGTTAAAACAATCCAAACAATCATATCAAGAATAATAATGCAGCGGAAATAAAGAACACAAGATATGATCACCCAGGAAACCACACGGTAAAAACCTGGGGAGGATTTGACCCACCGATCCTCAAGGCAAAACGGAATTCACTATGAAAGAATTGAAGTTCTTACAAAAGGACTACAAGCTCCCCGCTCGACTTCCTAATGCTACCCACCAGTAGAACTTCCTGACACGACCACGCGCAGGCTCCGAGTCCACAGACTACTTTTTTCTTGAATTCCTCAATCAGCTACAAGCTCCCCGCTTGCTTTTCTTTTTAAGTTCCAAATAGTTGCAACTGTAATGATCTTCAAGATGTTGAAATCATCTCTACCTTGAAAACTCTAAGTTTTGTGTAAAGGAAAGCTCCTCAAAGATCTCACAAGAGATTCACACAAAACAGCAATGTATGAGCAACAAAGCAATATGGACAACCTTCAAAAACGTGGCTAGGGTTTAGTTTATATACCTAGGGTAAAAACACAAAACCCTAAACGTTTAATGAGGTAGGGCTGAGTTGGAAATTCTGCAGAATAATCAACCTGTGCGATTTTCGATCGATCGAGTCTATTCTTCGATCGATCGAGCCAGGCCAAAAGTCCCAAGTACTTCTGCAGCCACTCGATTCCAACTGTACAATAATAAACCAACTTTGAGCAAGCTTAAACAAGACTAAATACAATGTTTTGATCATGGTTTGCCAACATTACAAATTAGAGTTCTAAATACATAAAATCCTAAGACCTTAGAACCTAACAAACTCCCCCTTTGGCAATCCGTGACAAAACCATAATTAAAAGCTCAGAGTTTTACAAGTAAAAAGCCCTTTACAAAGATAATGCTCATAAAATCAAATTCAGCCTAACTACTATCCATCAGCTGCAAGTGTAGACAGCAGCTTAGTTGAATCAACCTGTATAATCCTGAAATACTCAACAAACGCATAAACGCATGTGTGACAGAAAAGAGTAAAACAACAGGTATAACATTCTTGTAAGATTCACACAACACAAAATAAAGACATATATGAATGATCAACTCATAAATATAAATCAATAAGCAGTGAATCACAAAGCAACAAGAATCAACAAAAATATCATGTATATCAGTCAATGTTACTCCCCCTAACATGAATATCCCCAAAAATGATATACAAAGTGAAGCACCTAGATACAATCTAAAAACTCCACAGGCTCCTCAAAAACAAAAGTCTCCCCCTAACTACAAAAACTCCTCTACAAGTCAAAAATATCACTCCCCCTTTTTGTGACGGAATGCCAAAGGGCAATCACAAGTCGCCATCAAAAGGAGGTGGTGAGGGTGAATGAAGACGCTCCAAGTCAGCTCGTAGAGCACGAAACTCATCTAGCAAGTCCACCAAAATCTGACCATGAGCCGCCTGAACGGTCATGACAGTCTCCAAAGTACGACGAACATCGAAGTCGGCCTAAGGAGGTGGAGGAACAGCAGCAGCAGCATCATCACCAACTGGATCAGGAACATCCTCACCAGCAAGACCTGCAGAAGAAGAAGGAGGAGGTGCGCTACTAGAGGGCTCAGACCTTGGGTGTTTAGAACCAGCTCGAAGATGAGCAGCCCTTTGTCTAAGAAAAGACGCACCTATAGGAGCTATCACATGAACGGGCTCAGAGGAAGGAAAGCCACGAATATCAAGATAAAGAAGAATCCTATGAATGAAAATAGGATGAACAAGAGCATGAGCAATATGTGAACTCCTATAAACATCGTTCAAAGAACGAAGAAAAAGATGGGGAAAACTAATAGGAGCATCAGTAACCAGAGCGTACAAAAATACACACCTCTCAAGAGGAATGGTGTGAACATGGGAAATGGGCCAGATAGAATGACACGCTATCCTAAAGAAAAGATAGTGTAACCCGGAGAGCTCAGCAGAAGTTATCCGAGGATCAGAACCCCACTGGACAGTAGTCCCAGTGATGTAAGACAAGACATCACTAATCTCGGGAGACACGTCATATGGATAGACAGGATGTCGAACCAACGGTACCCCTAGAGCATCAGCCACTGCCTGAGGAGTAATGGAGTACTCTACGCCTCGTATCCAACTATTGACTAGAGTGTTGGAATCATAGATGCGGATAGAGATGTTCGAATAGAACTCTCTAATCAAGGCAGAAGGTGGAGGAGGATCAGAAACATCCACCAAGGGTAACCAGCCCCTACGCTCAAAGTTTTCCCTAATGGCAGGATCAAGTTCATCTAAGTGAACAGAACGCTCAGCCCAAATCTTTCTCCTAACATTCAGAGTCTCATAAATCTCTTGGTTTTTCTCACTAGAAAACTTCTCACGATCAAAGGATGGAGTGGGTGTAGGAGAAGGTGAGGGAACATTCCTACGGGCTCTAGACTTCCTAGGCATAGTGCTAAGGAAAGGACAGAGACACAAAGTGAAAACCAAGAAGAACAAAAAAAACAAAACCAAGGGCAGACTGCAAATTAGCACAAGAAAAAATATAGAACAAAAAAATCTATATGATGCATGAACATTAATAATGTTGTGATGCATGATCTAATGCAGTAAACAAATAAGTTCAATTGAAATTGAATTGACAAGATTGGCTTGAACATGGAATTTTCATCAAAAATCCCAAAAATTGAAAACCACTTGTTGAAATTTTTAAACAAATTGATGAATTGAGCATTACAAAACACATCACATAGATTATAATGCTTAATTACAACAACACAACAAGCCAATTTCATCAAATTCAACCCAATTTAACAAAAGCCCCAATTCGGATCAAAAACAAACCCTAGATTTTTCAATTTTTCACCAAACTCAAAATTGATCAAATTAACAAGTAAGAATCATGTTTATGAAGTGTCCCCACAAAAACCCAATGATCAATTTCACAAAATAGGGCTTGAATCAACAGAAAATCCCAAATATTCAAAGTCCGAAAATCACCCTCAAATGCATGATTTTATGCATGAAAACATGAAAATAAAATCAAAAGGAAGGGCAAAAGAGTCTTACCGGTTTGAGGAAAGAGAGATTTTGCAAAAACTTCGGAGAGAAACGACAAAAAATTCCTATGTGGAGCCTTGCCAACGCGGAGAGAGAGAAAAAGTTTGAAAAAGTTTTGAATAGGAACTTTGAAAAAGTCAGAAAAGAACCTTTAAAAAACCTTTTTCACGATGTTCGATCGATCGAAAAACAGATTCGATTGATCGAAACACTCAGTCATTTTGAGACAAATGAAAGCACTTTTTCGATTGATCGAAAATCAGATTCGATCGATCGAAATACACAGTCATTTTGAGAAAAATGAAAGCACTTTTCGATTGATCGAAAATCAGTCTGGATCGATCGAAATGGGCAGAGGCTCACTAAATTTTGAGAAAAATCACAGTTTTGAAAGACACAAACCTAATTTTGAAAAACAACTCCTCAAAGCATTAAATTACAGAAATAAAATGCATGAGTATGAGATGGAATGCTTTTTCAAAAACCCAAAATTTTAAACCCAATTTTCTCAAAAACAAATTTCAATCATTCTTCCTTTGAATTTTTTCAAGCAACAAATATGTTGTGCACAAATCTCAAGATAATTTCAAACTTGGTTGGTCAGACCAAAAACACACACACTAGCATGTACAGTGTTTAACAAAGAGTAACTTGTGTAGTGTGTGATACTAGCAAAAACTTGAGATACATGTGAGGTGATATGTGAATAGCAATCAAACACAAAGTCTACACAATTCATCACATAGAATTTAAAAGAGACTATCACCTAAAGAGTTACATCCTATAACTCCCACATCTCCTAGAACAAAAGCTTGCAATCATGTAAGTTTCTTGTATTTTTGTCCCATTATTTAGGTGAAATTTGGCATAAAGCCTAATAGTACACACCAGATTAGATTATGTGAAATGGCATCAAGCCTAATAGTACACACCAATTTTAAGCATTAAGCATTTAAGCATTTAAAGAGGCTACACCTTATGTTCTTTTTGTGCATGTGCTACACTTTCTCGAGCACAAAATCTTATGATATGCACTAAGGTGTTCATGATTGGCTAGTGAACAGTGGTGAGATGGTTATTTATGCCTTTCTCAAAAGGATCAAGTCCGACAGTCAAATAACATGTGACTTCAAGATCAAGACAAAGTGATTAATAACCACAAACATCTTTCCCACACAACATGCACTACAAAGCTTTAACTAGTCAAGTGCAATATATAAGTTCATCAAAGTTAAACAAGGTACACAGAACATGACATGTGTCAAAAGATAGACCAACCTTGTTTTTCAAAAATCAAGAAAAATAGTGTCTAACATAATTTTTGCTTTCTCCTTTTTTTTTTTTTTTTTTTTTTTTTTTTTATATTTGATTTTATTATTAAAAGAGAAAACAAATAAATCCTAGAATGAAATGCATGAATGTAATGCAATGCAAGTCCTAGAACAAAAACAAAGAAAAACAAAAACCAAAGAACAATGGTCACAAAAGAATAGGGCAATTAAGCACAAGGACCATGTCAGAAAGACTCAGTTAGTTCGAGTCTTTTGCATCCAAAACCTTTTAGATGCACCATGAGCATTGGAGTTCTTATTCACATTCGAGTGATTCCCAACTCCAGGATTGGAATAAAGGTTTAACACCTTTACCAATTCACCAATTAATGCCATAGGATCTTGTGCTTGAAGCACAGGCACTTTTGGTTTATTTGCTCTCTTATCAGTTTGAAACTTGTAACAGTTAGGACGAATGTGTCCAGACTTACCACAATAATGACAAACCCAAGCAGGTTTATCATGCATCTTGTCCTTAGATTTGGTAGGCTCCTTAGGTTTAGAATCTCTTAAGTCTACCCTAAGCTTCTTAGGTGGTGAAACTTCTACGGGTTTAACTACCTCACTCACAGGTGGTTTGACAGTTTCACTCACAACCTCACTCACAGAAGGTTCAGAAGAAGAAGAAGGAACAAAAGTAGTGGAATGAGGTCCAGATTCAAAAATGCTTTCAACATATCCTAACCCAGTTTTATCAGAAGGATACTTTTGAACATTCAACATGTGATCAAGTTTAGAACTAGCAGATCTAGCAACAGATAAATCATTTTTCAAAGTTCTAACTTTATCAAGCAAAAGCATGTTCTCAGATTTAACATTGTTCAAAAGCTCATTAGCATCAAACAGTTTAACAAGCAAATTTTTCTTTTCAAGCTCAAGAGAATCAATTTTCTTTAGGCCAAGTTCAACTTTCATAGCATCCTTTGCAGCAATTTTGCAAAGTTTGTTATAGGCCTCTTGAAGATCTGCATCTTCAGAGAGTTCCCCATCAGAAGGGTTCTCCTCAGCAGATATGCTTTCATTGACTATAGCAGTAGCCGTGAAAGCAATGAAGTTTCCATCCTCGTCACAACCAGACTCATCATCAGAAACCTCATTATCACTAAAGGTTACAGCCATAACTTTACCCTTATTCCTCAAGAATGTAGGACATTCAGATTTCACATGACCATACCCTTGACAGCCAAAACACTGAGGACCCAAAGAGTTATTAGAAGATTGACCAAAATTTTCTCTAGGTTTTTCAAAATTGTTAACCTTAGTGGGATCATTCTTCCTAAAATTTCTAGGTTCAGCAGTGTAAGTACCTCTTGCCTTTCTATTTGTATTCCTAAGAAAGTTCTTAAAGTTTTTGGCAAGATAGGCAATCTCTGTAGTAGAGAGCTCATCATCAAATCCACCACCATCAATATCATCAACTGACTTAAGAGCCATTGATTTGGATTTGTTCACTTTAGGTAGGTCAGACTCATAGGATTGAAGAGATCCTACAAGCTCATCAACAGGGATGGAGTCCACATCCTTGCTTTCAGTGATGGTAGTCACTTTGGGTCTAAAGTCTTCAGTTAAAGATCTAAGAATCTTCCTAACAATTTTAGGTTGATCATAGATTTCACCCAAATTAAAAGCATAATTGACAATATCATTTAATTTAGCATAGAATTCATCAAAAGATTCATCATCAGACATTCTAATGCTTTCAAATCTAGAAGTCAATTGTTGCAATTTATTAATCTTAACTGCCTTTGTGCCTTCATGCACAGTTTGGAGGATTTTCCAAGCAATATGAGCAACCTCAACATTAGAGATCCTCTTAAATTCCTCCATAGAAACAACATTAAATATGGCATTCATAGCTTTGCTATTGAAGCTTGCTGCTTCTTTTTCAGAAGTTTGCCACTCACTCACAGGAGTAGCGGGTTTCACCCATCCGTATTCAACGGAATTCCAAACCCTTTCATCAATGGATTTCAGGAATGCTTTCATCCTTACTTTCCAATAAGCATAGTTGTTCCCATCAAAATGAGGAGGAACAAACAGAGAGTGTCCATGCTCCATGACAACAGGGGTCAAGGATCAGCTCAGAGATTAAAAATCTCAAACAAAAAGAGCTACCTGCTCTGATACCACTTGACAGGAATTTAGACCCCTTAAACTACCAGATTGCGTAGCCTAGATTAATTAGCCAAGTTGTTACTTAGTCAAATTAAGCAATTCTAGGTTAAAACAATCCAAACAATCATATCAAGAATAATAATGCAGCGGAAATAAAGAACACAAGATATGATCACCCAGGAAACCACACGGTAAAAACCTGGGGAGGATTTGACCCACCGATCCTCAAGGCAAAACGGAATTCACTATGAAAGAATTGAAGTTCTTACAAAAGGACTACAAGCTCCCCGCTCGACTTCCTAATGCTACCCACCAGTAGAACTTCCTGACACGACCACGCGCAGACTCCGAGTCCACGGACTACTTCTTTCTTGAATTCCTCAATCAGCTACAAGCTCCCCGCTTGCTTTTCTTTTTAAGTTCCAAATAGTTGCAACTGTAATGATCTTCAAGATGTTGAAATCATCTCTACCTTGAAAACCCTAAGTTTTGTGTAAAGGAAAGCTCCTCAAAGATCTCACAAGAGATTCACACAAAACAACAATGTATGAGCAACAAAGCAATATGGACAACCTTCAAAAACGTGGCTAGGGTTTAATTTATATACCTAGGGTAAAAACACAAAACCCTAAACGTTTAATGAGGTAGGACTGAGTTGGAAATTCTGCAGAATAATCAACCTGTGCGATTTTCGATCGATCGAGTCTATTCTTCGATCGATCGAGCCAAGCTAAAAGTCCCAAGTACTTCTGCAGCCACTCGATTCCAACTGTACAATAATAAACCAACTTTGAGCAAGCTTAAACAAGACTAAATACAATGTTTTGATCATGGTTTGCCAACATTACAAATTAGAGTTCTAAATACATAAAATCCTAAGACCTTAGAACCTAACAGACTTGTACATGATTGAGATAAAAGATCAATGAACTTTATAAAAAGCTCAGAGATAAAGCCATAGGTATTGAAATAATCTCAGATCCTTTTACAAAAAATAAAAATATAAAGCAGCATCACAATTATTTTGGCAAAAAGAAGGCCATGGTTGGGTTTAAATGTAGGTGCTTTGTTCCCTAGATTTGCATGGTGCAGGAATATAGGTACCACCATTTTAGTCCAAAAGATGAGGAAAACTGTTGCTGAGATAAATTTTTTATTTTCAACTTATGTACCGTCATAGTTAATGAAGAAGTTAGAGGGATGCAATCCAACAATAAGATATATAGCAACTAGAGGTTACCTTCTAACCATACTCGAAAATTCGAAATGGATGAGCTGATTTCTTTGGTTTTGCAAAACTTGCATATACGATGGAAGTGAATGAGAAATGCGATGTTTATAGCTTTGGAGTGATGACATTGGAAGTGATCATGGGAAAGCATCCAGGAGATCTCATCTCACTTCTCTCATCATCAGCAACAACTTCAACTGCCCATGGTATACTATTGAAGGATGTGTTGGATCAACAACTTGAACCTCCTAGAAATCAAGTCGCAAGATAGTGGTGTCTGTTGCAAAGCTTGCATTTGCATGCCTGGAAACTAATCCTCAATCTCGTCCCACCATGCAGCAAATTTCTCGGGAGCTATCTATCAAAAGATCGCCTCTGTCAGAGATGTTTGGCGAGATTACCTTGGGACAATTGTTGGTGTGATCACGCTCAAGTGTATTCCACACTTTTTTTTATTTTTATTGTACTGCATTAGGATGAGTTATGCAAATTAGAATATTGTTCGTTTGGATCAAATTTATAATATAATAAAAAAAATTGAAAAACCTCTCTATATATGTTGAGATGATTAGTCTGGAATTGAATTGAATTGAATAGCAAAATGAATTTGAGGCGATAATTAAATAAAAATTAACAAAGAGATTCATTATTCTTTGGTCAGGAGATAGTCTTCTTTGTGTCGTAATAATTGTTGTACTTGTATTAGTCTATATATATATATATATATATATATATAGACTCACATACATACAAGAATTTTGAAACAAAGGTGTTTTTTTTTTTTTTTTTTCCTAAATGGCTGATTTAGGAATTTATTAAAAATTTGTTTTGTGATTTGTGTTTGGGTAGATATGGGCCAAATGTTTGTTTGTTTGTTTTTTTTTTTTTTTTTTTATAGGTTTTTTTCAAAATCAATTTAAAATTTGAGCCCAAATGAATTTTAAGGGACAACTAAACAATTTTGAGAGAAAACTAACTAAACTTGGTATATTTTACATTCTCAGAGCCTCTGAGGGGGTATATATAACTTAGCGTTTACTATGTATAATTTCTTGTTGAGTAATGCTACAACTATAAACTATTTTACAACATTTTTACAAACTATTGATATAACCAACTTATTTTTGGTTTTCATCTAAACTCCCCATTAATATTATTTTTTCATTTACCAATAATTACTCACCACATCAGTAGTTTATAAATTTTTTTTGTAAAAAAGTTTGTATATCTAGTATTACTCTTTCTTGTTTAGACAAAGTTTAGTTACAAAATTAGTTGTAATCGTAGACTATAACCTTTTTTTTTTTTTTTTTTTTGAGAAAGATCTTAGACTATGAATTAGTATTTACTAAGTATAATTTCTTGTTGAGTAACGCTACAGCCATAAACTATTTTATAACAATTTTACAAATGGTTGATGTAGCCAACTTATTATTGGCTTTCATATAAGCTCACAATTAACATCACTTTTTCATTTACCAATAACTATTCACCACATCAGCAGTTTGTAAAAAAAAAAATTTTAAAGTTTATATCTCTAACATTACCCTTTCTTATTTAGACAAAAATTAACTACACAATTAGTTGTTACAAAATAGTCACTACATGGCTCAGGCTTTATTAACTTAAGTCAAGCTCATGGATTTTTATTTATTTATTTATTTTTAATTTATCCCGCTTGTTGTTATTAACAACCATGAGCTTGAGTCAAGCTCATCGTTGTTAATAACAACTAGCGGGATAAAATATATTTTTTGAAGGCCCCTATCACGATAATTGATAAAAGAGGCCATGTTCATGTGTTCATGGCTACTTAAGGTCAAGCTTTAATTTAATTTCCCCACTATTTCAGGCTCTATTGACATAAGGTCAAGCTTTAATATTGTAACTTTATTGACAATTTTTACAAATTGTTGATATAACTAATTTATTATTAGTTTTCATCTAAATCTACTATTAATATTACTTTTTCATTTATCAATAACTATTCACTATATTAGCAATTTGTAAAAAAAAAAAAAAAAAAAAAAAAAAAAAAAAAAAAAAAAAATTGTATCTCTAGCCTTACTCTTTCTTATTTGGACAAAAAATAACCACACAATTAGTTGTTACAAAATAATCATTATATGGCCCAGGCTTTATTGACTTAAGTCAAGCTCATGGTTGTTTTTTTTTATCCCGCAAGTCATCATAATTTAAAGAACGGTTCTTCTCCTCCCTTTTTAAATTTCAAGCACTATCTACTTCTAGTAATATCTCTTGTAACCAAATTACAAGGAAAAAATAAAATAGAATAATGTGAAAGTCCTAATCCTGACAGAAGATTCACCTAATGGAATGTGGAGAATTTCCTATATAAACTAGTTCATTCTATGCACCTCTACATAACCATAAAGCCATTCCTTCTCTGATCACCCAATTCGTTTCTGTTCTCGCATGCAACTTATAAAAGTCATGATCTCCTTACTAGAGAAACCGCTTCCCAATTGCATCAATAATCTAATTCGAGCTATGTTCACCACTGTCCTAATTATCATTCTTGTGTTGGCTTCTTCTTCCCAATTTGCTATTTCTTCTTCCTTTGCAACTTCTCCTTCTAATATGAGACAAGAAGCAGAGGCTCTACTTGAATGGAAAGCGAGCCTTGAGAACCAAAGCCAGTTTCGATTGTCTTCATGGGTTGGAAACATCCCTTGCCAATGGGTTGGAATTTCTTGCAACAACTTTAGCAGCATCTCTCATATCAGCCTCACAGGTTCTGCTTTAAAAGGTACGCTCCACACTTTCAGTTTCTCATGCTTACAAAGTCTCGTGAGTCTTGATCTCAGCCACAACTTACTCTACGGTACCATTCCTTCCCACTCGGGCAACCTTTCGAAGCTAATCTACCTTAATTTATCAGAAAATCATGTCTCTGGAAGAATTCCATCTGAATTATGCCAACTAACAAGCCTTCACATATTAGATCTTTATTCAAATTACATCACAGGTTCAATTCCTTTATCAATAGGAAACTTAAGCAACTTAATCTATATGGATCTTGGTCTGAACAAACTTTCTGGTTCCCTTCCTCAAGAACTTGAAAATCTAACCTCTCTTAGGGAACTCTTTTTGGATGGTAACATCCTCACGTGCATGATACCTATATCTATAGGAAAGGGCAACTTAACCTCTTTATTTCTCAGAGATAACAAGCTTTCTGGATCCATTTGTAATGAAATTGGGATGCTTAAATCTCTTACTTGCCTTGCTCTGCAAGACAACAATCTCTCAGGTTCAATTCTGTAAAAAAGACTCCCTCTAAATAGAAACTATCTTCTTATTAATTGAAAAATGAATTACAAAATTAAAATCAATTATATACACAGTTATGTACAAAAAACGAATAACCACCTCTTCGGATTTTATGGGAAGAATTGTTACAGCTAAACATTACAGCTAAGCACTATAGCTAAGCACTACCTCTCTATGACACGTGTACATCCACTCGGCATCATTCCTTGTATAGAGTGTATGATCTGATCATGATAAGGAATGGACTCCAACAAATCGTCTAAGTCTTCATCACTTAGGCTTGTATCTCTGTTTTGCTTTTGATACTGAGATGCACAATGTATTGCATTCAATTGCAGGCTCCCCTGCTCCTGTGATGCATGCTGAGCTGCTCCCTGATGCACACTGCCCTGCAACTCCCCCTGACATTTAGTGCTAGTTTCATGCTTGCATACTTGTTGCTGTTGAAGACATGCACTTGATTTAGCATTTCTTTTAACACTCCCCCTCAAGAGTAAAGCTCTTGCTTCTCCATTATCCTTGGTATATTCTGGAAACTGAATCTTATGACTAAAAATATCAATCACTCCCAGTTTTGACAATAACCTCATAAAACTTTCAACTCCAAGTGCCTTTGTAAATATATCAGCTAACTGATTTTGTGTGGATACATAGAAGGTTTTAAGTGTGCTATCCAAGATCTTATTCCTCACTATATGGCAGTCAGCTTCAATGTGCTTTGACCTTTCATGAAAAACTGGATTTGCTGAGATATGTAATGCAGCCTGGTTGTCACAGTACATCAAGGCTGGTTTATCATGTGGTATGTGTAAATCCCTCAACAAATACAATAACCAAGTGATTTCACAAGTGGTTGTGGCCATAGACCTATACTCTGCTTCAGCAGAGGATCTTGAAACCACATCTTGTTTTTTTGATCTCCAAGAGATTAGAGCATCACCTAAAAAGACACAATAACCAGTTAGGGACTTCCTGGTGTCAGGGCAGCCTGCCCAATCTGCATCACAGAAGGTTTTCAGCTGCAAATCTGACTTTACAGGGAAAAATACTCCTTGACCAGGTGTGCCTTTGAGGTATTGAAGGATCCTGGTGGTTGCTCTCATATGTGGAACCCTTGGTTGTGCCAAGAATTGGCTAAGCCTATGTACTGAATAGGTTATATCTAGTCTGCTCAAAGTTAAGTACATTAACTTTCCAATTAATCTTCTAAACTGCCCAGCATCTTTAAGCAACTCTCCATCACCTTTGGACAGCTTTAGTTGCTGCTCCATTGGTGTTCTAGCTGGTTTGCAACCACTCATACCAGCTTCCTTAAGAATATCAAGAGCATACTTTCTTTGATTAATACTAATTCCTTTGGGGCTTCTAGCAATTTCAAGTCCTAGAAAATATTTGAGTGAACCAAGGTCCTTGATTCCAAACTTCTGATCTAGCACCTTCTTCAACCTGTCAACACAAGCTGAATCATTGCCTGCAATGACCATGTCATCCACATAGATTAGCAATGCAGTGAATTGAGAACCATTAGAGTGAACAAATAAGGAGTGATCTGCCTGTGATTGGACAAAACCAAGAGCTAAGATTGTGGTAGAAAGCTTGGCATTCCATTGCCTGGAAGCTTGCTTGAGACCATAAAGAGACTTAACAAGCTTGCACACCATAGGACTTGTTGTAACATAAATAGAATCAGAACTGGACTCCCCCTTACTGTGATAACCAGGTGGCAAGGCCATATAAACTTCTTCATCAAGATCACCATGGAGAAAGGCATTATTGATGTGAAGTTGACATAATGGCCATCCTTTGGCTGAAGCTAAGGCAATAAGAACCCTCACAGAAACTTTTTTGGCAACAGGAGAAAAAGTCTCTAAGAAATCAAGACCCTCTCTTTGTGTATAGCCTTTAGCAACTAACCTAGCCTTATATTTGTCCACACTGCCATCAGCATGCAATTTGATCCTATACACCCATTTGCATCCAATGGGTTTCTTACTAGGAGGTAAGGGAGTTAAAACCCAAGTCTTAGTGGCTTCTAATGCTTGAATCTCTTTGTCCATAGCCTCTCTCCACAAAGGATCAAGAACAGCCTGAGAGAAATATTGAGGAGTTGAAGGACCCCCATTAACATTCATTAAGTAGGACTTGTATGCAGGAACCAAATGGGAATATGTCAAGCAAGCTGAAATGTCATAAGGTGAGCCCGATGGATGAGAAGTGGCAGCTGTGCTTGGTGTTGCAAGTGCTGCAGTACAAGCATAATCTTGCAAATACACTGGAGTTTTATGAACTCTAGTAGACTTTCTGACTGGTGGTGGATCTGCAAGGGGGTTAGTAACAACAATAGGAACAGATTCTAACAAGGAAATGGAATCATTAGACAAAACATCATGAGGAGAAGAGTCTGAAATAGGTTCAGTGACACAAGGATGAGTAGAGATGGGAAAAGACTCTGAGGAATCAAGTGGTACATCAGGTATGCTAACAGGTGTGACAAAAGTACCCAAATCACCTTCAGTAGTAGTATCAACCCCAAGAATAAAAGGATCGGTGAAATCAGAAGCTGAAGCAGAAAAAGGAAAAACATTTTCATGGAAAATCACATCTCTAGAAGTGAAAACAGTATTAGTAGTCAAATCCAAAACATTGTAACCTTTTACACCAAAGGGATATCCTAAGAAAATACATTTCCTAGCTCTAGGAGCAAACTTAGACCTATGATTTGAAAGAGTAGAGGCATAACAAAGACACCCAAACACTCTCAAATGATCATAAGTTGGCTGAAAACCAAAAAGCACCTCAAAAGGAGTTTTATTTGACAAAACTGAAGAAGGAGTTCTGTTTATCAAGTAAACAGCAGTCAAGATGCAATGCCCCCAAAATTTCAAAGGAATATTAGACTGAAATTTGAGAGCCCTTGCTACATTCAAAATATGCTGGTGTTTTCTTTCAACAATGGCATTTTGTTGAGGGGTTTGAACACAACTAAGTTGATGTAGTATGCCTTTTTTAGCAAAAAAATCAGACATGATGAATTCAGTACCATTATCTGTTCTAATGGTTTTAATCTTTTTAGAAAACTGTGTTTCAACCATAGTGCAAAATTGTTCTAAAGTGGATTGTGTTTGAGACTTATGCTTGAGCAAATAAACCCAAGTACACCTTGAGCAATCATCCACAATGGTTAAAAAAAACTTGCAGCCAGCAACAGTAGGAACAGAAAAGGGACCCCACAAATCACAATGAATCAAATCAAAACATTCATTTGAAACATGAGTACTTATAGTAAAGGGCAGCCTTTTCTGCTTGGCCAATGGACAAATGTCACAATTGAACACTTTATTAGCATTGTCAATATGTACATTAGTGTTCCTTATCAAAGCCAACTTGGCATTTGACAAATGCCCTAATCTGGAATGCCAAATATCTGGCTGAACAACAGTATTTACAACAGAATTAACAAAACCAGCTGAAGAAAAACAAGTTGATGAGGTTGATACACTTGCTTGCAGTAGATAAAGGCCTTTTACCTCCCTACCCAGACCAATTGTGCTCCAATGAGCAAGGTCCTGGATGAAACACATGTTGCTAAAGAAAATTAGACAACAAAGAGTAGTTTTAGACAATTGACTAACAGAAAGAAGATTAAAACTGAATGATGGAACACACAATACATTGGTAAGAATGAGGTTTTCTGAAATCCTAACAGTTCCCACATGTGTGACTAAGGCTGTTTCACCATTAGGCAAATTAACAAAGGTGTTTACAGTAGCTATAACAGTAGTAAAACATGATAAAGAATGCACCATGTGGTCTGTTGCTCCTGTGTCAATCACCCAATCTGAACTGTTAAAGGCATTCCTATCTACAATATTGGCTGAGAAAACTGAATGCTGTAGACTAGGAAGAAAAGGTATATTAAAGTTTATACCTGACATGAAAGCAGCATTGGTATTGAGATTGGGTGAAGCAGAAGTACCCACCACATCAGATGCCATACCAGTCAGCCCTTCCACACCAGTATACATGCAAGAACTTACACTTGCATCATGAGAAGCATCCCCAAAACCAGCTCCTGAATTAGTGCTTCCAGAGTTGAGAAAGGCTAGAAGTTGCTCACATTGTGTCTTGGAAATAGGGCATTGATTTGTAACAACCATGGCTTTGTCTGCACCATTGACAGAATTACATGATGCTTGATTTGCACCAGACTTCCCTTTAGGCTTGTAACCAGGAGGGTACCCATGCAATTTATAGCATTTATCAATGGTATGCCCTTGCATATTGCAATGTGTGCAAAAAGGCCTCTCCTTCTTACCATTTCCTTTGTTCCAATTAGAATTGGAGTTTCCTTTGGAATTGGTGTACATAGCCATAGTATCTGACTGAGAGGATCCAGCAGCTCCATGACCAATATGCTTGTGAGATTCTTCTTGAAGCACCAAGGAGTAAACTTTGCTCATTGAAGGGAATGGCTCTAACATGAGAATTTGACTTCTTAGAGTCTCATAATTCTCATTCAAGCCCATCAAGAACCTCATGACATAGGCCTTGTCATGCGAAGCATTCAAGATCTTCATTGCTCCACAAGAACATTCAGGAAGAGGCTCAAAATTCAACAATTGATCCCACAATCGTTTGAACTTTGTGTAATACTCAGTGACTGACATGTGATTCTGAGACATATGAGAAATTTCACTCTGTAAATCATACACCTTAGGACCATTACCTTGTGAAAACACATGCTGCAACTCAAGCCACATCTCTCTTGCTGTTTCGCAATACATGATGTTGCTAGAGACATCAACATGCATAGAATTGATCAACCATGAAAGAACCATGGTATTGCAACTTTCCCAATCCTCATACAGAGGTGAATCAACCTCTGGCTTTTGAATCTTTCCATTGACAAAGCCAATTTTCTTCTTGGCAGTGAGAGCAAGAACCATTGCTCTGGACCAAGACTGATAATTGCGCATTCCAAGCAGTGGCTGAGTGACAAGTATGTTCCCTGGATTTTCATTGGAACTGAGAAAATACGGATTAGGAGCATTAGAATTCCCATTGGAATTTGCATTTGCATGCGTGGATTGTGTGTTGTGTGAATTTGAGGGAACATCAGTTTCTGAGGACGCCATTGAAGGACCTCGAAGCTGAGAGAAGGAATTGAAAGAGAAAGAAGATTCTAGAGAGAATATTTGGGCTCTGATACCATGTAAAAAAGACTCCCTCTAAATAGAAACTATCTTCTTATTAATTGAAAAATGAATTACAAAATGAAAATCAATTATATACACAATTATGTACAAAAAAAGAATAACCACCTCTCCGGATTTTATGGGAAGAATTGTTACAGCTAAACATTACAGCTAAGCACTATAGCTAAGCACTACCTCTCTATGACACGTGTACATCCACTCGGCATCATTCCTTGTATAGAGTGTATGATCTTATCATGATAAGGAATGGACTCCAACAAATCGTCTAAGTCTTCATCACTTAGGCTTGTATCTCTGTTTTGCTTCTGATACTGAGATGCACAATGTATTGCATTCAATTGCAGGCTTCCCTGCTCCTGTGATGCATGCTGAGCTGCTCCCTAATGCACACTGCCCTGCAACTCCCCCTGACATTTAGTGCTAGTTTCATGCTTGCATACTTGTTGCTATTGAAGACATGCACTTGATTTAGCATTACTTTTAACATCTACTTCTATAGGAAATTTAGGCAACCTGAGTGCTCTCTTCCTCAATGACAAT
The DNA here is from genome assembly GCA_019022515.1 of Quercus aquifolioides. NCBI lineage: Eukaryota > Viridiplantae > Streptophyta > Magnoliopsida > Fagales > Fagaceae > Quercus > Quercus aquifolioides. Next base: position 24,432,632 of record CM032329.1, read on the forward strand.
AAACTTTCTGGACCAATACCTCAAGAAATTGGCAAGTTGGGATCTCTTTTTCGGTTGGGCCTGTATACTAACAATCTTTTTGGTCCAATTCCTACTTCTATAGGAAACCTGACCAACTTGTATCTGCTATCCCTTGCTGAAAACATTCTTTGGGGATCTATCCCACCCTCTCTTGGGAACATGAAGAATCTCAAAACCTTGGAACTTTTTATGAATAAGTCATCAGGCAATATCCCATTAGAAATAGGAAAGCTCAAACTTCTCACTGCTTTAGAGTTGTTTACGAATGAGCTTAATGGCTCCATCTCATTCGAATTTAATAATCTTACAAATCTGCAGTATTTGGGATTGGAGGAAAACATGTTGACTAGTTATCTTCCACGAAATGTTTGTAATGGTGGGTCCCTTCAAAACTTCACAGCATTTGACAATAATTTCATAGGTTCCATTCCAATAAGTTTGAGAAATTGCACAAGCTTAGTACTAATAAGGCTTGAGAGGAACCAATTAAGAGGAATTTATCAGAAGACTTTGGCATATACCCTAATTTGACGTATATCGATTTGAGTTATAACCATTTCTATGGGGAACTTTCTCAAAAGTGGGGGCAGTGCCAAAGTCTGCAAAGCTTAAAAATCTCAAATAATAGAATTTCTGGTGTAATACCTCTTGAGCTTGGAAGATCCACCGAGCTACACGTACTTGATCTCTCGTTCAATCATCTAGTTGGGCAGATTCCAAAGGAATAAGGAAAGTTGACATCATTGTTTCTCTTTCATTTGGGTGATAATCAACTTTCTGGTAGTATTCCATCAGAAATTGGGATGCTATCCAATCTGCAATTTCTTATTCTTTCAGCCAACAATTTAACAGGATCATTTCCCAAACAAATATTGGAGTGTGAAAAATTATTGAACTTGAACTTAAGCAAAAATAAAATTAGGGGGAGTGTTCCCACTGAGATTGGCAACATACAGTTTATTCAAATGCTTTATTTGAGTGAGAATTTCTTGATTGGAAAAATACCACCACAGCTTGGAGAATTGTGAAGCTTAGAAACATTGAATCTCTCCCATAATGAGCTCTTTGGTTCCATTCCAACCACTTTTGGTGAAATGTCAAGCTTGACCAATGTTGATATATCATTCAGTTCCTTGGAAGGTCCTCTACCCAACAATAAGGCCTTTAGTGAGGCTCCATTTGAAGCATTAAGAAATAATAAAGGTTTGTGTGGTAATGCATCTAGTTTAAAGGTTTGTCCCTTTTCCATTACTTGGAGCAAGAATCCTACTGAAAAAAGGCAAAATAAAGTTGTGATTATCTATATTGTTCCTATCCTAAGCATACTGTTTCTCTCAATGATTGTATTTAGGATTTTGTTAGGTTCTAAAGACTTAGGATTTGTTGTATTTAGAACTCTAATATGTAATGTTGGCAAACCATGATCAAAACAGGCTGTTTAGTCTTGTTTAGGCTTGCTCAAAGTTGTGTCTTTCATGTAAAGTTGGAATCGAGAGGCTGCAGATGCATTGGTGCATTTCGCCCTAGCTCGATCAATCGAAAGTTAGACTCGATCGATCGAAAGTCGGCCAGAATGTTTTTCTACAGAATTTTCCAACTCAGCCCTACCTCATTAAACGTTTAGGGTTTTATGTTTTTGCCCTAGGTATATAAGGCAAAACCCTAGCCACGTTTTTTAGAGTTGCTCTGAGTGTATTGTTGCTCATACTTTGCTGTTTGTGTGAATCTCTTATGAGATCATTGAGGAGCTTTCCTTCACATAAACTTAGGGTTTTCAAGGTAGAGATTATTTCAACATCTTGATGATCAACTCAGTTGCTGCCATTGGAGCTTAAAGAAACACAAGTGGGGGTGCTTGTATCTTGTGGAGAATCCAAGAAAGAAGGAGTCCGTGGATTCGGAACTTGCACGTGGTCGTGTCAGTAAGTTCTACTGGTGGGTAGCATTAGGAAGTCAAGCGGGGAGCTTGTAAGTCCTTTTGTATGAACTTCGATTCTTTCGTATAGTGGATTCAAGTTTACCTTGAGGATAGCTAGGTCAAATCCTCCCCAGGTTTTTACCGTGTGGTTTCCTAGGTCATCATATCATTGTGTTATTTACTTTTTCGCTGCTTTATATAATTGATATGATTGTTTGATTTGTTAACCTAGATTTGCATAATTTGACTAAGTTAATCACTTGACTAGTTAACTATGTTAATTTGGTTGGGTTAAGGGGTCAAAAACCGTTCAAGTGGTATTAGAGCAAGTAGCTCTTTTGTTGTAGATCTTTTGATCCCTGAGCTGATTCTTGACCCCTGTTGTCAAGGAACACGGACACTCTCCGGTTATTCCTCCTCATTTCGATAGGAATAACTATGCTTACTGGAAAGTAAGGATGAAAGCATTCCTGAAATCTATTGATAAGAGGGTTTGGAATTCCGTTGAGTACGGATGGGAGAAGCCCACTACTCCTGTGAGTGAGTGGCAAACTTCTCAAAAAGAAGCAGTTGGGTTCAATAGCAAAGCTATGAATGCCATCTTTAACACTGTTTCTATGGAGGAATTCAAGAGAATCTCTAATGTTGAAATTACTCATACTACTTGGAAAATCCTCCAGACTGTGCATGAAAGCACAAAGGCAGTTAAGATCAATAAACTGCAGCAATTAACTTCTAGATTTGAAAGCATTATGATGTCTGATGATGAATCTTTTGATGAATTCTATGCTAAACTGAATAATATTGTTAATTTTGCTTTTAATTTGGGTGAAATCTATGATCAACCTAAAATTGTTAGGAAGATTCTTAAATCCTTGACTGAGGACTTTAGACCCAAAGTGACTGTCATTACTGAGAGCAAGGATGTGGACTCTATCCCTGTTGATGAACTTGTAGGATCTCTTCAGTCCTATGAGTTAGACCTACCCAAAGCAAACAAATCCAAATCAATGGCTCTTAAGTCAGTTGATGATGTTGAGGTTGGTGGATTTGATGATGAGCTCTCTACTACAGAGATTGCGTACCTTACCAAAAACTTTAGAAACTTTCTTAGGAATAACAACAGAAAGACGAGAGGTACAAACACTACTGAACCTAGAAATTTTAGGAAGAATGATCCCATTAAGCCATTAAGGTTAGCAACACTAAAAAACCTAGAGAAAAAGTTGGTCAATCTTTCAATAATTCTTTGGGTTCACAATGTTTTGGGTGTTAAGGGTATGGTCATGTTAAATCTGAATGTCCTACATTCTTGAGGTCTAAGGGTAAAGCTATGGCTGTAACTCTTAGTGATAATGAGGTTTATGATGATGAGTCTGGATGTGACGAGGATAGAAACTTCATTACTTTCACTGTTACTGCTGTAGTCAATGAAAGCATATTTGTTGAAGAGAACCCTTCTGATGGGAAATTTTCTGAGAATGCAGATCTTCAAGAGGCCTATAATAAACTTTGCAAAGTTGCTGCAAAGGATGCTATGAATGTTGAACTTGGCCTGAAGAAAATTGAATCTCTTGAGCTTGATAAGAAGAATTTTCTTGTTAAACTGTTTGATGCTAATGATCTTTTGAACAATGTGAAATCTGAGAATATGCTCTTGCTTGATAAAGTTAAAACTTTGGAACATAATTTATCTGTTGCTAGATCTGCTAGTTCTAAACTTGATCAAATGCTGAATGTTCAAAAGGCTCATTCTGACAAATCTGGATTAGGTTTTGTTGAAAGCATCTTTGTGTTTGCACCAAATTCCATGAACTTTGTTCCTTCATCTTCTTCTGAACCTTCTGTGAGTGAGGTTGTGAGTGAAACTGTCAAACCCCCTGTGAGTGAGGTTGTCAAACCCATAGAAGTTTCACCATCTAGGAAGATTAGGGTTGATCTAAAAGAATCTAAATCTAAGGAGTCTACCCTCTCTAAGGACAAGATGCATGGTAAACCTGCTTGGGTTTGTCATTTTTGTGGAAAGTCTGAACACATTCGTCCTAACTGTTACAAGCTTCAAGTTGCTAAGAGAGCAAACAAACCAAAAATGCTTGTGCCTCAAGCACAAGATCCTATGGCACTCATTGGTGAATTGGTAAAGGCCTTAAACCTTTATTCCAATCCTGGAGTTGGATATCACTCGAACGTGAATAGGAACTCCAATGCTCGTGGTGCATCTAATAGGTTTTGGATGCAAAAGACTCGATCTAATTGAGTCTTTCTGACATGGTCCTTGTGCTTCATTGCTCTTTCTTTTTGTGACAATTGTTCTTTGGTTTTTGTGTTGTTTTTGTTTCTAGGACTTGCATTGCATAACATTCATGCATTTCATTCTAGGATTTATTTTTGTTTTCTCTTTTTAATAATAATAAAAAAAAGGGAAAGCAAATTGTGTTTGGCTTTATTTTTCTTTTTTTTTGAAAACAAGGTTGGTCAATTTATTTACACAAAACATGTCCTTGTACCATGTTTAGCTTTGATGAGCTTATTTATTGCACTTGAATAGTTGAAGCTTTGTAGTGCATGTTGTGTGGGAAATATGTTTATGGTGTTTATTACTTTGTCTTAATCTTGAAGTGACTAGTTGAAGCTTTGTAGTGCATGTTGTGTGGGAAAGATGTTTATGGTGTTTATCACTTTGTCTTAATTTGAAGTCACATGTTGTTTGACTGTCGGACTTGATCCTTTTGAGAAAGACATAAATAATCATCTCACCACTATTCACTAGCCAATCATGAACACTTTAGTGCATATCTTAAGATTTTGTGCTCGAGAAAGTGTAGCACATGCACAAAAAGAACATAAGGTGAAGCCTCAGTTTAAATGCTTAATACTTAAAATTGGTGTGTACTATTAGGCTTGATGCCAAATCACTTAAACTAAAATTGGTGTGTATATTATGAGGCAAAATTCAAGAAACTTACATGATTGCAAGCTTATAATCTAGGAGATGTGGGAGTTATATGATGTAACTCTTTAGGTGATAGTCTCTTTTAAATTCTATGTGATGAATTTTGTAGACTTTGTGGTTGATTTCTATTCACATATCACCTCACATGTATCTCAAGTTTTTGCTAGTTGCACACACTACACAAGTTACTCTTTGCTAAACACTGTACATGTTATTGTGTGTGTTTTTGGTCTGACCAACCAAGTTTGAAAATACCTTGAGGATTATGCAAAACATTTTTTTTGCTTGAGAATTTAAAGGGAGAATGGCTGAAATTTTCTTTGAAAAATTGGGGTTAAAATTTGGGGTTTTTGAAAAAGCATTTCATCTCATACTCATGCATTGTGTTTCATCAATTTTAATGCTTTGAGGAGTTGTTTCCAAAATGTGGTTGTTGTTTTTCAAAACTATGATTTTTCTCAAAATTTTGTGAGCCTCTGCCTATTTCGATCAATACAATCTGTTTTTCGATCGATCAAAAATTACTTAAAATTCTTTTAGAAATCTTGGATTAATTCGATCAATCGAATATCATGAATCAAGTTTTTTTTAAAACTCAGGTTTGACTTTTTCAAAGTCACTTTTTCAAAACTTTTCAAACTTTTTTCTCTCTCTCCGACTCGGCAAGGCTCCACAACAAATTCTTTGTCGTTTTCTTCCAAATTTTTTGCAAGGTTTCTCTCTCCTTAAGCCGGTATGTCCATATTACCCTTCCTTTTGCATTGTTTTTCATGTTTCATGCATTATTTTCATGGTTTATGGGTAAATTTTCGGACTATGCATAATTTGGGATTTTTGTTGAATCAAGCCGTATTTTGTGAAATTGATCAATGGGTTTTGTTGCTATATGGATATATTTATGATCTATGATGGTTATTTTGATCAATTTGAGGTTTTGTGGAAAATTGAAAATTCTAGGGCTTGTATTGAACCTGAATTTGGGATTTTGTTCAATTAGAGTAAAATTGATGAAATTGGCTTGTTGTTTTGATATAATTAAGCATTATATCTTGTAATTTGTGTTGTGGTGTGCTCAATTCATCAATTTGTTTTCAAAATCTTAACAAGTGGTTTTTCAATTTTGAGGTTTTTCTTAGAAACTCCATACTCAAGCCAATTTTGTGTAATTGAACTTCAATTGAACTTTTTTTAACTGCATTAGAACATGCATCATGTCATTAATATTGTTCATGCATCATATAGACTTTTGTTCTATTTTTTTGTGCTAACTTGCAGTCTGCCCTTGGGTTTTGTTTTTTGTTTTGTTCTATTGGTTCTTTCTTTGTGTCTTTGTCCTTTCCTTAGCATTATGCCTAGGAAAACTAGAGCTCGTAGGTCTGTTCCCTCACCTTCTCCTTCCCCACCTTCTTTTGACCGTGAGAAGTTTCCGAGTGAGAAAAACCAACAGATTTATGATAAGCTGAACCTTAGGAGAAAGATTTGGTCTGAGCGTGCTGTAGTTTTAGATGAGCTTGATCCTGCCATTAGGGCAAATTTTGAGCATTGAGGCTGGTTACCCTTGGTGGATATTTCTGATCCTCCTCCTCCTGCTACCCTGATTAGAGAGTTCTTTTCGAACATCTCTATCCACGTCTATGATTCCAACACTTTGGTAAAGAGTTGGATACGAGGCATAGAGTACACCATTACTCCTACTGTAGTGGCTGATGCTCTAGGGGTACCCTTGGTCCAGCACCCAGTCTACCCTTATGATAAGTCTCCTCTATTGAGTGATATCATGTCTTACATCACTGGATCTTCTATCCAGTGGGCTTCTAATCCTAGGATCACCTCTGCTGAGCTATCTGAGTTGCATTATATCTTATTTAGGATAGCGTGTCATTCTATTTGGCCCATTTCTCATCTTCACACCATTCCTCTCGAGTGGTGTGTCTTTTTGTATGCTCTAGTGACTGATGCTCCTATTAGTTTTCCTCATTTGTTTCTTCGTCCTTTGAACAAAGTCTATAGGAGTTCATCTTCATCTCATGCTCTTGTCCATCCTATCTTTATTCATAGGATTTTGCTTTATCTTGGTCTAGATGATTTCCCTTCTTCTGAGCCCGTTCATGTTATTGCTCCCATAGGTTCGTCTTTTCTTAGACAGAGGGCTGCTCACCTTCGAGTTGGCTCTCAACACCCTAGGTCTGAGTCTTCTGGTACCGCACCTCCTCCCTCTTCTTCTATAGGTCCTGCTGGTGAGGATGTTGATGATCCTGTTGGTGCTGCTGATGTTCCTCCACCTCCTTCGGATGACTTTGATGTACGTCGTACCTTGGAGACTGTCATGACCGTTCAGGCGGCTCATGGTCAGATTTTGGTGGACTTACTTGATGAGATACGTGCTTTGCGAGCTGACTTGGCACATCTTCGTTCACCCTCACCATCTCCTTTTGATGATGGCTTGTGATTGTCCTTTGGCATTCCGTCACAAAAAGGGGGAGTAGAGCTTTGACACTTGTAGAGGAGTTTTTGTAGTTAGGGAGAGATTTTTTTTTGTTTTGCGGAGTTAATGGAGATATTAGATTGTATCTAGGTGCTTCACTTTGTATATCATTTTTGGGGCTATTCATGTTAGGGGGAGATACATTTATTTTGATCTATGTGATTCTTGTTTCTTGTGATTCACTATTTATTGATTTATATTTATGAGATTATTCATTGATATATGTCTTTATTATGTGTTGTGTGAATTTTTACAAGAATGTTTTATTTTTGTTCTATCTAACTTAAAGGGAGAGTTAGTTTATATATCTGTTGATTTACTATTTTCTGTCACACATGTGTTTATGCGCTTGTTGAGTGTTTCAGGAATATACAGGTTGATTCAATTGAGTTGCTGTCTACACTTGCAACTAATGGATAGTAGTTAGAATTGAATTTTTGTGTTTATGAGCATTATTTATGTAAAGGGCTTTTATTTGTAAACTTTGAGCTTTTAATTTGTGTTTTGTCGTGGATTGCCAAAGGGAAAGTTTGTTAGGTTCTAAAGACTTAGAATTTGTTGCATTTAGAAATCTAATGTGTAATGTTGGCAAACTATGATCAAAACAATGTGTTTAGTCTTGTTTAGGCTTGCTCAAAGTTGTATTATTCATGTAAAGTTGGAATCGAGTGGCTGCAGATGTATTGGTGCATTTCGGCCTGACTCGATCGATCGAAAGTTAGACTCGATCGATCGAAAGTCGGCCAGAATGTTTTTCTGCAGAATTTTCCAACTCAGCCCTACCTCATTAAACGTTTAGGGTTTTATGTTTTTGCCCTAGGTATATAAGGCAAAACCCTAGCCACGTTTTTTAGAGTTGCTTTGAGTGTATTGTTGCTCATACTTTGCTATTTGTGTGAATCTCTTGTGAGATCATTGAGGAGCTTTCCTTCACATAAACTTAGGGTTTTCAAGGTAAAGATTATTTTAACATCTTGATGATCAACTCAGTTGCTGCCATTGGAGCTTAAAGAAACACAAGCGGGGGTGCTTGTATCTTGTGGAGAATCCAAGAAAGAAGGAGTCCGTGGATTCGGAGCTTGCACGTGGTCGTGTCAGTAAGTTCTACTGGTGGGTAGCATTAGGAAGTCAAGCGGGGAGCTTGTAAGTCCTTTTGTATGAACTTCGATTCTTTCGTATAGTGGATTCAAGTTTACCTTGAGGATAGCTAGGTCAAATCCTCCCTAGGTTTTTACCGTGTGGTTTCCTGGGTCATCATATCATTGTGTTATTTACTTTTCCACTGCTTTATATAATTGATATGATTGTTTGATTTGTTAACCTAGATTTGAATAATTTTGACTAAGTTAATCACTTGACTAATTAACTAGGTTAATTTGGTTGGGTTAAGGGGTCTAAAACTGTTCAGATTCTTTACCCTGTTTTGAAGCACCCAAGACTAAGGAACAAGCTAAATAATACAAGAGAAGCACAAAATGGTAATATGTTTGCAATCTGGAGTTATGATGGGAAAATGGCGTATGACAGCATCATTAAAGCAACAGAGGAATTTGACTCTAAACATTGTGTTGGAGTAGGAGGGTGTGGAAGTGTTTACAAAGCAGAGCTACAATCAGGTCAAGTTGTTGCTGTGAAAAAACTTCATTCAATACAAGATTGTGATATTACCAATGCAAAGGGTTTCAAAAATGAGATTCGTACTCTTCTAGAAATTAGGCATCGGAACGTGGTAAAGCTTTTTGGCTTTTGCTCACATCCACGACAATCATTTTTGGTTTACGAGTTTTTAGAAGGGGGAAGTATGAAAGATTTATTGAGCAATAAAGAAGAGATTGTTAGTTTTGATTGGATCAATGGGGCAAATGTTGTTAGAGGCGTGGCTGATGCTTTAGCCTATATGCATCACAATTGCTTACCTCCCATAGTTCATCGAGACATATCTAGCAAGAACATCTTGTTGGATTCAAAATAAGAGGCACGTATCTCTGATTTTGGCACAACTAGGTTTTTGAAGCCAGATTCATCCAATTGGACTTCATTTGCTGGAACATTTGGATACACAGCTCCAAGTAATATAATTTTTTCCTTATTGGCATGCTTAGCCCTCTAGAAATACTTGTCTCCAATTTATTTAATGTAGTGACAATCATAATAAATAGTGGTAAAATATGCTTTTCATTTCGCAATAGGACAAGGTTTGGCTACAAGCTTGGTTGTAGCTAATGGTTACAATTCCCACTATAAAAATTAATATGGTTACACATTTTTGGAAAATCTAATTAATAGATTGTATGTTCTTTATGTTCTTATCATGCATGTCAAATTTTATGCCAATCAGATATTATTCACTATCAATCTTTAAACTTATTTCTTTATGTATAATTTTAGACTACAAAAATTTGAATATATAAACATTTGATTGATGATATAACTATTAATTTTTTATATTCTGAAAATTTTGCAACTATGGAGAATGTAAGAAGGAAGTGTAATCAAGTTTGTTGCTAAACTTTATCCTTCACTATATTCAATGTTGTAGCCATTTCATTATCCAAATTTTCATTTTTGTTGAAGCTTCGTCATAAAGGTAAACATGAGGATCATGGTTCGCTCTAAATATTTATCTCTTAGGTAATAGCTAAGTGATCAATTTGTGAATACTTTACAACATTTTCAATATGAAATGATAACATAAAATAATTTATTTATAATTACAAATTACTATGAAATTACTAATTCACGAAACAGTAGTCATAAACTTTATAATGGGTCAAGTTGTACGTATCAATAATTTTTAAAACAACAAAATAGCATATATATATATTAATGTATAATCTATATTGAAAGCATATGTTTAATATGAATTCTTTTAAATATATATAATAATACTTATTATCTATATATAACATAAAAGTAAAATATTTGACTTTTTGTTGATTATTCTTTATTGCGCCACATGATTACATAAATTTGTGTCACATATACATTTAAAAACACCGAACAATAGTACCTTTTTCATTTTACCCGTTAAGTTTCACTATACACTCACTGTTTCACATACGATGTATATGTTAAAACAAAAAATTGTCATTGAGAGAAAAGTATCAGTAAGACGTAAGGAAGAGAATGAGAAATATGAGAAGAAAACCCACAGGTTTCTTATGTTTCTAAGAAAGACGAAGAGGAAGAAGTTAAGAAGAAGTTTTCAAATAAATATGAACTACTGTTTATACCCAAATGATTATGACATTTCAATAGGCACATTTTCATTCAATATGCACATTTTCGGTCAATAGGCACGTTTTTGGTCAATAGACACATTTTCATTTAATAGGCACATTTTCGATCAATAGATATATTTTTATTCAATAGACACCTTCTGCGTCAATAGGCACCTTTAATATATATCTAATATGAAGGGTTATAACTTTTCAATATGCACATTTTAGTATATCTAATATGAAAGTTATGACATTTCAATAGGCACTTTTTGGTATATTAAATTTGAAGGGTTCTAACACTTCAATAGGCACCTTTTGGTATATCCAATTTAAAGGGTTATAAATTTTCAATAGGCTCATTTTGGTATATATATTACAACCTATCTTATATATAACTATATGTATAACACAAACTAAACTAAAGATGCAATATTCTATCTCTTATTACTTCCTACAAAAAACTAATAAATAAAACAACATTACTTTCTTCTGCCTAACTAATAAAACTTTGTGTTATTCTTTCAATATCTTTTTATTTAATTTCGTGCATTTTTGCTAACTATTCCAACTCAAAAATTATAGTTTTTTTCTTTTTTTTCCTAAAACTAATCCCGTAGTTATTCTTGTGCATTGCACAGGTTAGCAACTAGCATGAAATAAATTTCATCCAATCAACTCTATATATTGTAAGACAAAAATATTTATCTCACTAGTTATGAATAATTTTCCTTAATTAATTGTAATCACAATTAATATTCTTTGAATATTTTAAATTAATTATTTTTAGTTAAATAAATAATAGATTACATATTATAATAATATTTTCAGAAAATACAAAATGTATACACATCAAATAATTTCAAATAAATTAAACAATAAGTGTGTCTTTTAAATGTCTTCACTTTTTTTTTCTTTTTTTTTTTTTTTCTTTTTTTTTTGAGAGAGAGTTTCAACTTATGGCATCCGCTCATGACAATAGCTCTTTATCATCAGATCAAGACACCAATCAGTTTTTGGTGTAGGCGGAGATTGAACCCCAGATCTCTTATACAACCATCAGAGACTTTACCAGTTGAGCTAATTGAAACCCACAAATGTCTTCACTTATACAACGCAAAATAAGATAAATGTAATATTAACAATACTAAATAAAACTTGTTATCTTCCGGTGGATGACAACGTTAGAACATGTTCCATCTTGTTTAATGGAAAAAGATAAATCAATTAATGCATACATACCCTTAAGTCTTTAAATACACCAAAAATTTATTGGTGTCTTGGTCTGATAATAGAGCTATTATTAAGAACGAATGCTAAAAGTTAAAACTCCTGTTTATAACCCCAGTCTACAACTACAAAGATTAGGCCCTTTTGTAGTTGTACTCTGGTTAAATAATGTATTATAAACCCAGTTTAAAATACTAATATTATTATTTTCGTGTGTATTCTAATAAATATTACTGTTTACTCAAAAAAAAAAGTTAAAACTCAAAAAAAAAAAAAGTCTTTAAATACCAAAAAAAAGAAAAAAACTAGGACAAAAATGCATCGTTGTTCTAAACTTTAGTTTAGGAGTGATTTTAGTCATTGAGATTTTAAACTAATCTCTTTTAGCCCTTTAGATGGCATGGCTAACTTAAAATTGACATGTCATCACTCCAATAGACAAATTAAGAACTTCTAACAATCACTTATGGAAACTAAAAAAGATTACTTATAAGTTTATTACAAACTAAAACAGTAATTTTAAAGTTTATATGGAATTAAAAGTGATCAATTTAAGTTTCGAGAACTAAATAGGCTAGGGGTTAAAGACTAACAATGTATCTTGAAAAACAAAAGCTCATTTTTGTAAACTCACATCACCCAGCTTTGTGACACTGAACTCTTTGAATGTCTTCAACTACTGTAAAACAACGCCACCTATGCCGGGGACATATTCAACAAAACAAATTGTATAACTTGGCGGCTATAGACCCCTTTTTTTTGTAGTGTTGGCATTGGTCCTCTGATGGATTGTGTTGAACCTCATCATAATCCACACTCTATTCCCCCAAAACCCAAGGGCATATTCAACAAAATGAATTGAATAATGTTCCCATGCCCATTAAACAAACAGATCAAGCTTCTGTATTTTTTGGCTTTACTATATCTGGATTTAGAGGGAAGAGAGAGAACATTGGAGTTTTTTTTTTTTTTTAATTTTTTTAATTTTTAGTTGAGAGTATTTTAGACTTTGCATAATATAAAACTTTAGGAATCAGACAATTCCATTAGAATTAATAGAGAGAGTAACAAAATTGGGGTTACTCATTTTTGAAACATAGAGAGAAAAATTGGTTAGTTCCAAACATAAATGGGGAAAATGTGAACTACTCTAAACATAAAAGGAGAACACTACTTTTCCTCTATATTTTTTGAAAGTTATGCTTTAATTGCCTTTAGAATTAATGAGTTATACATATATATATATTTTGGGGGGGGGGGGGGGGGGGGGGTTGTTATCCATTTGAGAAAAAAAAAAGATGAAGGGCTTAATAAGTGATATATATATATATATATAATATTATTAAAATATAAAAAAGAGATAAAAGGAAGGAATTTGAAAAGCCCTCTGCTTTAACCCCATGCATGCACTGAAAGTAATTGTGTATAAATATAAAGTAAAAAGGGTTTGTTAGCCCGAAAGGAAAAATAAAAATAAAAATAAGGGATAATTATAAGCATTCACATAAATTATATGAATTTATGCATCCTAACTTTCAAAATTTTACAATCAACACTGTTTCATTGAACCTTGAACGGTTTTAGACCCCTTAACACACAACCAGATTGAGTAGCCTAGCTAATTAGCCAAGTTGTTACTTAGTCAAATTAAGCAATTCTAGGTTAAAACAATCAAACAATCATATCATGAAAATATATAGCAATGGAATAAAAAAAAACACATGATATGATCACCCAGGAAAACCAAACCGGTAAAAAACCTGGGGAGGATTTTACCCACCGATCCTCAAGGCAAAACTGAATTCACTATGAAAGAATTGAAGTTCATACAAAAGGACTTACAAGCTCCCCGCTCGACTTCCTAATGCTACCTACCAGTAGAACTTACTGACACGACCCCGTGCAAGCTCCGAATCCACGGACTCCTTCTTTCTTGAATTCTTCAATCAGCTACAAGCACCCACGCTTGATATTCTTTAAGCTTCAAAGGCAGCAACCAAGTTGATCATCAAGATGTTGAAGTAATCTCCATCTAGAAAACCCTAAGCTTTGTGTAAAGGAAAGCTCCTCTAGATCTCACAAGAGATTTACACAAAACAGCAATGTATGAGCAACAATACAACTGGAGCAACTCTAAAAACGTGGCTAGGGTTTTGCCTTATATACCTAGGGCAAAAACATAAAACCCTAAACGTTTAATGAGTTAGGGCTGAGTTGGAAATTCTGCAGAAAACGCATCTGGCCCGATATTCGATCGATCGAGTCTATCCTTCGATCGATCGAGATAGACCGAAATGCCCCAATGCATCTGCAGTCACTCGATTCCAACTTTACAATATATAATCAACTTTGAGCAAGCCTAAACAAGACTAAACACATTGTTTTGATCATGGTTTGCAATATTACACATTAGAGTTCTAAATACATAAAATCCTAAATCTTTAGAACCTAACAAACTCCCCCTTTGGCAATCCGTGACAAAACCCTAATTAAAAGCTCAAAGTTTACAAGTAAAAAGCCCTTTACAAAAATAATGCTCATAAACTCAAATTCAAACCAAACTACTATCCATCAGTTGCAAGTGTAGACAGCAGCTTTGTTGAATCAACCTATATATTCCTGAAATACTCAACAAACGCATAAACGCATGTGTGACAGAAAAGAGTAAAACAACAGGTATAACATTCTTGTAAGATTCATACAACACAAAATAAAGACATATATGAATGAACAACTCATAAATATAAATCAAAAAGCAGTGAATCACAAAGCCACAAGAATCAATGAATATAACATGTATATCAATCAATGTTACTCCCCCTAACATGAATATCCCCAAAAACGATATACAAAGTGAAGCACCTAGATACAATCTAAAAACTCCACAAGCTCCTCAACAACAAAAAGTAACAAAAAGTCTCCCCCTAACTACAAAAACTCCTCTACGAGTCAAAAACTCCACTCCCCCTTTTTGTGACGGAATGCCAAAGGGCAATCACAAGTTGCCATCAAATGGAGGTGGTGAGGGTGAAAGAAGACGCGCAAAGTCGGCTCGCAGAGCACGAAACTCATCTAGCAAGTCCACCAAAATCTGACCATGAGCCGCCTGAACGGTCATGACAGTCTCCAGGGTACGACGAACATCAAAGTCGGTCGAAGGAGGTGGAGGAACAGCAGCAGCAGCAGCATCATCACCAACTGGATCAGGAACATCCTCACCAGCAAGACCTGTAGAAGAAGAAGGAGGAGGTGCGCTACCAGACGGCTTAGACCTAGGGTGTTTAGAACCAGCTCGAAGATGAGCGGCCCTCTGTCTAAGAAAAGACGCACCTATGGGAGCTATCACATGAACGGGCTCAGAGGAAGGGAAGCCACCAAGATCAAGATAAAGGAGAATCCTATGAATGAAAATAGGATGTACAAGAGCATGAGCAGAAGATGAACTCCTATAAACATCGTTCAAAGAACGAAGAAAGAGATGAGGAAAACTAATAGGAGCATCAGTAACCAGAGCGTACAAAAATACACACCTCTCGAGAGGAATGGTGTGAACATGAGATATGGGCCAGATAGAATGACAGGCTATCCTAAAGAACAGATAGTGCAACCCAGAGAGCTCAGCAGAAGTGATCCGAGGATTAGAACCCCACTGGACAGAAGTCCCAGTGATGTAAGACAAGACATTGCTCAACTCGGGAGACTCATCATAAGGATAGACAGGATTCTGGACCAAAGGTACCCCTAGAGCATCAGCCACTATCTTGGGAGTAATGGTGTACTCTACGCCTCGTATCCAACTCTTTACCAAAGTGTTGGAATCATAGATGCGGATAGAGATGTTCGAAAAGAACTCTCTAATCAAGGCAGAAGGTGGAGGAGGATCAGAAATATCCACCAAGGGTAACCAGCCCCGACGCTCAAAGTTTGCCCTAATGGCAGGATCAAGTTCATCTAAGAGAACAGAACGCTCAGCCCAAATCTTTCTCCTAATGTTTAGCTTCTCATAAATCTCTTGGTTTTTCTCACTCGAAAACTTCTCACGGTCAAAAGAGGGAGGGGGTGGAGAAGGTGAGGAAACAGTCCTACGGGCTCTAGTCTTCCTAGGCATAGTGCTAAGGAAAGGACAGAGACACAAAGTGAAAACCAAAAGAACAAGAAAACAAAACCAAGGGCAAACTGCAAATTAGCACAAAAGAAATATAGAACAAAAATCTATATGATGCATGAACAATAACTATGTTGTGATGCATGAACTAATGCAGTAAACATAGTTCAAATTAAGTTCAATTACAACAAAATTGGCTTGAACATAGAGTTTCTTAACAAAAACCCTAAAAATTTGAAAACTACTTAAAAAATTTTGCAACAAATTGATGAATTAATCATTACACAATGTTGAAAACAGATTATAATAACTAATTGCATCAATTACACAAGCCAATTTCATCAATTAAACCTTAATTGAACAAAATCCCCAATTCGGATCAAATAGAAACCCTAGAATTTGAAAATTTTTACAAAACCCAAAATTGATCAAATTAAACCATTAAGAACATGTTTATAGTGTGTCCCCACAAAAACCCATTGATCAATTATACAAAATTGGGCCTAAATCAACAACAATCCCAAAAAGAAAAGGATCTGAAATTTTGAGCATAAATGCATGAAAAATGCATGAAATATGTAAATAAACTCAAAAAGGAGGGGTAAGATAGACATACCGGCTTGAGGAAAGAGATTTCTTGCAAAAAATTTGGAGGAAAACGACAAAAAATTACCTGTGGAGCCTGCCTTGTCGGAGAGGGAAAGAGAAGTTTGAAAAACTTTTTGAAATAGTGTTTGAAAAAGTCAAGAATCCTGTTTTAAAAAACCTGATTCGCGACTTTCGATTGATCGAAAATCACATTCGATTCGATCGAATCAAACAGTCATTTTAGAACAAACTAAAGCACTTTTTCGATCGATCGAAAATCAGAATGGATCGATCGAAATGGGCAGAGGCTCACAAAATTTTTGAGAAAAATCACAGTTTTGAAAAACACAAACCATATTTTGAAAACAACTCCTCAAAGCATTAAATAATGAAAACAAAATGCATGAGTATGAGATGGAATGATTTTTCAAAAACCCAATTTGAATCCCAGTTTCTCCAAAGAAAATTTCAACCATTCTCTTTTTAAATTCTCAAGCAAAAAAAAAATGTTTTGCATAATTCTCAAAGTATCTTCAAACTTGGTTGGTTAGACCAAAAACACACACAATAACATGTACAAAGTTTAGCAAAGAGTAACTTGTGTAGTGTGTGCAACTTAGTAAAAACTTTGAGAAATATGTGAGGTGATATGTGAATAGCAATCAATCACAAAGTCTACACAATCCATCACATAAAATTTAAAAGAGACTATCACCTAAAGAGTTACATCCTATAACTCACACATCTCCTAGAACAAAAGCTTGCAATCATGTAAGTTTCTTGTATTTTGCCCCATTATATTGTGAAATTTATTATGTGAAATGGCATCAAGCCTAATAGTACACACCAATTGTAATTATGTGAGATGGCATCAAGCCTAATAGTACACACCAATTTTAAGCATTAAGCATTTAATAGAGGCTACACCTTATGTTCTTTTTGTGCATGTGCTACACTTTCTCGAGCACAAAATCTTATGATATGCACTAAGGTGTTCAGGATTGGCTAGTGAACAGTGGTGAGATGGTTATTTATGCCTTTCTCAAAAGAATCAAGTCCGACAGTCAAATAACATGTGACATCAAGATTAAGACAAAGTGATAAACACCATAAACATCTTTCCCACACAACATGCACTACAAAGTTTCAACTAGTCAAGTGCAATATATAAGCTCATCAAAGCTAAACAAGGTACATAAGACATGTTATGTGTAAATAAATTGACCAACCTTGTTTTCAAAAACCAAGAAACATAATGTCAAACAAATTTTTGCTTTCTCCTTTTTTCTTTTCTTCTTTTTTTCTTTTTTTTTTTTCTTTCTTTTTTTTAAAAAAAGGAAAAAACAAATAAATCATAGAATGAAATGCATGAATGTAATGCAAAGCAAATCCTAAAAAAAACATAAATACCAAAGAACAAAGGTCACAGAGGATAGAGCAGTGAAGCACAAGGACCAAGAAAGCCAAAAACAACTTAGGGACACCGAAGAACACCAATCACTTGACGAAGTGTCTCAAACTTACTTCCATCAAGAGGTTTGGTAAAGATGTCAGCGTTTTGACGATCAGTAGGGATATACTCAAGAACAACAATTTTCTTTTCAACCAAATCCCTAATGAAGTGATATCTAAGTTCAATGTGTTTGGTCTTAGAGTGCTGAACAGGATTTTTAGATATATCTATAGCACTAGAATTATCACAATAGACAACCATGGTGTCTTAAGGAATCCCATAATCACTCAAAAGCTTTTTTATCCAAAGGAGTTGAGAACAGCAACTCCCAGCAGCAATATATTCTGCCTCAGTAGTGGATAAAGAAACAGAATTTTGTTTCTTACTCATCCAAGCCACAAGATTGGCTCCAACATAAAAACACCCCCCAGTGGTGCTTTTTCTATCATCAGCATTCCCAGCCCAATCAGAATCAGAAAAACCAGCAAGAGACAAATTTGACTCTTTGCTATAAAACAATCCATAATCACAGGTTCCACTCACATATTTAATAATTCTCTTAACAGCATTTAAATGAGAAACCTTAGGATTAGACTGAAATCTAGAGCAAACACCAACACTAAAAGAGATATCAGGACGACTAGCAGTTAAATATAAGAGACAACCAATCATGCTTCTATACAAAGTAACATCAACAGACTCACCTGATGGATCAATTGTTAATTTCACATTAGCAGCCATTGGTGTTCTAGCATGAGCAGCCTTGTCCAATCCAAATCTCTTGACTAAATTTCTTGCATATTTAGCTTGATTGATGTAGATTCCTGACTCTGTTTGCTTCACCTGCAATCCCAAAAAGTAAGTCAATTCACCAACCATGCTCATTTCAAACATTGCCTTCATTTCATCTGCAAAAGAATGAGCAAAAGAATCATTAGTAGCACCAAAAACAATGTCATCAACATAAATTTGAGCTACAACAAAACCAGTCTTATCCTTTCTTATGAAGAGAGTTGTATCTGCAGATCCCCTTTTGAATCCATGCTCAGTGAGATATGCAGTCAATCTATCATACCAAGCCCTAGGAGCTTGTTTCAAACCATAAAGAGCTCTCTTTAACTTGTAGACGTCATCCGGTTTATGAGGATCCATAAATCCCTTAGGTTGCTCAACATACACCTCTTCTTATAACATCTCATTTAAGAAAGCACTTTTGACATTCATTTGATACAACTTGAAGTTTAGATGACTTGCAATTGCCAACAATATCCAAATGGATTCCAATCTTGTAACTGGTGCAAAGGTCTCATCAAAGTCAATTCCTTCCACTTGTGTGTACCCTTGTGTAACAAGTCTTGATTTGTTTCTAATCACGGTGCCATGTTCATCTGACTTGTTCTTAAAGACTCATTTAGTTCCAATCACATTTACATTTTTCGGCCTAGGAACTAATTCCCACACATCATTCCGAACGAATTGATGAAGTTCTTCATGCATGGAATTTACCCAATCAGCATCTTGAAGTGCTTCATCTACCTTCTTCGGTTCAAATTGGGACAGATAACATGAGTGAGTGATCACATTCAAGGCTTTTGATCTCAATCTCATGTTATCATTCAGACTACCCAATATATTTGTGGAAGGATGATTCAATCTCACTCTAGAGGATGGACGTTTAACAAGAGATGTTGTGGTACCTTTCTGTTCAAATGGAGGACTGAGCTCACTTTGTACCTGTCGAGTGTCAAGAGCTAGAGTGGATGGTTCTGAACTTGATGGTACTGAGACTATATCATTCAACACCAACAGCTCTTCCTCACTATGTTTCCCAACATACTCAGTAAGAAGAGAATCATTAACTTCTAAAGACTTATCTTGAGCAGGAACAGTGCTTTCTGAAGATGCTTCTGAACACACTTCATCATTTATCATAACATTTGAGGATTCTATGACTGTTTTGGTTCTCAGATTGTACACTCTATAAGCTCTACTGGTGGAAGAGTATCCTAGAAAGTATCCTTTGTCACTCTTTGCATCAAACTTTTCTAGGTTCTCCCTATCACGTAGAATGTAACAGTCATTGCCAAATATCCTGAAATATTTGACAACAGGTTTCTTCCCTCTCTAGAGTTCATAGGGAGTTTTCTTGGAGTCAGGTCTAAAATACACCCGGTTGAGTGTATGACACGCAGTGTTGACTGCTTCTCCCCAGAAGGACTTTGGCAATTTTTTGTTGTGTAGCATGACTCGTGCCATCTCCTGAACAACCTTGTTTTTCCTTTCCACAATCCCATTTTGTTGAGGAGTCTTGGGAGATGAGAACTCTTGGTGAGTGCCTTGATCATTGCAGAAAGTAGCCAGCTTGGTATTCTCAAATTCTCTTCCATGATCACTTCTGATTCTGGCTATCACAGTATCTTTCTCAACCTGCAATTTCTTGCACAGATGTATCATCTTCTCAGGAGCCTCAGCTTTATCTTTCAAAAGCACAACCCAAGTATATCTAGTAAAGTCATCCATGACAACTAGAATATATTTCTTTCCACCCAAACTTTGAACTCTGGTAGGACCCATGAGATCATTGTGTAATAACTCTAAAGGTCTTGAGGTTTGCACACTAGTCACAGATGGATGCTTGGATTTTACTTGTTTACCTATCTGACATGGTCCACAAATGCACTTATCTATCTTCTCAAACTTAGGTAAACCAATAACTGCCTCACATTTGGAAATCTTCTCTAACTGCTTATGACTGGCATGTCCCAACCGTTGATGCCACAAATCAACTTGATCAATCTTTGCACTAAAGCACTTGTTGTTTACATTTGGTGTTATGCCATAACAGTTGTCAGCTGTCCTTACACCAACACACATACAGTCACCTCCTCCATCAAGTATCTCACATTCATACTTGGTGAAAAGAACATTTAATCCATTGTCGCAAATCCGACTTATGCTGAGTAAATTGGCCTTCAATCCATCAACATACCAAACATCTTCAAACACTAGCAATCCTGGAATGTCCACAGTTCCAATGCCTCTGATGACAGATTTGCTTCCATCTCCAAAAGTGACTGTCCCAATCTTTCCTTCAAAGAATGTTTTGAATAAACTTTTATTTCCTGTTATGTGCCTAGAACAACCACTATCCAAATACCAAAGACAAGAATCACGTGCCTTTAAGGCGGTTAAAGCAGTATAACATACATAATTCTTATCACATGTGATTATGCCAAGATACTTAAAGAAAGATTTAACAAAAAAAACAAAAGGCAAAGACAAAAAATAGATAAGTTGACAAATAAGCAAAAAGATTTTCCAAGAATCCATGACAACAGGGGTCAAGGATCATCTCAGAGATCAAAAATCTCAGACAAAAAGAGCTACCCGCTCTGATACCACTTGAATGGTTTTAGACCCCTTAACACACAACCAGATTGAGTAGCCTAGTTAATTAGCCAAGTTGTTACTTAGTCATATTAAGAAATTCTAGGTTAAAACAATCAAACAATCATATCATGAAAATATATAGCAGCGGAATAAAAAAAACACACGATATGATCACCCAGGAAAACCAAACCGGTAAAAAACCTGGGGAGGATTTTACCCACCAATCCTCAAGGCAAAACTGAATTCACTATGAAAGAATTGAAGTTCATACAAAAGGACTTACAAGCTCCCCGCTCGACTTCCTAATGCTACCTACCAGTAGAACTTACTGACACGATCCCGTGCAAGCTCCGAATCCACGGACTCATTCTTTCTTGAATTCTTCAATCAGCTACAAGCACCCACGCTTGATATTCTTTAAGCTTCAAGGGCAGCAACCAAGTTGATCATCAAGATGTTGAAGTAATCTCCATCTAGAAAACCCTAAGCTTTGTGTAAAGGAAAGCTCCTCTAGATCTCACAAGAGATTTACACAAAACAGCAATGTATGAGCAACAATACAACTGGAGCAACACTAAAAACGTGGTTAGGGTTTTGCCTTATATACCTAGGGCAAAAACATAAAACCCTAAACGTTTAATGAGTTAGGGCTGAGTTGGAAATTCTGCAGAAAAAGCATCTGGCCCGATATTCGATCGATCGAGTCTATCCTTCGATCGATCGAGATAGACCGAAATGCCCCAATGCATCTGCAGTCACTCGATTCCAACTTTACAATATATAATCAACTTTGAGCAAGCCTAAACAAGACTAAACACATTGTTTTGATCATGGTTTGCCAATATTGCACATTAGAGTTCTAAATACATAAAATCCTAAATCTTTAGAACCTAACAAACCTTCTCAAAAAAAAAAAAAAAAAAACACTGTTTCATTGAAAGTAATCGTGTATAAAAATAATGTAAAAGGGGTGAGTCAACCCAAAAGGAAAAATAAAAATAAGGGTTAATTATAAGCATCCGCATAAATTATATGAACGTATGCATCCGAAATTTCAAAATTTTACAATCAACATTGTTTCAACATTAAAATGTATTTTTCACCTCATTGTCTAAATTAAAACTCTATTGGGTAATATCCACACCAAACTTTGATTGCATTAGAAATGTGCACCCTATACAATGAGACCATTAGTTTACACCACTAATTTGGATGGTTGGTGAATATCACAAATTATATTCTTGAATCAAGGTTTTGGTTGAAACATTACGATTTTTATGGTACACATTATAAATACTGTATTAATTTAGGGTGGATAGCTGCAGTTAAAAAAATAAGTTTACATGGGAAGGAACATTGAACTACACTTTAGTTTTATACAGTATCATACCAAGTTAGATAAGTTAGATTCTTATATTTTGCAGAGCTTGCATATACAATGGAAGTGAATGAGAAATGTGATGTTTATAGTTTTGGAGTGTTAACATTGGAAGTCATTGATAGGCCACAAACTGAATGACCCCTTGTGATTATACCAATTAATTAATTAGCCAAGTTATTAATTAATCAATTAATCATGCAATTGCATGGAAACACAAATAAATCACCAAAAACTAAATATGCAGCGGAAATTAAATAATACGGTGATTTGTTTACGAATGGGGAAAACCCTTACGGCAAAAACCCCACCGGGTGATTTTCAGGTCACCACTCCCGAAACTCCACTATTATCAAATCAAACGGTTACAAGTAAAAGGAATCCCAAGTACCTTACCAACCTACAGTTGAACCCTTACCCCAATACCCAATTGGACTTGATCTGTAGCGACAGTTCCCACCTTTGATGCACGGCTCCCAAGTACGTGACTAACCAATGTGCGGATCCCAGTACGCGACTTCAAAACACCAACTAAGAAGGAGAGGTTGGCTGCAAAGTTCTTCAGTTCATCCTATATGATGAATAACAGAAAGATGCTTGGTTACAAAAATGGGGAAAACCCTTACGGCAAAAACCCCACCGGGTGACTTTCAGGTTACCACTCCCGAAACTCCATTATTATCAAATCAAGCGGTTACAAGTAAAAGGAATCCCAAGTACCTTACCAACCTACAGTTGAACCCTTACCCCAATACCCAATTGGACTTGATCTGTAGCGACAGTTCCCACCTTTGATGCACGGTTCCCAAGTACGTGACTAACCAATACGCGGATCCCAGTACGCGGCTTCAAAACACCAACTATGAAGGAGAGGTTGGTTGCAAAGTTTTTCAGTTCATCCTATATGATGAATAACAGAAAGATACTTGGTTACAAAACTCTTTGGTGCAAATACATAGCAACTTCTTCAAAGAAGATGAACTAGGTCAAGAACTTCATCTTTTGATCACAATTTGCTTGAACAGAGATTGCTCAATGCTTTTTTTAACTTGTGTATATTTTGACGGTTCTTAAAACAATCCTTTTATATGTTTAGGGTTAGAGGAAAAGAAGGCCCAAAAGCATATTCACGGATCCCAAGAAAATCAGATCAGAAAATCTGAAATTTTAAATCTCGACAGATAGCAAGTGTCGAGGTAGCTATCGAGCAGGTGTCGAGCTTTAATGAAATTGCACTTCAGCTTGCTTTTTCTTGGACAGACTTGATGACTTCAACACTTGACCTTGAAACCTTGTTTCTTGAAGTATTAAAAACACCTAGAACTACCCAATTACAAGTAGAGTGCGTTTTGTCAAAGGATTAGCCAATTTACATAAATAAGTGACATATGTTCTTAACAAGTGAAAACACATATGTCCTAACAATCTCCCTCTTTGGCAATCCGTGACAAAACCACAACAAACAAATGAACATATGAGAGAAGTCATAAATCACTCAACTCATATTCACTTGTTGAATACAATAAAATCTATCCTAACACAAACTCTTGAAAAACTTTGCAAGAAGAGAGTTTATGGCAAGTAGACTTTGACAACCTGTATTTCTGAAACACTTTAAACAAAACTCATCAAGACATCTTGTGTGAAACAGAAATAATAGATTGCATACAAGTATAAAGAACATGTGTATAAAGATAGAGAAGAAACAACACATGGAGAGAGAGGTGAAAGAAATATACATCCACATATATAAAGAAAAATAAGTACAATGTATGTAAAAATGGTCAAAGGACCTCATATACAAGATCAATGTATCTATAAAGAATAGAAAAGAAAAGATACATCAAAACCTCACTACATCCCTCAAAATATCAACACTCCCCCTATCAAAATGTCCTATACTAACTCTCCCCCTAAGATGACTACTCTCATAACCCAAAACTACTCCCCCTTTTTGTCACGAGTGACAAAGGGTAGAGTGTCATGTAGACATCTCATCAGTAGAGCTAGCATCTCCATCATCATCATCTGAAGCATCATCATCATCCTCATCCTCAGAATCTGAAGCCACTGGAGTAGGTGGTGAAGAAGTAGCCTCTGGAGCAAAACCACCCATGGTCGCCTGCCGTCGTGCAATACGACCAACACGAACATTCACCTGATACAACTCAGCGGAGAGTGTATCGAGGCGAGTGTCCATGCGCTACAGCTGCGCCATAATGTCTCCTAGAGATACATCGCCCGTAGAGGAAGAAAGAGTAGATGTAGATGGAGCTGATCTGGATGGAGCTGAACGGGAGGGAGGAGTGGAATCTGTCTGTCACAACCTAAACTGAGCCTCACTACGTTTTACGGTGGCGGCATCTATGGCACATATGTGTGTGAAGTGGTTGGACACAGGAAAGGGAATAGAAAAATGGCGTAAAATCCTCGTGATAGCGGAAGGAAAGATGAGCTTATCACAGGACGCCGAATCAAGATGAACATCTATGATAGAAAGAATAAAATGAGAAGTAAAATCTATAGTCAGATGCTCTAGAAGAGATAACAAGAAACGAGCACGAGGCTCTGTGATGGAGTTGTAGTGAGAGAGTGGATGGAGTACAAAAGTCATCACCATGTTAAGAAATCTAGGACCTTTAGCAAAAGGCCTACATGATGTGTACTGATGCTCTCCCCAATCAGCTGGGCGCTGACAAAAGGCAGAAATGAGCTCATCTTTGGACACAGTCCTCAGACGCTCACAGGAAGGGTAATCAGGAAAATCTATCCTAGGAACCCTAAGCACATCCGCAACTAACTATGGTGTGACAGGGATGCGCGTACCTCGAACACGAGTGAAAAAGAGAGGTACTGAACGATCTATCCCGTGCATGT
The DNA here is from genome assembly GCA_019022515.1 of Quercus aquifolioides. Classification (NCBI taxonomy): domain Eukaryota; kingdom Viridiplantae; phylum Streptophyta; class Magnoliopsida; order Fagales; family Fagaceae; genus Quercus; species Quercus aquifolioides. The sequence goes on from CM032329.1 coordinate 24,458,248, forward strand.
TGGAGTAAAACTCCTGAATCAGCACGAGAGGGCAAGCGACTGAGACGTCACACAGTGACTCCTATCCCCTACTGTGAATGACAGAGGGAAGGTCAGTATCGACGAAGTCCGCCAGAATGACTTGGCGTTCCGAATGAACACCTCGTCGAGAAAAGTTCTCCGAAAATGCTTTGTGGGCATCTCCATCACGGAACCGAAGGTTAAGAGTAGCAGAGTCAAAAGAAGAGGAAGCTTCAGAACGCAGAGGGCTCCGAGCCGGAGTGGATTTACGTTTGGGTGCCATAGACACTACTAACATAAAAGAATGAGAAAGAAATAGATAGGGAGACAATCAGAAAAGTCCCACCATAGTTCAAATAGATCAAATATATTGAACAAAAAGTACGTATGCATGGAAATGCATGAACATGTGACATGCAAATCAAAAGGCATCATGGGCTCAGCCCAATCCAATCCTACCAACACACAAACATAGAGCACACATCTAAATGCATGTAAATATCATTCTAATGCACACGAAATGCAATGTATGCCATTTTAAAAACATTTAAGTGAAAACCCAACCCAAAATTTTAAGAAAGACTCATCAATTTCGAAAAACCCCAAAAAATTTCAAAAAACCCAAAAACTAGGTTTCAAAACATGAAATGCATGAAAAAGGAATGGAAAAATGATCTTACCAAGTGATTGAAACCAAGGGAAGACCGAAAATGAAGAGGGTTTGAAGATTTGAGTGAGAGAAGGGTGTTTGGGAGATGAAACGCTTCGGACAGATCGAGTGAATGAGAGAAAAATCGCGACAGAGCCTTATATAGACACCTCAGTAAATCTCGACAGCTGAGGTGTCGAGAGGTATCGAGGAAGCTATCGAGGAAAGTGTCGAGGATTTAGCCTTCGACAGCTGCAGGTATCGAGAGGTGTCGAGGTACAAGAACCAATTTCGAAGAACAGAAGCTCGATCGATCGACCAGGTATCGAGGAGGTATCGAGAAGACAGGAACTTTCTCGATCGATCCACCAGGTGTCGAGACAGGTGTCGAGATTGCGATAAGAAAAGGCTTGAGAAATTCGACAGATAACCAAGTATCGAGGAGGTGTCGAGCCAGCAATTAAAAGTAGTTTTTTGAGAAGAGAAAAACACAGACATGAATGCAATCCAACATACACCTCAACCAATGATCCACTCAACATATAAAGCTCTCAAAATCATCTCTCAACAAGAATTTAAGCACATGGATCCTCAAAAACACACAGACACACTAAACAAGTCTAACCAATTTTATTTTTCAAAAATAAGTTAAGACAGTTTAGTGAGCATACATTAGCACATGTAAAACCTTTGTGATGGTCAAATCACATTGTACCTGCACATGTATCAAAAGTAGCAAAGAATATTGCGTGTTGTGTGTGAAAAACATCGCAAGATTGCATATGTGTATACATGTTATGACGATCTGAGATATGAGAAAATAACTTTAACTCACACACAATCATAACTGTTTGATGGGGACTATCACCTTCGAGGTACATCCTATAACTCCCACATCTCCTAGAATACACGCTTGCAACCATATTTAAAGCATTTTTTATCTTTTTGCTTTTTATTTTCTTTGCATATTTTCTTTTAAGCATATCATACATGGGCATATAAAAGAGAGAAAAGAAACACCCAAGATGTTTAGCATTTGACATCGCACTTTTGCTATGCCGAAGCATACGAATGTCTTTGACACTACACATTTACTATGCCGAAGCATACAGGTGTCATATTATGATTGGCGGGCAACAGTGGTGAGATGGTTATTTATGCCTTTCTCTTATGATTTTCTAGTTCTACCCGTTAAAAAGAGTGATATGAGTGTTAAACTTTAAGAGATAACTTAATCTTACTCATCACAAACAAGAGTCACAAAGCTCACTTGCTTAGTTGTGCATAGAGATGCTCATTTAAGCTACAAGAGATACAAAGTTTAGAAAACTTTGTTTCAATGGCCATCCAAGGTACACAAGTACCAAAGTACACAAAACACACACTGTTTTTGTATTTTTCTGATTTTTCAATTTTTTTTATATTAAAACAAAATAAACAAAACTAAAAGTAAACACACAAAACATGTTAAACAAAACAAAGCATAAAACTAGATGCAAATGCATGAGGAAGAGGGACAAGAGAAGGAGATCAATCCATGGAGATGACACCAATGTTTTGACGAAGGAATTCAAAACGTTTGCTGTCAAAAGGTTTGGTGAACAAGTCATCCTTCTGATCATTAGTGTGGATGAACTCAAGAGTGAGAGTACCATCTTCGACAAGCTCCCTAATGAAGTGATGTCGAATCTCTTCGTGTTTGGTTCGAGAATGCTGAACTGGGCTCTTAGAGATATTTATGGCACTGGTATTGTCACAGTAAATAGTGAGATGCTCTTGACAAATACCATAATCATGAAGGAGTTTTTGCATCCAGAGGAGTTGGGTGCAGCAGCTACCGGCAGTGATGTATTCAGCTTCTTCAGTGGATAACGAGATGGAGTTCTGATTTTTGCCCATCCAAGAGACAAGATTGTTACCCACATAAAAACAACCCCTTTAAGTACTCTTTCTATCATCAGCATTACCAGCCCAATCAGCATCAGAGTACCTGGCTAAGACACCATTAGTGTCCTTGCTATACCACACACCAAACTCAGCAGTGGTTTTGACATACTTTATAATTCTTTTTAAAGCGGTCATGTGGGATTCCTTGGGATTAGCCTGATATCTAGCACACACTCTAACACTGTAACTAATGCCAGGTCTACTAGCAGTAAGGTAAAGAAGACTACCTATCATGCTTCAATAAAGAGAGGGGTCAACACTCTTACCTAACAAGTCTACAGTGAGTTTAACATTTGGGCTCATAGGAGTTCTAACAAAACTAGTAGATTCCAAACCAAACTTTTTCACAAGATTCTTAGCATATTTAGATTAAGAAAGGAATATACCTGAATCTTGTTGGCGAATTTGCAATCCTAGGAAGTGAGTCAACTCTCCAATCATACTCATCTCGAACTCGGCTTGCATGAGTTTTGAAAAGCCATGAGCAAGTTCATCCTTAGTCGAACCAAAGATGATATCATCAACATAGACTTGAGCAACCATCAACTCACCATCTTCCTTTTTGATGAAGAGAGTTTGATCAGTCTTTCCTCTTGTGAACCCATGTGACACCAGATATTGTGTGAGTCTATCATACCAGGCTCTAGGAGCTTGCTTCAATCCATAAAGTGCCTTTTTAAGGTATAGCACATGATCCGGGAAGTGTGGAACAATGAACCCTTTTGGTTGAGCCATATAGACATCCTCTTTGAGTAACCCATTCAAGAAGGCAGTCTTTACATCCATCTGATAGAATTTGAAATTCAGCTAACATGCTAGGGCAAGCAGAATTCTGATTGACTCCATTCGAGCAACTGGAGAAAATGTTTCATCATAGTCTACTCCTTCCATTTGTGAGTATCCTTAAGCCACAAGTCGAACCTTGTTGCGAATCACATTGCCTTCTTCATCAGTCTTGTTGCGGAATATCCACTTTGTACCGATGATGTGCTCACCTTCAGGTCTAGGTACTAGAGTCCAAACATCATTCCTCTGAAACTGAAGTAGTTCACCCAACTTTCATCTTGTAGTGCTTTCTCAACTTTCTTGGGTTCAGCCTGTGACAAATAACAAGAATAAGACACAAAGTTTGCAACACATTTATCGACTGTACGTTTCCTTAATGTGAGTTCATTCATGTTTCCCACAATAACTTCAGGAGGATGATTTAATTTGATTCTAAAGGGGTCCTTTTTCTTTATGAGACTCAGAATATGGTGAAGTAGGAGCATCTGCAGAGTCTTCCACAATACTAGGAGTACTTGGGGACACAGGTTCTGGTTCAATAATATATTGAACTTCCCTAGGCTTAGGAGGTAGAATTTCTTTAGAGAGTTCCTCAATGCCTTTCTCAGAACTGGAATATGAAGACTCATCAATGACCACATTTACTGTTTCCATTACCTTCAGAGTTCTCTTGTCGTATACCTGATAAGCCTTGCTTGTGGACGAGTATCCCAGAAATATGCTTTTATCGCTTCGAGAGTCAAACTTTCCCACATTCTCTCTATCCTTAAGAATGAAGCAAGTGCTTCCAAATATCCTGAAATACTTCACATTTGGCTTTCTTCCTTTCCATAACTCATAGGGAGTCTTTTTGGTACCGGGTCTGAAGTACACCCTATTAACCGTATGACATGCAGTGTTTACGGCTTCTCCCCATAAGTTTCGAGCCACATCTTTGTTATGCAACATGGCTCTGGCCATCTCTTGAATAACCCTATTCTTTCTTTCAACCACACCATTCTGCTGAGGTGTAATAGGAGCAAAGAACTCTTGAGATATGCCTAATCTTATGCAGAAAGACTCCATGTATGAGTTCTCGAATTCTTTACCATGGTCACTTCGAATTCGATCAATCTTTAAGCTCTTTTCATTCTGCAGTCTTGTGCACAAAGCCTCAATGTGCTCAGGAGCATCAGACTTTGATCAGAGTAAGATAACCCAAGTGTATCTAGTAAAGTCGTCTATCACAACCATGATGTATCTCTTACCACCAAGAGACTCGGTTCTAGTTGGACCCATAAGATCTAAATGCAAAAGCTTCAATAGTCTAGAGGTAGCTGGTGTCTGAGTACCTGGATGCTTAGCTTTCATTTGTTTCCCAAGCTAACATGGTCCACACACCACATTGCTCATTCTACTAAGTTTCGGTATCCCCAAGACTGATTCATGCTTAGATACAATGGATAGATGCTTGTAACTAGCATGTCCCATTCATTGATTACATAGATCTTCATTAGGCAAACGAATGCTATTGCACACTATATCGGCATCAGGAACCAATTCATTAGCAGTTGTCCAGAGTGCGAACCTCATTAATGAGCTTTTTTCCAGACTCATCCATGACAAGACACTTTCTCTTTGAGAATAGCACCATGAAATCTTGATCACATATTTGACTTATGCTCAATAGGTTCACCCTTAGACCTTCTACATAAAGAACATTTGCAATGTCTGGCAGTCCTGGTAGAGATATGATTTCTTTCCCTTTTATCTGTGACTTGCTTCCATCACCAAAAGTCACATTCCCACCTTTCTTAGGCTCAAAGATCTTGAAGAGAGATCGGTCTCCAGTCATGTGTCTTGGGCAACCACTGTCAAGATACCATAGACATGTATCCATTACTTTGAATGTAAACTTCATCATGAAACACACTTCATGCTTGGATGACAAATCAAAGGGAATAGTTCTTTCACTCAACTGCCTTTGATGAGCAAAGCCTTTAACTTTTACTCTTCTCAGATGAACTCCTTTGCGCATTTTCATTCTGAGACAGTCTAGTTTCTTTTTAGCCAAACTGAGATCCCCAATTGTTATTATAAAAGAATTCAAATAACTTTTAGACTTGTATTTTCTGAGACACTCAAACAAATAGTGATTAGAAAAACAAGATGTATTTGAAAACAAGGATCTCTTCAAGCCGGTTATAGCCATGACAACAGGGGTCAATGGATCAAAACAGCAAATATTAAACCTAATCAGAGTGTGCCCGCTCTGATACCACTTGATAGGCCACAAACTAAATGACCCCTTGTGATTAAACCAATTAATTAATTAGCCAAGTTATTAATTAATCAATTTATCATGCAATTTCGTGGAAGCACAAACAAATCACCAAAAACTAAATATGTAGCGGAAATTAAATAACACGGTGATTTGTTTACGAATGGGGAAAACCCTTACTGCAAAAACCCCACCGGGTGATTTTCAGGTCACCACTCCCGAAACTCCATTATTATCAAATCAAGCGGTTACAAGTAAAGGAATCCCAAGTACCTTACCAACCTACAATTGAACCCTTACCCCAATACCTAATTGGACTTGATCTGTAGCGAAAGTTCCCACCTTTGATGCACGGCTCCCAAATACGTAACTAACCAATGCGCGGATCCCAGTATGCGACTTCAAAACACCAACTAAGAAGGTGAGGTTGGCTGCAAAGTTCTTCAGTTCATCCTATATGATGAATAACAGAAAGATGCTTGGTTACAAAACCCTTTGGTGCAAATACACAGCAACTTCTTCAAAGAAGATGAACTAGGTCAAGAATTTCGTCTTTTGATCACAATTTGCTTGAACAGAGATTGCTCAATGCTTTTTTAACTTGTGTATATTTTGACGGCTCTTAAAACAATCCTTTTATATGTTTAGGGTTAGAAGAAAAGAAGGCCCAAAAGTATATTCACGGATTCCAAGAAAATCAGATCAGAAAATCTGAAATTTTAAATCTCGACAGATAGCAAGTGTCGAGGTAGCTATCGAGCAGGTGTCGAGCTTTAATGAAATTGCACCTCAGCTTGCTTTTTCTTGGACAGACTTGATGACTTCAACACTTGACCTTGAAACCTTGTTTCTTGAAGTATTAAAAACACCTAGAACTACCCAATTACAAGTAGAGTGTGTTTTGTCAACACCTCAGCTTGCTTTTTCTTGGACAGACTTGATGACTTCAACACTTGACCTTGAAACCTTGTTTCTTGAAGTATTAAAAACACCTAGAACTACCCAATTACAAGTAGAGTGTGTTTTGTGAAAGGATTAGCCAATTTACATAAATAAGTGACATATGTTCTTAACAAGTGAAAACACATATGTCCTAACAGTGATTATGGGAAATCATCCAGGAGACCTTATTTCATTTCTATCATCATCTTCATCATCAGCAACAACTTCAACCGCCCATGATATACAATTGAAAGACATTTTAGATCAACGACTCAAATCTCCTAGAAATCAAGTCGCATTCAAAGTGGTCTTGATTGCAAAGCTTGCATTGGCATGCTTGGCAACCAATCCAAAATCTAGGTCAACCATGCAAGAGGTTTCCAAGAAGCTATCTATTGAAAAAGCACCTACATTGGAGGTGGTCGACATGCTTACCTTCAGTTTACGATTGAACAATGCTTGATGTAGTAATTATGTGCATCTTTTCTCCCTTGATTTTTTTTTTTTTTTTGGGTACTCTATTAAGGTTAATAGTGTGTTGGAAAATTTGGTGTCAATGTTTCTAATGTAATTGCAATATTTTCCTGTATTCATTTTATTTAAGTTGTAATTGTTTTGTGTCTTTGAGGTTAAAGAGCTGAAAGAAGAGGTTCAAAGCGCTATGTTGAGGAACTTGATCAAGCAAGTTTTAAGGGAACATGTGAGAAGACAAGCGAGATTTACCATGACTACGCATATCAATTTTTCCAGTTTATATTAGTAGCCAACCAACTCTTGATTGTACTCAATATAAGAACGACAATAAAACCTATATTTAGTTGGCAAATTTTTAGAAAACCAAAACCGGAGAGAGTATTCCTTCTAGCCTCCATAGTCTCCATGGTGGTTTCTCTTCATAGTTTCCAAAACGGAAGTTGAGACACTAATCACCAATGTGATCTCTTCAACACTTCAAGGTCACTTGAAAGATTTGATCAAGGTCTCTGTGTTTTTCCTAATCCAAAAGCCACATTATTCTATTAGAAATAGGATGGAAGTAAGGTGGCAATTTTTTTCTTTATATAAAGTCGTGGTGTGTGTGGTGTAATGTGAGAACGAACACTACAAAACCTCAAGAGAGTCCAATGCAGCAAGTCAGAGAGCGTTGCCACACAGAGAGAGAGAGAGAGAGAGAGAGAGAGAGAGTCTCAAATATAACTACATCAGATTCCATTTTTTGCGATGACATTGTTTTAATTTGTAAAGTCTTTCTTATATTTTTCCAATTTATTATGAACTCAATTTTTGGGTATAAAATTGAGCGATGTAATCGGGTCCGTTTGGATACAACTGATTGTTGCTGAAAACACTATAGCAAAATAATTTTTAAATATATGAATAGTACTGTAAGACCCATTTTTAATATTTTTTAATACGTGAACAGTGTTGCTACAGTGCATGAACAGTGCGCTACAGTGCATAAACCGTAATAATTGTCTCTTGCACAGTAATTTTACTGTTCATGCACTAAAAAAAAAAAAGTCCGAAACATGAATTCTGAAAACGTACAGTAACTATCAGTGTTATCCAAACCGGCACGATATCTATTTTATTATAGGTATTGATCAATCTTGTCCCCTGCTTTTTATCTAGGTAAATTTGGCACGTTGGTCTGAATTTTTTTTCTTGGTGCTTATGTTTTATTTATTTATTTCACTATTACTAAAGAGCTATTTAATTTAATTCACACGATGGGACGACTGAAAACGAAAAATTCAATAGTAGACTTATTAGATTATAGACTTGGCATTACTGCTTGATGAATTGATTATAAGTAGGGGTGTCAATTCAGGTTAGCGTGTCAAGTTCGTGTCGTGTCGAGATAGGAGTATTCGACTAAATGGCTCAACCCTAACCCGACCTATTTAATAATCGTGTCATGATCCTTTAACCCTAACCTGACCTGTTAATAAAGCGGGTTGACCTGATCCAACCCATTTGATACGCTTAATAAACGAGTCGTGTTGGGTTAACACAAATGTAACACAACCCATTTCAACTTGCATAATATTAAATATAACATCCATCTAGAAATAATTTTTTTTACATCCCAAAAAACAGTGCATACACTTCAAGTCTTCAACCCACATTCAAAATAATATAGTTCAACAAAAATATAACATTCATCTAGAAATAAGTTTTTTACACTTCAAAAGAAGTGCATACACTTCAACCCAAATTCAAAATAACAAAGTTTAACAAAAATATAATATCATTGGAAATCACCAAATGCTAAGTATCAATATTGAAAGAATTTGAGCAAACAGTAGACTAATCCTAACTATGATCACGATTATCATCCAAAGATTCTTTGTTGATGTCCTAATTCATAACATCTTCCACAAGCTCATCCAATTTCATTTGTGCAAGTTTTATGCCAAAAAATATATATATATATATATATATATATATATATTAGTAGTTCTAGGGTCTGTAAAGTTTCAATTTCCAATTATATCCCTTGTAAATTTTTATAATTACTCACTTTTATTTTTAAATTTAAAATATATGTTGGATATAAAAGGTATTTGACAAATCTAAAATAAAATAAATATTTATTTGTTATACGAGTTAAACGGGTTGTGTTAAGTGGATCATTTCGGGTTGACACAAATAAATTAGCGTGTCAAACGTGTCTATTGCGGGTTACGCGGGTTGACCCGCTTATGACACGTTTTTTAGTATGTCGCTTTCGGGTTGACCCGTTTATGACCCAAACCCATTAAGGCCTAACCCTAACCCGAAAAAACCCGTGTCGGGTTCGTGTCGTGTTCGCGGGTTGGGTCAAACATTGACACCCCTAATTATAAGTAGCCCAACCTAAATTTTATGAAGACTTGATCTTCCAATAACCATGATTGTTAATATAAACTGAAGTAATTTACTGGTGTGCGCAAAATCGAACTGCATAATTACACTATATGAATCCCCAATATCCTTCGTTCCTTTATAGCAACTTAGGAGAAATCTTTGTGGGCATTAATTCCTGGCGAAGGAAATGGAAGGGGGTCCTTGGTGATTGTCTCGTCTGGATATAGTAAGGACCAATCATAATGGGTTACAATAAAATGAACAAAGATGAGGATATTCAATTTGGCTAGTTGGTACCCTGCACACACTCTTGGGTCTCCTCGGAAGGGAAGAAATACATATGGTGGTACGGGCTCCTCAAATCTACTTGGATTGAAATTCATTGGGTCTTGAAAATAATCATCAGCATAATGAGTTTCATATGTTGTCCACAGTACCTGCAGAGAACCACAACCAAATGTCAATTATTTTTAAATGGGAATTTCAAAATTTTATGTAGTTAATTTTGACTTATTTTCATTATGACTCAAGTTTTCATAGATTCACCGATTTGTCCATGTCACATTGAAACTTGAGTAGATTAGATTGAACCAACATATATACACTTCTCACTAAAAGCTCTTAGCTCATTTTACACAATATCCACAATTGATGCACTAATATATACATTTTAAAAAGTAAAAAACAAAAAAAAAAGTCCGTATTTAAAACATGAAAATTGATGTAAAAAAGTGGATGTAAAAATATCATTGCCTTATTGTAATCAACCTAGGTGCATAGTACTTCAAAATCATGGTGTTGGAATGCAATCAAACTACAATTGGTCTATCATATGTAATAAAGAAAGAAGAAATCCAGCATGCACCTTCCATCCTTTGGGAATGGTGAGTCCTTCATATTCAATGTCAGCAATTGCTTTCCTGAATGAACCAAAGATAGGAGGGAACAGCCGCATGCTTTCACGTGCAACTTGCCAAGTATACTTCATCTTCTTCATATTCTCCAATGTTAGATTCTCACCCGGTATTTTGTTGCTCATTATATCAACATGTTCTGACAAGAAATGAGATACTCTAATGTGAGTAGGAACTTAGATAGAAGTTACTTCAATTATAATAAGTTAGTTAAAGTTCAAAAACTTTGTGAGAAACTCGTACAACAGCTAATTAAAAAAGGAAAATTTATGAAGTAATCTTCCTGGACAGTAACAAACGTAGTACTCCCTCCGTGAATAATATTGAAACTTACTATTACGTAAGATGAAAGTATTTTAATAAAAAAAAAAACCAATCTGAATCTAATTTTATTTGTTTTGCATCAGAAAGTAATACTGAATAGCTTATTTTTGGAGTAAATATATTCAATTTATAACTTTAAGAGGTATACATACAGTACTATTTTGTATTGACTCCAATGCTGGCTCGATGGGTGAGCCCAATAGGCAGCTGCGGCCCCAATGAAAAAAGACCCCTAAATTTTTACCAATAGAAATATTCTTGTACCAATAGAAGTATTAATTAAGTTATAAAAAAATTAAAATATATATATATATATATATATATGACACAATTTTGATCACACATGATCCATCTGAGAGACACCAAGTAAAAAGACTTGCTCCACTTTAGGCGAAGATATATATATTTTTTTGACTATTCTTTATTTGATTCTCATACTGTAAAGTATTTGGCTAGTTGCTAAAATCTTTGGTCACTTAATTACTTAGATAAGATAAACATGCATATATAGTTTTATATTTAGTGTAAGTTGAAACAATTATGCTTCCTTCAAGAAAAAGAGTGCTTATATTTTGTGTTACTTGCAATCAGATGACATTTTTTTTTTTTTGAGAAGGAAACCTGAAATTCATCTTATTAAGAAATACCGGCTAAATCAGCCTGATAAATATCGTTAAAGTGAGACGGAACAGACTCCATCCACACAAGAAAACTGGAAATATTAACTGCAAACCTAGCTAAATTATGAGCTAACTTATTACCATCCCTCCTAGTATGAGAGTAAAGTAATTTAGAAAAAGATCCAGCAAGTAATTGAACATCCTCCACCAAGAGACCTGAGACTGAAAGATCATGATCCTCCCTTCGAAGAGCAGACATGAGAATGCTAGAGTCACCTTCCAAGACAACATTGTCAACCCCTATCTCCCTTGCAAAAACAAGAGCTCTGGCAGCAGCAAGAGTCTCCACCTCCTCAGGACCATAAGCTCTAGAAAGCTTCTCAGAAAGTGATGCTAAAACCATCCCTTGACCGTCGCGAATCACAACCCCAATACCTGACTTATTCACCGCTCTAAAGCTGGCACCATCAAAATTGATTTTAAGCAAACCATTTGAGGGGGGCACCCATCTAGCTCTGGAGCGTGGAACATCTGGGACACGGGGAATCTGTACCGCTAGAAATTCAGCATGCCTATCCTTAGCGAGCTGAGCAAGCTGCGAAAGAGAGACGCTGGATTGGGCTAGGCGAACCTGATTCCGATGATGCCAAATCGTCCAAATAGTAGTAGCAAACAACTCCGGCTCCTAATGGTTAGCAAGAATCCAAGACAGTAGCTCCTTAAAGTCCACAAAAGACTAGGTACGACGCACACCCCATGACTGCCAGTCAGACCACACAGCATCTAAACTAGAGCAAGACCACACCGCGTGGACGATTGACTCCTCTGCTTGGTTGCTGCGTTCACAGATCGCTTCCTGCAAAATTGTACGTCGCATTAAGTTAACTTTTGAAGGGACTGAATTACGACAGGCACGCCACATGAAATTCTTAATCTTATTTGGACAATTCAGAGCCCAAATTCCTTTCTACAGTTTTGTGTCCACTGGCTCTTGAAACAGGCTTAGCTCATTCTCTTCTTTAAGGAAACGATAGCCAGTCTTGCATGAATACTGGCCATTAGAAGAGTGGGGCCAAAAGAGGATATCTTCAGCTGAACCACGTGCTAGAGGAATGCTCTTAATCAGGTCAGCTTCCTCAGGGGCAAACAGACCATCCACGAGCTCCTCATTCCAAGTCCGATTCTCATCATCAATTAGTAAATCCACAGTGGCATTCTCAAACCCCTCGACCACTGGAGAACAGAGAAGTGGAGGGTGCTTCCTCGGCAACCAGTGGTGCTGCCATACCCGAACCTTCCTACCAGACCCTATACACCACCTAGCACCTCGTTGAATAACATCCCGCCCATATAAAATGCTTCGCCATGCATACGAACCCGATCTTGACTCCTTAGCTTCCATTATAGAGCAATTGGGGAAAAAGCGAGCTTTGAAAACCTTGTAAAACAAAGAATCCATATTATGCAAAAGGCGCCAAGCTTGCTTTGCCAAAAGGGAGTCATTAAACAAAGCCAGGTCCCGAAACCCCATGCCTCCCACCATTTTTGACTTTGTCATCTCCTCCCATTTATGCTAGTGAACTTTCCTCTAGTCACCACGTTGACCCCACCAAAATTTCTTTACTAGAACCTCAATGTCATTACAAAGCCCCAAAGGTAGTTTAAAGCACCCCATTGCATAGGTATGGATCGCTTGAATAACTGATTTGACAAGAACTTCACGCCCTGCTTGAGAGAGTAGCTTCCCTTCCCAACCTCGGAGCTTCTTCCAAACCCTCTCTTTAATATAATTAAAACTCTCCCTCTTACCCCTACCAACCAAAGAGGGGAGGCCCAAATACTTTTCATACTGATGCACCTTTTGAACCCCCAGAATACCCTTGATAGTAACCTTTAAATCTTAAGAAGTAGATTTACTGAAGAAAATAGATGTTTTGCTCCTATTCACTTTCTGACCTGAAGCCTCCTCATATAGAGATAAAATTGCCATGACACTTCTACACTCGTCCGGAGTTGCCCTGCAAAAGAGAAGGCTGTCGTCTGCAAATAGTAAGTGAGTTAGTTTTGGGCCACGCTTGCACAAAGAAAACCCAGTGATATCGCCCACACTCGCCGCATGCCCAATAAGCCCATGTAATCCTTCAGTGCATAAAAGGAAAAGAAATGGGGAAAGGGGATCCCCTTGTCTAAGACCCCTTGATGGGTGAATCAAACCCTTCAGTTCACCATTAACAAGGATGGAATAGGTAGCAATCCTCACACACACCATAAAAAGTCCAATCCAATGCTCATTGAAACCCATCTGCCTCATAATAGCCTCAAGGAACGACCACTCCACCCTATCATAAGCCTTACTCATATCTAACTTCAGCGCCATATAACCTGTTTTCTTCGAATTATGGTGCTTCATACAGTATAAGGTCTCAAAAGCCATAAGAACATTGTCAGAAATAAGTCGATCTTTTACAAAGGCCGACTGATGCTCAGTGATTATGGTGGGTAAATTTTTTTTCAATCTGTTTGCAATCACTTTTGAAATTTTTTTATAGAGAACATTACATAAACTAATGGGGCGATACTGATGCACATACTCAGGATTATCAACCTTAGGGATAAAGGTAATAAAAGTATGATTGACAGGATGAGGGAAAGTACCTGAATTCAACCAAGATAAGATAGATCTAATCACATCATCATCCACCATGCCCCAAAAGTGTTGATAAAACAAGGGCGGCATCCCATCTGGACCCAGCGCCTTCAGAGGAGCCATTTGGCTCAAGGCAATCTGTACTTCACACGCCAAGAACTCCCTAGATAGCTCTTGATTCATGTCTACTGTGATAAGATGAGGAATTCGGTCCAAAACCCTATTGGCAAGTGACGGATTAGAAGATAAAAACAGCTCTTGGTAAAAATTAATTAACACCGAAGCAATAGATTCAAGATCCTCCTTCCACTGATTCCGAGTGTCTCTGATACCCCGAATAGAATTCTTTCTATGTCGCTTCGTCGCTTTACTATGAAAGTACTTAGTATTGCGATCTCCCTGGCTCATCCACAACACCTTTGAGCGCTGATTCCACATGCGTTCCTCTTTATCTAGCAAGGAGGAGATTTCAGCTTTCAATTCTCTTACTCGGTCATTACAGCCACTTCTAATAGACTCCTTTTCGGCCTGAACCAATAGGTGCCTAGATTTAAGCAACTCCCTTCGGACATTGCCGAAGCAATTTTTATCCCACCAAGCTAGGTTTTGGCCACATCTCTCAACCCTTGTCAAAATTGCATCATCTGAGTCATTATTAAGCATTGATCTCCACGTTGCTTCCACAATATCACCACATCGGCCATCAGAGAGCCACATTTCTTCAAACCTAAAGGGTTTATTTCGCGGAGGTGGATCCAAGCCTGAGAGAGTTAGAAGAATAGGAACATGATCAAAGGAATCACACCGAAGATGGTTAATCCGCAAACTTGGAAAAAGTAGAAAAAAACCATTATTAGCCGACCCTCGATCTAATCTCTCCCAAATAGAGTGACCATCCCTAAAATGTCTACTCCAAGTGAAACGTTGCCTAGAGAAACCCAAGTCCATAAAACCACATTCATCTATCACATCTCGAAAGAGTTGCATTTGATAATTAGGGCGCTGAGCCCCTCCTAATTTCTCCTCTTGACTGACAAGTTCATTAAAGTCACCCATACAAATCCATGGAATAGTAGGGTGGTGGTTAAGGCAGCGAAGTTTACTCCAGGCTTCATGTCTCCTTGCCGTATCTGGCTCCTTGTAGAAACCAGTAAACCTCCATTGTTGATCCGAGTTTTTATTAATCCAAGCATCAATAAAATACTTCTTTGAGTCTTCCACGACCAGATTGACTGAGTCTTTCCAAAATAGAACAAGACCACCTCCCCTATTATCATTAGGTACCACCCATCTATTTTGAAACTCCAAACTACTTTGAACCCTATCTAGCCTTGCTTCATCCGTCCATGTCTCAGCTATAAACACGACGGAGGGATCTTTTGCCCGTATAATTTCTACAAGCTCCTTCCCTGTTCGAAGGTTCCCAAGCCCCCGACAGTTCCATGCTAAGCAATTCATTGATTCTGGCGGGGCTGCTTAACGGCCTCCACCAATACAGTAGGTATTTCTTCATCACTCCTCAAAACCTGTAGACGTTTGCAAGGTAATAGGGAGCAATCTTCCGTAGGATCAAAACTACGCTTTCCACCTGTCATTTTAGCCGAAACTGAAGGAGTTAAGCTATCAACTGTAGACCTAACTAACCGGGTCCAAGTAGACAATTTGGTAGGCTGAATAGATGTAGAGGAGAGCTCCCCATTGTTCATAGGACCACGGGGTAAGGGTGAAGGAGCCTCCATTCTGTCCAAAGCCGAGGAAGTAACCATCTGAGGAGTTAAGGGAGTGTCAAACTTGGTGAGCTCTCTGTCAATATCCCGCAGCTGAGATTCAAAGTTATCACCTTTAGAAGCTTGGCCATCTATATCTATACATCCCTCATTGAGAATAGGCTGAGAGGCTTCATGAGGGTCACTTTCAACCTGCTCACTTTGCATGGGCATAGGAGTTACCAACAGTGGATCTACATTCCTCATTGGTTGGATATCACATGGCTGCCCCTCTTCAACGTCTGAAGGAACAACATGTGGACTAAAGTTCATTGCACTCTCCATTGGTCCTTTCCCACCTCTAGGTTCACTACTCGGGCTCCTAACCTGCCTCTCAAGCTTTGATTTATAATATTCAGGCACAACCACAACAGACTTTCGAGATTGTACAAACGCCAGTGCTCGTAAACTAGGTCCGAATTGTTGCTGCTCAGTCTTAAGGGTGCCCTCACTTGCAATCCACACATCACAGTGTTTATCATCATGGTCAAGGCAACAACACCAGTAGCATATATTCGGGAGACGTTCATACTTAAAACTGACCCACACTTGTCTGCCACTATCAATGGAGATGAGACGACCTCTGCATAAAGGCAAAGAGACGTCAATGGTAACCCTAATCCGGATAAAACTCCCACCATCATGCACTAGCGTATCCGGGGTGTGAACAACTTCACCTAGGGCATCACATATTTTTTCTCCCACCACTTTGTTCCTATATCTGATTGGTATATCATGTACCTGCACCCAAAAGGTAGCTTTGTTAAATTGCAAGTCGTGAATCGGAGCATCATTCTCGTAGCGGTTCATCACTATCAAATGCTTGTCGAAACTCCACGGCTCACTGGATAAAACCCGCTCCATATTTGGGTTATTATCAAAGATAAACAAAACCTTATGGTCTCCTTGATTCTGAATTTTGAAACCCGTTCGACAGCGCCAAAAGGGGTTGAAAGTGTTGGCGATAGCATCTACATTCAAGGCTCGTTTAGTCAGGAACTTTGCCGCTATAATGAACTCTCTGGTACGTTGTGCTTCAGTAATACTACATCCTGGCCCCTCACGATCAGACAGAGAGAGTCTACTCCAGTGACTAGACAGGTCTTCCATAAGAGCACAGAAAGTATCAACGACAGGAAGGGAGATGTTGCTCAGGGAAAAGAAAAAGAACAGAAAAAGATGCAGACAAACTGTTTCCCAGTCCCCAAAGGAAGAGAAGAAACCACCAATGCAAGGATTAATCAAGTTAACCTAGACAAAAACCTTCACAAGGAAGGACACCCGTTCTACCGCCTACGAGAGACAGAGAAACCCTAGCCGCAATCGGTTCTAATCCGGTTAAAGATTAGTGAAAGGCTTTTCATATTTCATTCAGAGACTTTAATTTTTGCAATCAGATGACATGGTACATGGGATAGTAATTGCCGAATAGCTCAAGGTCATAAAAGAGTTATTCTTATAGGTGTACATATTCCGCTGGAATTATACACGACTTTTCTTTTATTTTCTTTCTGCCAAAAAATGACTGAGGGAAAGACTTTTCTATTTAGAATATAACGCAGAATGTGGCAATCAATTTTCCTTAGGTCGTTGTAAATGCTATCAAGCCAACCCATTAATTTCATGTCAGGGCGCGAAACAATATATAGTCGTAACAAATGGGTCGTAGACTCGTATAGGGCCCAGGCTTGATTGACTAAAGTCAAGCCCATGGTTTTGTCCTAACTGTCATGATTAATTGACGAGGATGTAATGCCCTTGTGAGTTAGTTACTTGTGCATTTACATTTTATTGACTTAAGTCCTAGTAATTACATACATCTTCTTTGTCATAGTTGTGATGTCACAAAATATGAGTAATGAAAAAATAAATAGTAAGTCCATATATGTTTTTTTTTTTTTTTTTTTTTTTTTTTTTTTTTGAGGAACCGTGAGTCCATATATATGTAAGTGATAGGTAAACACATGATTTATTGTATTGAAATTATGACAAAAAATTATAAAATTATTTGTGACAAATATATTCAATTTATAACTTTAAGAGGTGTATATATATATATATATATATATATATATATAGAATTTGGCAAAGATAAATTCTTTTATCCAGTCGTGTTGTAAGAGTGATCATTTGGGTGCACAGAGGTTTTGTATATTTTTTGTGATTTATTTGTTGTTTTCTAGGCTAGAAAGTCATAAGGTATTAATTCTTGCAAATCAGTGCCTTCTTCAAATTCTTCATTTCTTTTACACTCAATTTTTATTGTGAAGTAGTCATGGAAACCAAAAATGGTGATGGTGAGATGGTTCCTACTCCATTTAAGGAGGAGAGTAAAGTTGATGATAGTGTGCGATATCGATGTTCTAACCAAGGGAGTCAATATCGTATTGGAGGCTGTACCGGTTTGGCCAGCGGTATGATATATTTCGGATACCGATCAATACCGGTGTACCGTTTCGAGTTTACCGCAAAATAATATATATATATATATATATTCATAACATTTAAAATAAATAAATTTAGTATCCTTTTTATAATGTTTTTACTAGTATATTTTTTTTTATAATTACTAATATACTAATTAAGCTTATAAGTTATAGGTAGTAGATAAGAATAAAAAAAATACAAAATGAAGTTATGGTGATGTCATTGACGTGTCTGGGTAGGGAAGCTGCTAATGGTCAAAGATGAAAAAAATTAAATAATATAAAAACTATGGCTTCAAAAGTTCAAATGAAAAAATCAAGAAACAATAAATGTTTTCTTATCTTTTCACTCAGATACTGCTGCACTCTTTACTTTTTTTTCTTTTTTTTTTCCTCTCCACACGTTTCCCTCTTTCAGTCTTTCTCACTAGCATTCACATCTTTCAATAAGAAAACTCAGCAAATACACGTCTCTCTCTATCTCAGTCACACATTTCTCCACAGGTTCCTCTCATCTTTTCACTCTTTTCTTCTCCACTTTCTTCTCCGTTTATAATTTCTTCTCCACTTTCAAATTTCAAACGATTTTAGCTCTCTCTTCTTAGCTTTATCTTTTGAGCTTTCAATTTTGTCTCGTTTCTCTCGTTCATATTGCTGCTTGTGTCACTGTCCATCACCACTCAAGATTCAGTGAGAGGCCGTTGGCTTCAATGAAAAAAAGACGATGAGTGCATGAGGTGATTCTAACTTCATTTTACAAAGCTATTGTGCGTTTTTCTTTCATTTTTCTCTTTCTTTCTGCTGGGTTTTCTTAGCTTACTCAGTTTTTCACCATCCTGCCCAAGAAAAACATCAAAATTAACCCAAAAAAAAAAAGCTTTTCATGTTTCGGCCGGTATCCATTTCCGGCCGGTATTTTTTCCGGTACGAAACATAGGGGTATTCTGTACCGGATTGCTGGCCGGTACGGTACGGTATTGACTCCCTTGGTTCTAACTCCTAAAGAGGACCAATTGAAGGACGTTGTACCATTTGTGTAGGTCCAATTTCGATGTTTCTCGGATCAGTTGGTTCTCTCTCTCTCTTGGTTAGGTTAGGATAGTTCAAGATCTTTGGAAATTTAGATACTATTGATTTTACTTAGACGACTTGATTAATTAATTCAGTTATGCGAATGTCCAATTTAGAATATGATGAGTACAACTATATCGCTAAAATTTAAAGTGCAGCTGAAAGAATCATAAATATAGTCATAGTAAAGTAGACATGAAAGTATTAACAACAGAAGTCTATGAGATGTTTGTGGGAATGTCTATCTGCACATAGATATAACCTTGATATTAATCTCTTTGTAAATTCCTTCTAACTTGAAAAGTTGCACGTTGTCTTTTTAATATAAAAAATCTTATAAGGGTTTGTTTTGTTGTGTTGTTTAAATAATAGTTTTCATTAATTAAATAATATAACACGTATTTTTATAACATTTTTTCACCTACATGTAATTTCAAAATATTTAAACAACATTACTAAAATAACATTATCGAACAGGCTTAACTTTCCCTTTTTTTTTAAATGGGCATAAACAGTTACAACTTCAAATTTTATAAAACTTGTAGTTTCACCAAATTTTGAATTTTAGCGAGACCATATATATGTTGGCGTCTATCTTTATTTCTTTTCGCCTGAGATATTTTGATCTTTTACTATTTTAAAAAAGAGTTAAAAACTCTTTAAAAATGCCTATACCAGTGATATGCTCAACTCAAATGATTTTGAGATGTTGATTTTTACGTAAGAGATATTATCTTTTTGAAGTATGTAATGTAATCTCCGTATTAAACATATGTTATGTTGGAGCATTTTAATATTAAATAATTAAAATGAATAAATGTTATAACATAAATATAAAGATGTCACCTCCCAGTGCAAATCAGTGCCTTCTTCAAATCCTTCATTTCTTTTACACTGAATTTTTATTGTGAAGTAGTCATGGAAACCAAAAATGGTGATGGTGAGATGGTTCCTACTCCATTTAAGGAGGAGAGCAAAGTCGATGATAGTGTGCGATATCAATGTTCTAACTCCTAAAGAGGACCAATTGAAGGACGTTGTACCATTTGTGTAGGTCCAATTTCGATGTATCTCGGATTAGTTGGTTCTCTCTCTCTCTCTTGGTTGGGTTAGGATAGTTCAAGATCTTTCGAAATTTAGATACTATTGATATTACTTAGATGGCTTGATTAATTAATTCAGTTATGCGAATGTCCAATTTAGAATATGATGAGTACAACTATGTGAGCGTTTGGTTTCAGCGACTGCGTTTACAAGTTTCACATTTTCAATTTTTTCCCCCCTGCGCATGAACAGTACAATCACATGGATATACTGTGTGGGAGACAATTTTCACTATAGCAGTACTGTTCATGTACTATAGCATAACTGTTCATGCATTTAAAAATATTAAAAATGGGTCTCACTGTACTATTCACATATTTTAAAATTATTTTACTACAGTATTTTCAGTTTTCAGTTTCAGCAATAATAAGTTCAATTCAAACGGACCTTATATTGCAAAAATTTAAAGTGCAGCTGAAAGAATCCCAAATATAGTCATAGTAAAGTAGACATGAAAGTATTAACAACAGAAGTCCATGAGATGTTTGTGGGAATGTCTATCTGCACATAGATATAACCTTGATATTAATCTCTTTGTAAATTCCTTCTAACTTGAAAAGTTGCATGTTGTCTTTTTAGTATAGAAACTCTTATAAGGGTTTGTTTGGTTGTGTTGTTTAAACAATTGTTTTCATTGTTTAAATAACACAATACGTATTTCCACAACATTTTTTCAGTCACATGTATTTTCAAAATATTTAAACAACGTTACTAAAATAACATTACCAAACGGGCTTAACTTCCTTTTATTTTTTTATTTTTTTATTTTTTTTTTAAATGGGCATGAACAGTTACAACTTCAAATTTTATAAAACTTGTAGTTTCACCCAATTTTGAATTTTAGCGAGACCATATATATGTTGGCGTCTATCTTTATTTTTTTTCGCCTGAGATATTTTGATCTTTTACTATTTTAAAAAAGAGTTAAAAACTCTTTAAAAAATGCCTATACCAGTGGTATGCTCAACTCAAATGATTTTAAGATGTTGATTTTTACGTAAAAGATATTATTTTTTTGAAGTATGTAATGTAATCTCCGTATTAAACATATGTTAGATACATATTGCATTGATAGAAGAATAATAGCCAATACGATATATGACATATTTTTATGATGACTTGAAATTAAATACAAAATGTAATAAAATTTATTAAAATGAGAAACCATGCATGTATGGAATGCCTTTGAGACATTGTAACTATGTGGTTTCCTCATTTTTAATATTTTCTTTTATATATATATATATGTGTGTGTGTGTGTATATGCGTGTGTGTATGTATATTATATTTTTGTAAGACTAGTTTTTGCTCAAAAGTGGATAGTTTAGCTAGTCAATTATTTCTATGGACAGAAATTAATTCAAAGTTCATCTACATAGTACGTATAACCTCTAAAGCAATATATCAGATTCTGAACATGCTATCCATGTTGGTGTCCTTAGGTGGTAAGCTTCTGGCTTTTGGGTTAGGATCGGTTTATGTTCAGTGATGAATATGACATTATCACTCGATGGGAGTTTTTATGTGATGAATATTCCACATAAGACAAAACCTATGTAACGCGTCCAGGGCACGAAACAAAATAGTCGTAACAAATGGGTTGTACAGGGCCCACGCTTAATTGATTAAAGTCAAGCCCATGGTTTTGTCCTAACTCCTAACTATCATTATATAATTGACGAAGAGGCAAATGCCCTTGTGAGTTAGTTACTTAGAGCATTCACAGCAGTGATGCTAAATAGCTATATTGCTATTTTTTAGCACCACTGACCACAAAAATCAGCTGCAGCAGTGGAGGGATAAGCAAAAAATTTAGATGTTCAGCTACAGTGCACATCTATCTTTAGATGTGCACTGTAGCGCAAAGCTAAAAAAATATAATGTATTTTATTTAACTTCTCTCCCCCTTTTCCATTAAAATATTCGTTCTCTCTCTCTGTGCCTTCTCTTTCTTTTCGTCTCAGACTCAAGAGTCTCAGCCTCTCTCTTCCTTCTCTACCTCTTCGCTCTCTTTTCTCTCTTCTTTTCGCGTGATCGGCGATTGGGTCGGTGGGCTTCGTGGATGGCGTGGGTCGATAGGTTTCGTGGATGGCGTGATCGGCGATTGGGTCGGTGGGTTTCGTGGATGGCGTGGGTCGATGGGTTTCGTGGATGGCGTGATCGGCGATTGGGTTGGTGGGTTTTGTGGATGGCGTGATCGGCGATTGGGTCAGTGGGTTTCGTGGATGGCGTGGGCTAGTGGGTCGGCGATGGAGTGGGTTAGTGGATCGGCGATGGAGTGGGTTAGTGGATCGGCGATGATTGGTCTGGAGCATAAGATAAATAGTGGGTCGACGATGGCGTGATCGGCGACGGCGATGGCGATGGCGATGGCTGGTCTTCTCTCTCTCGATCTAGCTCAGATGGTGGGTTTGATGGTGGTCTGGGTTTGTGTAGTTGTTGGTGGGTGGTTGTTCTTTGGCAGTGGAAAAGTGGATTGTGCCGTTTGTGTAGTTGTTGTTGGGTGTTGTTCTTTGGCAGTGGTTTTTTTTTTTCCTTTGGCAGTGGCTGTGGATTGGATTGTGCCGTTTGTGGTGTTTTTTTGGTAGTAGTATGTATTATTATTTTTTGGAGTGGACTGGTGGTGGTGGTGGTGGTGGTGGTGTTGGTGGTGGTGGTGGCTGTGGAAAAAGATTGGAGATTTAGTTTTTTATTTATTTATTTTTTACTTATTCTTGCTATGGACCGGTGGTGGTAGTGGTGGTGTTGGTGGTGGCCGATGGTAGAGGTATTTGTGGTTGGTTTTTTTGGATAGTGGGATATATTATTTTATTGTAGTGGTTATATTATTTTATTGTGATGTTTATATTATTTTATTGTGTTGAAAGTTAAAATAGATCCACTGCTGCAGCATGTACGTAGGTAAACTAGATAAAGTAAGTTTTGATGGTGCTAAATAGCTAAAATTATAGATCCACGACTGTGAATGCTCTTATGCATTTACGCTTTATTGACTTAAGGCAAGCACTGTTTCTCAACCCAAAAAAAAAAAAAAGACTTCGGTCCAACACTAATTTAGGCTTTATTAACTTAAGTGGAGCACTAATAAAAAAAAAATTAGTAACACATGCTATTACACAACTTTTTAATCATAATTATGATATGGCAAAGTGTGAGTAATGAGAAAAAAAAAAAATTAAATAAATAGTAAGTCGATATATATGTAAATGATAGGTAAACACTTATAATTCATTGTTTTGAAATTATGGTAAAAAATTGTAAAATAGCTTATGGTCGTAGAACCGTTCATTTTTATTGACATAAATGTATAATTTAAAGAACGGTTCATCTTCTTCCCTTTTAAATTTCAAGCACTATCTACTCCTTAGTGATATCTTCAACGGTCTCTCTAAATTTTTGTATTGTTTGGAGAATAAACAATTATTTTTAGCTTTTGTCTACCAGGGTTGGCCCTAGGCCTAAGCCATTCAGGCCATAGCCTAAGGCCCCTAACATAGAAAGGCCTCAAATTAAAATGGGGCCAGTAAGAAGTTTTTTTTTTTTTTTTTTTTTTTTTCTTCTTCTAATTAAAAAAAAGTGTGTAACTTGTACATTTTTTTTTTATCACATAGGTCTTATAAATTAATATGTCTAATCACAATAAGTAATTTAATATTTATTTATTCTTTTCTTAAAATGTCATATCAGTTTGTAAGTTTTTTACAGTAAAATTTATAATACTTTAGAATTTTCTTCACACAAAAAAAAAAAAAAAAAAAAAAAAAATTATGAACTAATAGAAATACAACACACACACACACAAAAATTATTGCCAGGGTTGCATATTCTAGGTAGGATCATGTTTTGTGTTGAATCTTGTGGTATTTTAGGATATAGTCATGTATATTGAGTGCATTTTTCTTTGGAGTGTATAATTTTAAGTATTGTTTGTAAGCATTATAGAATTAGGCGAAATAGGCTTAGCTACAAAAAATTAGGCGAAACAGGTGGTAGAAATAGAATTTATTTAACTATGTTGGTCAGGGTTTTGTTTATTTGTATGTTTCTTCTTTTTCTGCCTTTTCAATTTTCAAACTATATGATTCCACCCAATAAAAACCATATGGCACCTCCCAATGTACATTATTTTTAGAGATTTAAAGGAAATAATGTTTGAATTGCGGATTAACAACATATTGTAATTATTTATAAAAAAAAATTATACACCACTAATAATACATTGTCCCATATTCATTTTTTCTTTTTCTTTTTTTATAAAATAATTAAAAAAAATTTTAAATCATTTACGACATACAGTAATTATGTTACACCTGGCAAAAACAAATAAAATTGCGTTAAAGCCCTCAGAGGATTCTCCTAATTAATGTGGAGAATGTCTATATATACTACTTCATGCACCTACTGACCTACATAGCCATAAAGCCATTTGTTCTCTGATCACCCAATTCCTTTCTGCCATCTACCAACAATCTATATCCTCGCATGCAACTTATAAAAGTCATGATGTCCTTAATAGAGAGACCGATTTCCCATTGCTTATTCACCGCCGCCTTCATTATCATTCTTGCCTTGGCTTCTTCTTTCCATGTTGCTATTTCTTCTTCCTCTGCAACTTCACCTTCCAATATAGTTACAATGATGGGACGAGAAGCAGAGGCTCTTTTGGAATGGAAAGCCAGCCTTGACAACCAAAGCCAGTTTCGGTTGTCTTCTTGGGTTGGAAACATCACTTGCCATTTGGTTGGAATTTCTTGCAACAACTTTAGCAGCATTATCTCTCATGTCAACCTCCCAGGTGCTGGTTTAAAAGGTACACTCCACACTTTCAGCTTCTCATTCTTACACAGTCTCATAAGTCTTAATCTCAGCAACAATTTACTCTATGGTACCATTCCTTCCCAATTGGGAAACCTTTCTAAGCTGATATACCTTGATTTATCTACCAAAAATCTCTCAGGCTTAATTCCTACTTCTATAGGAAATTTAGGCAACTTGAGTGTTTTAAACCTCAACAATAACACACTTTCTGGACCCATACCTGAAGAAATTGGAAAGTTGGGATTTCTTAGTGAGCTTTGTTTGTACGTGAATGAAAGCTCGGAAATGTGTTGAAAACACAAGAGCAATTTAGACCCCCCAATTAAAGTTACGGCTCGATAGTTTTTACACTAACTTAATACAAAGTGCGGAATAGTGTAAATGCGAGCGGATAATCAAATAGGCTACTCTTAATCCATAATCTAAGCAACACAGCAGTATAATGGAATATAAAAGAGTAGGGAAGAAGGATGCAAACACAGAAAACACCAAGACGTGTTCTCGAAGAGGAAACCGAAGAACTCGGCGAAAAACCTCTTCGCCGCCCTCAAAGCGGAAATCGATCCACTAGACAATCAGTTGGGATACATGGGTTAGCAAGAGACCCTCCAAGCCTAATCTACCCGATGTACCTAAGCCCTCCAAGCTCCTACTCCAACAAGGCTTCTCGGAACCGTGTCTTGTCTAGCTCTCCGGATTCCGCAACAAGCTCCATGTTGCATCTGCCATTCCAGGCTTCTTCCAATGCTTCCCAGCAGCACCAAAACGTCACTCAACACTCTCAAAGGGTGTGGTAAGTGTTTGGGCTATCAACCTCTCAATGGTGTAGAAATGGAGAGGGAAGGGTTGAGGAGATACCACAAGCAAGTGTATAGAGAAAGGTGGGGATGACAATCTCTAATTCCCAATGTGTTTGGCTAGGGTTTTCTCTCTGAAGCATTCCTCAAAATTTGTGGGTAATGAGGGTATATATAGGATAGGTACAAAAAGTGTGAGTCAATCAGTACAGGCTGGCAGAACAGAATGTCTCGCGAGTGTCTCGCGGGAAGGCCTTACCCGCGAGATACTCGCGAGAGACAGCTGTCTCCACCTGGCCTGACTCTTCGCATTCCAGCATGTGCAGGGCACATGCTTCACTTCGCGGGAAGCTAGGTCGCGACATACCCTCGAGAATCCTTCAGCCTCAAAATGCTTGAGTCTTCACACACTCTCTCTATCACACAACCCTTACAACAAATCCCACAACAAATACAGGGTATAAACGATTGATAATAATTACAATTAAATTTGGCACGGAATAAAAGCCAACAAAATACATAGTTGTAAATAACAACTTTACAATCTCCCCCTTTGGCTATTCCGTGACAAAACCCTAAAACAGACTCTAGACTTAAACGTGAGTTTGGGAACAAAGGCAAAACTCACTCACACCTAATTCTAGATTCTGATAAGCTCTTGAAACATATGAACAAGTAACTCCTGAAACACAACAATAAAACAATATCATTGTATGCAGAAAACTTGAAAAGCATATGGAGCAATAATAGCATGATCAAGCAAAATGAAATAGAAACACTAGATCATGGCAAGTTCAAGCAAGCAATCACTTACGCAAAAGTGATCACTATGCTCATTCACACAGGGAATGACCATCCGGACATGCAAGGTGATAAGCTCAAATGAAGAGTATCATTTGCAAGTCCAACACTCAACCAATGCGAAATACACGAAGTATTTGCATTTAGGAACAATCCTACTAGGGCACAAGAGTATTGTACTGAAGTAGAAAGTATGACATTAAACTTCAAGTACACATGCAGAAAGGCTGCATAAGCAAAGTACTGCATATGCATGGCACAAACCATAAAAGCCTACAAAACATGCAATGAAACAAACCCTTAAAGCTTACAAAAGCAACATGGGTACATGCAAAGTATGCTACAAAGCATAGAGAATATCACAAAAGAAGCTTCTGAAATTATACTTAAATAAAAGACATTGTATCAAAGTTTTAAACCAAAAGCAGTAAAACAGTTATAAAGACTAAAAGATACTGAATAAAACTGTCTGAAAAACCAATAACCAATGTTACTAAGTTTCTAGATTATGCTCCCCCTAATGCTGTGCAAGCTCTTCTCCAGCTCCCCCTCAAAATTTTCTCCCCCTTTTTGACCGGAATGGCCAAAGGGCTAGAACTGATCTGACTCTAAATCCGAGCCTTGCTCCATAGATAAGTCTTGTATTTGTGAAGAGAGCGCGGTGATTTGTCCTTGAAGATATGCAAACTGGTCCGCGGTGTACTGTACATGAGAATCCAGCACTGTAGACATTTGATCCATTTTAGCCAGCAATAGATCAAGTTTGCTCAAGCCTTGTGGTGGAGCCGAAGATGATGGCTGTACAGAAGGCTCTGGAGTCGAGGTGAACCTATCAATCTCCTCCTCTGTATCTCCACCCTCATCTTGCTCAACACGAGGCCGTGGGATGGTATGCACACCAATCTTAGAACCCTTGATGTGTGCAGTGCTCCTAGTCAGTGTATGACCACCAATGGGGTAGTCCCTCTGAACAATTGTGAGGCCATTAGGTAGCTTGAGCTTTGCCTTGGCAATCAATCCCATGATCAAGGAGGGGAACGGCATCACAGTCCGTGAATTCTGCTTTGTGATGCTCTTCTTCAGGACATGCATGATATGGCCACAAATGTCAATCTCCTTATGAGTAAAGAGATCATACAGGAATCTTGTTCTCAGAGCAGATAGAGTGGTAAGATTGGTGACCGGATACAGATTGTGAATCATCACATAGCTTAGTGTCCTCATTTCTGGAGAGAACTTGATGGTGTTCATGGATGATTTCTTCGGTTCACCACCAAGGAGTGTAATCATCTCAGCAGTAGAACCCAATCTGTCTTCATATGCAACTGTGATTGGCTGAGATGGAGGACAAGTTTCCAAAAAATCTTGGATGATCACAAACTCCTTGTGTTGTACCCAGCACTCAATAGTGTCTCCGTTTATAGTGGCATTAGAGAAGAACTCTCTGATAATCTCTGAATAAACCACTCCAGTCGGGTTTAGCAGCTTGGTCCAAGTTCTATCTCTGAACACTTCAGGGATGAAAGTGTCCTCAAGAGTTTCCAGTTGAACAACTCTCTCCATAATGATCGTCCTGTCCTTATAGCAGTCATTGTACGTACTTCATATCTGCTTTTACGGACTTGAAGTGATCAGAATCAGTTCGTGCACACTTGGAAGATGATTTCTTCTTAGCTGCATGTTTGGTGGGAGACATCTGCACAATTTCACCAAGAAGGAAAGGAACAAAAAAAACACAAATACCAAAACAAAGCACACAAACAAAGATTTGATTAGATTCAAGTTAATCCCAAAGCACACAAAGGCAAACCTAAAGTAGATCATAATCAACTCAAAGAGTAATCAACACCATATAAAGCAAGAAAAATAGGCACAGTGCATGAAAAAGAATAACTGTGCATGTGTGTGCATCTGTGTGCATATGCTAGTGCATGTGTGTGCAGCATGAGATGCATGGGGGTGTGCCTAGAGGGTGCCTAGGTGTGTGCCTAGTGAATGCATCATGTGCAAAGTGTAGTAAACCCATGAACCAAGACCAAACTAAGTAGAGTAAGGTTAAACATGTGGAAATACAAGAATTAGAACACATATGAAATGAAATAGGCACAAAAATGTCACTTGGACATTTTAACAAACACTTAGCATGCACAAATGCAAATCTACCATGAATAATGCATGAACATGGGAAAATTTACCCTTAATACATGATAAAATGCCACAAAAGGGCCAACAAAGATGCAGAAACACCAAATGGGACAAAGCCCAATCAAGAATTTGACAATAATTCGCCCAATTTTGAAACACAACCCAAAAATTCGAAAATCCCCAAATATGAAAGCCCTAACAAAAAAATCTGCATAATCTAAGTAAAAACTTAAAAAGAAATGTTTAAGAAACATACCTTGTGAAGGAAAATGCAGAGAAAATTGCTTGGATTGAAAAGGATTGAATGGAATAGTGATTTGGGTGAGAGAGGTTCGAAGGAGTATAAGCGAGGGAAGTGTTTGTGATTTGAAAAACTGTCACATCAGCAATATAAAACTGAAAACACGCGTTTTTCGCGGGTTACAGAGTAGCGAGACAGTCGCGAGACAACCGCGAAAATGGCCACTGGAGCACAAAAACTGTCACGAGAAGCTTTAAGTCGCAAAAAAGTCGCGAGACAGACGTGAAAGTTTTTGTCTGAATTTTGAAAAAGTCCAATTTTTGGCCAAACAGCATTTCGTGAGAAGCTGTTGGTCGCGAAACAGTCGCAATACAGTCGCGAAAGTTTCTGTGTGACATGAAGAAAAAAAATTATTTCCCTCAAGCTCTTTTCGCAGGAAGCTCTAAGTCGCGAGCTTCTCGCAAAACAACCACTGAACCAGTTTTTAAGAAAGAACACAAAAATGCAATTTGAACAAAACAACAAGTTCGAAAGTATAAAATCACTTCCAAAAACAAATAAAACACTCAAAAATCTTTTTGGGTTCAATCAACCAGTTCATGAGCATATACATCACATTTGAACAAGTACAATGACACAAATGAGATAGGCATTGATTGAATCAAAGACTTGTGTGTTATGTGTGAGTATCTAATGTGGAATAGTCTATAGACCAAAGTGAAGCTTCAATGATCAATTCAATCGAGTCATACACAACTGATACGAAATCCAGTGGACTATCTCCATTATAGAAATGAGTATATATGACCTCCCACACATTGAATACAAAACTCAGAAGCTTTTCATTTGGCTTCTGTTTAAAGCATAACAATTGGTCCAATTTATTTTGTTTGGACAAGAACATCTCATTTTGAGATTGGTGCTTGAAATTTATGATATTTCAACATTAATGATTAGCCTTTGGCTTTTTGAGCACCATAAAAAGAAACATTAAGAAGAGTCGCTTTCCCTTTTTCCTAGTCGAATACTAGTGTGTGCGACAGGCTTTTGCAGCTCAATATCTCTTTTCATTTGGAGATTTACATTTGGTGAGCTCTTTTTGCAAAAACATAAAAATAAAGTGGGAAGAGATATA
Source organism: Quercus aquifolioides (assembly GCA_019022515.1). Classification (NCBI taxonomy): domain Eukaryota; kingdom Viridiplantae; phylum Streptophyta; class Magnoliopsida; order Fagales; family Fagaceae; genus Quercus; species Quercus aquifolioides. The sequence goes on from CM032329.1 coordinate 24,488,491, forward strand.
GACACAAGTCTATGCAAGTATCAAGACCGACAAGACTATTGACCAATCATTCATGACAAGCTTGAAGATCCATTTACAACAGTCACACATAGTGTTCAAGATTTCTTTCACATAGAAAAGAGTGCATGCATATCAAGCCAAGATCGTAAATGCACTACGCCATTAGTACAAAGGTACTAGGCCAAACTCACATGTGACATGCACAAAACACGTGATCAAACTTTTGAGATTTTTCAATTTTTTATGGGTTTTTTGAATTTTTGAACACACTCAAAACAGAACAGGAAAAATAAGATCAACAAAAACAGCTAGTACAAACCAACCAGATAAAATAACAACTAAAACAATGCATGAAATGGTGCAATAGCAAATGTCCCTAAACATTGAAAGAATTTATGCATTGACATGTTATAATGCTTATGCATGAGTACCCCTCTTCACCCACACGTCACGTGCGTTTGGGATGATATCCTTGACGGATTGGGTACGAGAGTTTGGACTTTCAAACCTTCTGGTGAAACTCTCCAAGCAAGTGGTGAAGGCACCGATCATTTTCATCACGTCCATCATACCGGGATCATGATTTTGACTTCTCGGTTGCTCACCACCCCAAGACCTCATGTCATTTCTCCTTCCTCGTGACCGAGGTGCGCTTGCATTGTTGTCTCATCTCAGCTTTTGACAGTTGGGTCTGGTATGTCCTTGCAGTCCACAATAATGACATACATAATCCGTTCTAGGACCCCGTTGTGATCTTGGGAGAGATCTTCCTCTGGTTTCATGTGTAACCACAGATTGATTTTGGGGCATATTCACCATTCGTTGCTCAGCTACATTCTTCTTCTTTACATTCTCAACTTTCTCAAGAATGGGCTCTTCTACAACCGTCTCGTTTGCCTTCACAAACTTTACTTCTTTGGTGACTTTGGCTGATGAGCCGCTTCCTCCGGTGTATCCCAACCCGGACTTGTTTGAAGAAGGTTTTTGAGATGATATAACATCTTCTAGCTTCTGAGAGGAGACTCTCTCCATCTTAGCATGAGCTTGCACAACCTCTTGCTCAAGAAACCTCACCTTCGTATAGGCTTCAGACAGCTCGCCATTTAGTGTCTCAATCTCACACTTAGCCTCTTTATATCTAATCAAGAGACTTCTCTAATCTTCGTCAGCTTTCTTCATTTTTCTTACAGCTGCCTTGGCTACTCTGGAATACTCTCCCGACTTCTCAAGTAGTAAGGAATAATTTTCTTGAAGATTAGCTGTCTTCTCTTCTTCTTCAACATCTGATTCTTCCACAATCCCAATAGACTCTAAATCAGAATGCTCACCAAGCTCCTTCACAAGTGCATCCAAATCATCCGATGACTCCACATGAGCAATGGTCATGAAGGCGGAGTAGTTTCCCTCTCCGTCACAGCTCTCTTCCGAGTCAGAATCAGAAGAGTCTGAATCACTGAGCTTCGTGGCATAAGCCTTGCCTTTTCCCCTCAGAAAATTTGGACACTCCTTCTTTAGATGTCCATGACCATTACACTCATAGCACACAATGTCTGAAAAAGGTTGAGAATCCCTCCTTTCTTTTCTCGTAAACTCTTTCCTATCACCTCTTGAAGATGAAAATTTTCCTCTGCTGAATGGTTTTCCACTGTTCTTCATCTTCAAAAATTTTCGGAAGTTTTTCGCAAGGTATACTACTTCCTTCTCCACTCCATCTTCTTCGGAAGGATCATCCATTCTTTCGGTGATGGTTTTAAGGGCAAGCGATTTACTCGTCTTGTGGGAAGGCAGTCCAAGCTCATACGTTTGAAGTGATCCAATGAGCTCTTGGATCTTAATTTCATCCAAGTCCTTGCTTTCCTCTATGGCTATGACTTTTGCCCGAAAGCTCTCCGGTAATGACCTCAAAATTTTTCTCACCACCTTAGTCTCTTCAATCTTCTCCCCAAGATTGAATTTAGCAATTACAATTTCATTGAGCTTCCCATAGAATGAATCAAATGGTTCATCATCCCCCATCTTGAGCTCTTCAAATTTGGTGGTAAGCATCTAAAGCTTTGTGTCCTTAACTTTCTTTGTACCCTCATATGTTGTCTCCAAAATTTTTCAAGCTTCCTTGGCTACCGTCATATGAGAGATCCTGTGGAATTCATCAGGAAACACACCACAGAAAATAGCATTTAAAGCTCTACTATTAGCATTGGCGGCTGCGAGAGCTGCCTTATCCCAAGTGGACTTAGGATCCTCCGGCTTAGTCCAGCCTATCTCAACCGCATCCCACACGGTATCATCCATGGAACATAAAAATGCTCTCATTCTGACTTTCCAGAAGGCATAATTGTTCCCATCAAAAAATGGTGGAACATTGAGCGATTGAGACCGGTCCATCTCAAATAGGGTCAAGGATCACACTCAGGTAATTAAACCACAGCAAGTGTACCCGCTCTAATACCAATTGAAAGCTCGGAAATGTGTTGAAAAAACAAGAGCAATTTAGACCCCCCAATTAAAGTTACGGCTCGATAGTTTTTACACTAACTTAATACAAAGTGCGGAATAGTGTAAATGCGAGCGGATAATCAAATAGGCTACTCTTAATCCATAAACTAAGCAACACAGCAGTATAATGGAATATAAAAGAGTAGGGAAGAGAGATGCAAACACAGAAAACACCGAGATGTGTTTTCGAAGAGGAAACCGAAGAACTCGGCGAAAAACCTCTCCGCCGCCCTCCAAGTGGAAATCGATACACTAGACAATCAGTTGGGATACATGGGTTAGCAAGAGACCCTCTAAGCCTAATCTACCCGATGCACCTAAGCCCTCCAAGCTCCTACTCCAACAAGGCTTCTTGGAACTGTGTCTTGTCTAGCTCTCTGGATCCCGCAACAAGCTCCATGTTGCATCTGCCATTCCAGGCTTCTTCCAATGCTTCCCAGCAGCACCAAAACGTCACACAGCACTCTCAAGGGTGTGGTAAGTGTTTGGGCTATCAACCTCTCAATGGTATGGAAATGGAGAGGGAAGGGTTGAGGAGATACCACAAGCAAGTGTATAGAGAAAGGTGGGGATGACAATCTCTAATTCCCAATGTGTTTAGCTAGGGTTTTCTCTCTGAAGCATTCCTCAACATTTGTGGGTAATGAGGGTATATATAGAATAGGTACAAAAAATGTGAGTCAGTCAATACAGGCTGGCAGAACAAAATGTTTCGATTGAGACTAATTACAATCAAATTTGACACGGAATAAAAGCCAACAAAATACATAGTTGTAAATAACAACTTTACAGTGAACAATCTCTCTGGTCCAATACCTACTTCTATAGGAAACTTGAGTAACTTGTCTACTCTTTATCTATGGGAGAACAATCTTTGTGGATCTATCCCTTCTGCTATAGGAAACTTGAGAAATTTAGCCAATTTAGACCTTAGCGAAAACAATCTTTCAGGATCCATTTGTCATGAGATTGGGATGCTTGGATCTCTTGCTTGGCTTAATCTGTATGAAAACAATCTCTCAGGCTTAATTCCTACTTCTATAGGAAACTTATGCAACCTGAGTGTTTTACGCCTCAGCAATAACGCACTTTCTGGACCAATACCCGAAGAAATTGGAAAGTTGGGATTTCTTAGTGAGCTTTCTTTGCACATGAACAATCTCTCTGGACCAATACCTGAAGAAATTGGGAAGTTGGGATTTCTTAGTGAGCTTTCTTTGTCCATGAACAATCTCTATGGTCCAATACCTGCTTCTATAGGAAACTTGAGCAACTTGTCTGCTCTTTATCTATGGGAGAACAATCTTTGTGGATCTATCCCTTCTTCTATAGGAAACTTGAGCAATTTAGCCAATTTAGACCTTTAGCGAAAACAAACTTTCTGGACCTATACCTGAAGAAATTGGAAAGTTGGGCTTTCTTAGTTATCTTGCTCTGTTCATGAACGATCTCACTGGTTCAATCCCTGCTTCAATTGGGAACTTGACAAAGCTCACTCTATTGATGTTGCAGATAAATAAATTATCTGGCTATATCCCACCAGAAATAGGAAGGCTCAAACTTCTTACCTCTCTAAGGTTGTTCGAGAATGAACTTAATGGCTCCATCCCTTTTCAAATTAATAATCTAACATATTTGGCGGGTTTGAATTTTTCTGAAAACATGTTGTCCGGGTATCTTCCTCAAAATGTTTGTAATGGTGGATCACTTCAAAACTTCTCAGCATATGACAACTATTTCATAGGTTCCATTACAAAAAGTTTGAGAAACTGCACCAGTTTAATAAAATTGAACTTGCACGGAAACCATTTAGGAGGAAATATATCAGAAGATTTAGGCATTTACCCGAATTTGATATATATTGATTTGAGATATAATAATTTCTATGGAGAACTTTCTCAAAAGTGGGGGAAGTGCCAAAGTTTGCAAAGCTTGAAATTCTCCAATAACAGAATTTCTGGTGTAATTCCTCCTCAGCTTGGAGGATCCATCCAGCTACGTTTGTTGATCTCTCCTTCAATCATATAGTCGGGCAAATTCCAAAGGAGGAAGGTTGACGTCATTGTTTCTACTTAATCTGGGTGATAATAAACTTTCAGGTAGTATTCCATTGGAAATTGGAATGCTATCCAATCTACAATATCTTATTCTCTGAGCCAACAATTTAACCGGATCAATCCCTAAACAAATAGAAGGGTGCTCAATGTTGTTGAATTTAAGTTTAAGCAAAAATAAACTTAGGAGGGCTATCCCCTTTGAGATTGGAAATTTAAACTCTCTTGAAATGCTCGATTTAAGTGAGAATTCACTTATCGGGAAAATACCACCTCAACTTGGAGATATGAAAAGGTTAGAAACAATGAATCTCTCCCACAATGATCTGTCTGGCTCCATTCCCTACACTTTTGGTGAAATAATGTCAAGCTTGATCAGTGTTGATATATCATACAATCGATTGGAGGGTCCTCTTCCCAACAATAAAGCCTTTTGTGAGGCTCCATTTGGAGCATTAAGAAATAATAGTGGGTTGAAGGCCTGCCCCTCTTCTATTACCTGGAGCAAGAATTATGGTGAGAAAAGGCAAAATAAAGTTGTAATTTTCTTTATTGTTCCTATCTTAGGCACAATGTTTCTATCATTGATTGTATTTGGGATTCTTTACCATGTTCTCAAGCGCCAAGGTAAGAGGAACAAGGTAAACAATCTAAGTGAAGCTCAAAATGGTAATATGTTCGCAATTTGGAGCTATGATGGGAAAATGGTGTATGAAAGTATCATTGAAGCTACAAACATTGTGTTGGAGTGGGAGGGTATGGAAGTGTTTATAAAGCGGAGCTACAAACAGGTCAAGTTGTTGCTGTGAAAAAATTTCATTCAATACAAGATAATAGGATTGCCAATTCAAAGGCTTTTGAAAATGAGATTCAAGCTCTGCTAGAAATTAGGCATCGCAATGTAGTAAAGCTTTATGGCTTCTGCTCACATCCATGACACTCATTTTTAGTTTATGAGTTTTTAGAAGGGGGAAGCTTGAAAGAGATATTGAGCAATAAAAAAGAGGTAGTTAATTTTGAATGGGTCAAAAGGGTGAATGTAGTAAAAGGCGTGGTTGATGCTTTATCCTACATGCATCATGATTGCTCGCCTCCGATAATTCATCGAAACATATCAAGCAAGAACATCATGTTGGATTTGGAATATGAGGCTCACATCACAGATTTTGGCATAGCTAAGTTTTTAAATCTTGACTCATTGAATTGGACTTCATTTGCCGGAACATTTGGATACACAGCTCCAGGTAATTCATTTGTACATTTTCCTAAATTTTCCCTACTGGCATGCATATTCTACTTGAAACATTTGCCTCTAGTTCATGTAATCATGTGCCAATCAAAGTGCATAGTGGTTATTAGATTAAATGAATAAATTCACCATCTCCTAACAGCTTAACCTTTTGGGAGAATTAATAATGTAACATAGTAAGAGGTCTAGTAATGTAACAGAGTAAGACATCTTTTATATATATCACATGAGGATCATGGTTCACTCCAAATATGGCTATGTTTAGTTTATGGGCTAGCTAATAGCTAAGTGATCAATTTATGAATACCTTTTAACATCTTCATAATGTATGAAAAAATCAACCCAGTTTACGATAATTAAACTTTACTATAAAATTAATTAGTCACTGAAACAGTAGAAGAGTCACAAAATTTTTCATGACAATAAACTAAATATCTCACAAATTTTTATAAATACAAAATAACACAGTCACACACACACCCACACCCACCCACACACACACACACACATATATATATGAGTTGGGTTCAAGTTATACCTGGTGTAACTTAAGCAATGTTACACCACTCAATAACTTGTTATTGAATCAATATTTTGAAAATCCAACTGTTGAATTACATGTTCTATATGTTTTTTACATGCATGCCAATTTTCACATCAATCAGATACTATTTACCATTTGATCCATAAACTCATCTTTTGTGCATTATTTTAAACTACAAAAATTTGAATTTTAACAACTAATTGATGACATGGCTATTAATTTTTTATCACCTTAAAATTTTGCAAGCATGAGAAATATACGAAGATAATGTAATCTAACGGTAGATTTGTTAATATTCGCATCCAATTAAAAAATATTAAATGGTGTAACATTACTTAGAATTACATCAGGTGTAACTTGAACTCAGCCCTATATATATCTGTGTGTGTGTGTGTGTAGAATTTAGAGTTTTTTTTTTTTTTTTGGAGAATGGGGACTACTGCTTTTATAAAAAATCAGCCGGGATCGGCAAAGAGTACATCAAATAGGTGTGGTGGAACATCCTCCACTCACATTGACAAACCTCTGACATTCCTTGCATGCCTAGCTAGCTAGAATTTAGAGTTAAATCATGTTTCTAACATTATTATTATTATTTCATATATAAAAAATTCCATTTACTTATTTCTATATAATTAAAGATAAACATATTTTTCTCATTAGTTATTTGTAATTTTCCCTTAAAGTACATTAATAAAAAATAATGTATTCTTTAACAAATTTAGATTAAGCCTTTTTTGTTAAAATAAATTATAATTTACATATTTGAGTATAACATTTTTTAAAACATAAAATGTGTACAAATCAAATAATTTCTGATAAATTAAATAATAAATGTCTTTCTTTTTTCTTTTCTTTTTTGCTTTAATTTCTTCAATGTAATATAAGATATACATAAGAATAACAATACTAAATATTTTTTTTTTTTTTTGATAACAGTGTAGAACATTTTACAAACTTATAATGATCATAGCATCGATTCTTCTAATGAAAAAAAAAAAAATAAATAAATAAAATCCATGCATGCATATCCCTAAATCTCTAAATACAAAATGTGAGTGATTTTTATTCCCTAAGGTTTAAAGTAATCTTTTTGAGTCACTTAGATGATGTAACCATACTAAAACATGGCATGTCATCTCCACGTTATAAATTAAGAACTAAAACAATCATGTTAAATTCAAAGGCTAAAACGTTTGTTAGAGACAAAAATAATCATTTTAAAGTTTATAAAGAGTTAAAATTTATCACTTACGGACTAAAATAGGCTAAAGTTTAGGGACTGATAGTGTGTTTTAACAAAGAGTCTGTTTTCATAAAGAAAAGTGTATTTGTTGAAGAGCTTTATTTATATATTTTTGAAAATATTTGCATTATTAAATGCTCCTAAAATTCATGAGTTATATATAATAAAAAGTGAAATTTAAAATAAAAAATTAGACATTACTACCTGAAATGAGTATTTTTACATTTGAAACAAACATGAAATGGTTATTAAGTAAAATTTACGTAGTATTAAAGTTTTCTTATTAATAAAATGGAGGGGGAAGGGAGGAATTTGAAAGCCAGGGGCCATGGCCCCTTGCCTAAGCCTGTGCACTGAAAATAATTGTGTTCAGATATGAACTTAAAAGGGTGTGTTAGCCCAAAAAGGAAAATAAGTAAAAAAAAAAAAAATGAGGATTAATTATTTCCATCCCTAATAAATTATATGTATATATGCTTTATTCATCCTAAACTTCAAAAATTTACCATCAACTCTGTAATTTAATGTTAAAATGTAAAATCCACCTCATTTTCTAAATTATTATTATTATTTTTTATATAAAATAAAATTCTATCCACCATAAACTCTAATAACATTAGATATGCGTACCATAAACATTAATAAGAGCATTTGTAATGTGCAACCCTAAACCATAAAAGCATTTGCAACATTCGCGGCTCTAGGATTTTTTTTTCTAGGGAGGCCAGCAAGAACTAAGAAGATGAATCGTGAATAAGAGATGAATTTTGCAGTTTATGTAGTTTTTTATTACAAATTTGTTCATAATGCTAGAAAAAGAACAAAAGATAAACTATAAGTTCATTTGATATATTCTTTTTTAATACAATAAACATATTAATTATTGTTGCTAATATTAAATTTTAGAAATTATTTATTGTTTCTAAATACAATAAACATATTAATCATTATTGTTATAAGTGAATTTTAATTATTATTGCTTAAAATGCTTTTATCTATTTGTTTGTCTTTACTCGTCACAATTATTTTATTTACCAATTCAACTCAACTTTGACAACTATTGGTCTTTATAATTGTATTGAGAAAAACTTTGTTGTGTTAATATTTGCATTTATCTTCACTCAATCATTCCCTTGTCCCATGCCCCTTCTATATTTTCTTTTTTCTCTGTTTTTAGAATCACCATTGCCTAATTGTTTAATTGCTTTTTAGTGCAACATTTCCATTTTAAAAAGCTAAAAATATTTTCAAGAGGATCATATTTAAGCTTATTTCAATTGAACTTTAAAACAAATTGGGTTAGGTGTTCAAAATTTTATTTTAAAGGAACAAAACAAAATTATTATACATTATTCTATATTTTTTTGCCAGCTCAAGGGGTTCATTTGAACCCCCTAAGCTTCACTTGCCGCCGCCCCTCATTTGCAATGTACATCACTAACTTAGACTCTAATTTTGGTGGGTGGATATCAGAAATTATTCTCAAATCAAAGTATTGATTGAAAGATTATGAAATTTAGGGTACACATGACAAGTGGTGCTATAGTTTAGGGTGGATTGCTGTAATAAAAGAAAAAAAAAAAGTTTACATGGGTAATGAAAACGAATTGCTCAAGGTTCCCATTGCATCATACCAATTATAAAAGTGTTGGATAAGTTAAATTCTTCTATTTGCAGAGCTCGCATACACAATGGAAGTGAATGGAAAATGTGATGTTTATAGCTTTGGAGTGTTAGCATTAGAAATAATCATGGGAAACCATCCCGGAGACCTCATCTCGTTTCTCTCATCATCAGCAACAAGTTCAACTGCCCACAATATTCTATTGAAGGACATTTTGGACCTACGCCTCGAACCTCCAGAAAATGAAGTCTTACTGAAAGTGGTCTCTATTGTGAAGCTTGCATTTGCATGCTTGGCAACCAATCCAAAATCTAGGCCAGCCATGCAGGAGGTTTCCCAAGAGTTATCGATTGGAAGAGCACCTATGTCGTCAGAGCTGTTTGACATGCTTACCTTGGGTTTATTGTTTAACAATGATTGATGTAGTGATTATGTGAAGCTTTTATTTTTTATGATCTTGCTCATAGTTTGTCCCTTAGTTTGCTTTATCGAACTAAATTTGATCAATAAACTAGTTGGAATCCAATTTCGTATTACATCAGAAAGTGACCCTGAAGAACCTATGGGACAATTGTAAAGGTATTTGTTGATGTGGCTTGATTTTGGTATAAATTCAAGTTATAACTTTAATAATATATATGTAATTTGATAGCATTCACCTCTTCTTTTTTTCTTTATTTTTTCAATTTTCTTTATTCAAGGATCTAATTGTTCCAACAGCAGCGAGATTTATTTGGTTGGTGATGCGCTTCCTAGTTTTGCCAACATCGACATATGATGAGGAGAACTAAAATATATATATATATATATATATATATATAAAATACTATTCTAGTTCCTAAACTTTATCAATAGTTTGTATTTAGATCTTAAATTATTGAAAAGTTTTTTTTTCCCCATAAATTATTGAGCTCAAATAAGTGTAATCCTTAGTGTATTTTTTCGGAGTGTATGATTTGTAGTATTGTTTGTAAGCATTATAGAATTCTGACTTATAGTGTTAAGATTTCAGTATGTTATAGCATGGGGAAATATTGTTCACTTGAAATTATAATTTGTTATAACTCCTACAATTTCTCTTGTTAGTGAGAATTCTAACTTATGAGTTGAATTGAAAATCTTCTTCCTCGATGGGTTGGAGGGAGATTTTTGAGGTGCACGGCATCTAATTAAAGATCCAATCATAGAAAATCCTAGCTGTCTAATAAGCTTGCATATTCGAGGGCTGTATCAGCCCTCACCAAAGGCAATCCTATTCTATTAAAAATCGAATAGCAGTGCGGCGGCAACTTTATTCTCTATATATAAAGTTGCAGTGTGTGTGTGGTGTTATATGAGAGCAGTGCAAACCGCAAGATAGTCCAGTGCGGCAAGACAGAGCATTGCAGTCATCGCACTAGTGTTTAGTATTTGTGAGAAAAATTTCCCGTCCAAACATACAAAATAATGATAAATTGGAGGCTTACTACCGCATAGAATTCAGAGCAAATCTGCTACAGCGTTATTGATTTCACAGGATTCCATAGTTTGTTGCGATGAAATTGTATTAAGAGTTCTTCTTGTATTTTTATAATTTATTATAAATTCAATTTATGGGAATAAAACTGAGAGATCTAATTTGTAATTTATTATAGAGATTGATCAAGTTTGACTTGAAGTTTTTTTCCCCTATACTAGAAGGTTTTTATCACAAAAATTTAGCATGTTTGTGTGTGATTCTTCTTCTTTGTGCTTCGGTGATTTTTTATTTTACTATTACTTGGAGTAATTTAATTTAATTTATTCTGTAATCTAAAGTATCCTTTTCAGATTATAGACATGTCATTGCTGTTTCTGGAATTGGTTAGAAGTAGCACAACCAAAATTTTATGAAGGCTTGATCAGCCGTTTGTACTAAAGATTTGATACTGCCAATAACCATGATTGTTAATATAATCAGAAGTAATTAACGGCTGTGTAGTGTGCACTAAATTAAATTGCATAATTAATTATGAATCCCCAACGTAGTTTCTACTCAAAGAGTGTGGATAGTTTAGCAACTTACTTATTATTATTATTATTATTATTATTTGTTTTTATAGGTATTATAGTGTTTCAAATTTATGTCGTCCGCTCTATAATGATTGTCCATTATTATCATGCCATGACACCAATTGATTTTTCATGTAAACAGGGATTAAAGGTCAAGTTCCTTATTCGACAATAAAAAAAACTCTACCAGTTAAGTTAACTAAAATTACTTAATTATTTATATGGATAGAAATCAAGTGGAAGTTCATCCACATATAGCCTCTAGGCATTATATCACAGATTTTGAACATGCTATCCACATTGGGGTATTTAGGTGGTTAAATTCTGGGTTAGGATCAGTTTATGTTATGTGATGAATATGACATTATCACCGGATGAAAATTATGTGCAGTAAATATTCCATATAAGCCCAAGCCTATTTGACGCGTGCAGGGCGCGAAACAAAATAGTCACTATTGGGCCCATGCTTTATTGACTTGAGTCAAGCCCATGGCTGTTAACAACTACTGGATTAAAAAAAAAAAAATTGAAGCCCTATCACCATAATCTATATATATACACGATAAAATCGAAATCTCTTAACTATTTTTTACTTTTTTTATTTTTATCTTTCATAGAGCTTGTCATGTAGGATTTGGAGCTCTCATATTTTTTCACAATAGCAAATATTTTATAATTTAAAAAAAATGCTCTCTTTCTCCCAAAGAACAAAACCCAATTCTCTTCTAAAACAACTTTCTTTATTTTTTATTTTTTATTTTTGCTTTCATATGTGCATGAGATTTTCTTTCTATCTTATTAATTTGTATCATTGATACATGATACAAATTATATCATTGATATATGATACATTTTCATTAATACGCGATACATCATTAATACATGTGACAAATTATATCATTGATACATGATACATCTTGGTTAATATACAATACAAATTGTCATCGTTAATACATTATACAAATTATCATCGTTAATATACGACGAATCGTTAATATATGATACAAATTGTTATCGATAAAACACGATGAATCATTTATACACAATACAAATTATCAACGTTAATACACGACACAAATTATCATTGTCAATACACAATAAATCATTAATACCCGACACAAATTGTCATCATTAATACACGATAAATCATTAAAAAAAGTATCGTTGATACACGATACAAACTATCATTGTCCATACACAATGAATCATTAAAAAAAAATATTATCAATACACGATACAAACTATCATCATCAATACACGATGAATCATTAAAAAAGTATCGTTGATACACGATACAAACTATTGTCATTCATAAACAATGAATCATTAAAAAAGTATCATTGATACACGATACAAACTATCATTATTCATACAAACTATCTTTGTCCATATAAGATTAATAAAAAGAAATGTGCGAGAAACCCAAGAAACGGCTCCAACACGTCCAAATAATCACAAACTAATATGTGTCATAACGAGACTGAAAACATCCATCATAATAAATGCGATGAGTACAGAAGTCAAAGCGACGTTACCTTTCATATTCCAACTGCGTCTGTAAGTCAAAGCGACGTTACCTTTCATATTCCAACTGCATCCGTAAATACGATGGCAAGAATAGAGGGGCAACTGAAGAGGAGAAAGTCATCTTTGGCCATCATATAGCAAAAGAAGAGAAAAACAGCATCGTCCATCAAGCCAGCATCGTCCATGTGATGAACGACTACAACATACATTAAATGAGTTCCCCATAAATGACATGAGTAACGGTTAACGCGCCAGATAAGCAAAAGCGTAACCAACAGACCAATGGGCAAAAGACCATTGAAGTCTATAACGCCTCCGCATTCATTATTGATGAGTGTTAAGATCGTCCATCTCTCAACGGTTGAATTAAATGCTATTCAATACAAGGCATAACGTACGGACATCAATGACAGACGAAGCTGTACAAGACATTGAAAGTTCAAAATGTGTATAAAACACCTTTGAACGTTTGGACCCCCAATTACAAAATTACCAATTCAAGCTTTATATCAAACAATTAATGTGCGGAACATGATAACAAGCTTATAACAGAATTGATAAACAATCTAAGCCAAATATAAACACATCCACAACAGTAAATATAAGGCAAAGATAAAGAGAAGGAAGATGCAAACACACGGACAACACACGATGTGTTATCGAAGAGGAAACCGAAGTCCTCGGCGTAAAACCTCTCCGCCGCCCTCCAAGCGGTGAAATAATCCACTAAAGAATGTAGTTGGGATACATGAACAGTAGAAGACCCTCCAAGCCTAATCTACCCAAGTACCTAAGCCCTCCAAGCTTCTTACTCCAATGAGGTTACGCCGAACCTATTTCTTCTTTAGCTTCCCGGATTCCGCTACTATACCATAGCGTCAACCAATGTATATTGGTTCCTTCCAAACTGCTTCCCAACAGCACAAAATAAACCTTCTCACAGACGTGGGTGTGGTGAGATAAGGATTTGGCTAAAGGTCTCTCAAGAATATAACAATGGAAAGGAAGAGAGAAGAGGAATTTGTAGAGTCTCTAAGGTAAAGATTGGGGATGAGGCATTCTTGCTTTTCTCTAGGGTTTCTCTCACAAAATTCTCTCTGGAAGCTCTCTCAATTTAGTGGGTATAAGGGTCTATATATAGTGGGGTGAGAAAGGAATGCGAAGAGACAGTTTTTACCAAACAGGGCTGATTGGCGGCTTGACCTCGCGGCTTGTCCAAGTCGCGAGTTCAAGTTGCGACGTAACTGCCTAATCAGCCTGGGACTTTTGTCCTGTAGTGCGACAGCTGGCGCGACCCTTCAACTTCCCTGTGTGCTTCTCACGTGCCTGCATTTGGCGGCTTGCAGCCGCAAGCCACCCGCGAGTCCTAGCCGCGAAACTCTGCTTCTTTGCACATACTTGAGCTTTTCTTCACATCTTCTCACACACTACCCTTACAATAATCCCACCTAAATACAGGGTTACTAAGTGCTTAAATTACAAGCAAATTGGCACGGAATAAAGTCAACAAGATGGTTGATAAATTTCAACCTTACAATCTCCCCCTTTGGCTATTCCGTGACAAAACCCTAAAACAAACTCTAGACTTAACGCGTGAGTTGGGAACAGTTGGAAAACTCACTCACACCTAACTCTAGAATCTGTGAAGCTTTAGAACCATAAGAACAAGAACTCCTGAAACATAACAACACAATAAGTTCATTGTATGCAGAAAACTTGTAATGCAAATGGAACAAGCATAATGCGATCAAGCGCAATGGAGTAAAGCAATAAACCATGGCAAGACCAAAACATGCAATCACTATAACCAAGTGATCACAATGCTCATTCACACTTGGAATGAACATCCGGACATTCAAAATGACAAACATAAGGTAAATCACTTGAATGACCAACACTCAACCAATGCACAATACATGAAGTATGTGCATCTAGGAAAAATCCTACACGGCCACAAGAGTGACAGTACTTAAAAGGAATGCATAGCATTAAGTTAGAAGTACTGATTTAACAAAGCACAAAGGCTGCATAAAGCATGGCACAAACCACAAAGGCCTACAAATGTGCATGAAACCAAACCCTTAAAGCTTACATAAGCAACATGGGTACAAACCACAAAAACCAAACACATGCTGAAATAAACTTGAATAAACATCATCAATATATGCTTAACTAACTGTACCAGAGAACCACAATCATCCAAGAATTAAGAGTTAAAACCACACTTAAACCATAGTGTATCAAACCTATAACAACAAAAGATATCCAAGCATAGTAACAAAACTATAAACAAAACAATGCATAATCATGAAACACCCCCTCAAAAGAAGCACTCCCCCTAAGAGCAGCCCCAAAAATTCTCCCCCTTTTTGACCGGAATGGCCAAATGGTCACTGCTCCTTACCGGTGTAGATGCTGTCAAAATTTGCTGAAAGAACATCAAGCTGACTTGCATTGCCGTCATCCTTTCAGTATGCTGATCTTGAACCTCTCTGAGTCCATCAAGTCTCTCCAGGATGATCTGAAATGCATCAGGAGGTGCAGCTGATGAAGTGGAAGTCCTGCTTCTCTTGATTCTGCTTCTTGGTGTGGAAGTCTGTCCTGCAGTCTCAGCTTCAGTTTCCATATGAACACCTTCTTCATGAACACCCTCCTCTCCATCACCTGGAAGACGACTTTGTATCCTTGTGATGGTGAATTTGTTTATTGCTGACAATGGAGTCATGTGACTGATATCTTGAGGAATTCTAACACCCTTTGCTTTGAAGATCCTCATGAGGAGGCTAGGAAAGACCAACTTGGGCCTAGCAGTGGTTCTAGTCTCTTCCATAATAGTGTCAAATATGTGCGAGCTGATGTCAATGATGACTTTCTCCTTGAGCTCCATGAGGAATATAGCTCTGGAATTAGTAAGAGTGGTCATCTTTCTGATAGGATACGGATTGTACATCATGATGGTGGTTAAACACCTCATGTCAACAGGGAAGGCATTAGTGTTGAGACATCTCCCTTCTTTAACACCACCAATCCTAGCCTGGACATTATCTAGGGACATCATCCTATCTTTGTAATTGATGAACTCATACTCCTCTAAACCTTCAAGACCAAGTACCTCATCAATGTCATGTGCGTCTAAGGTAAACTCATGTCCTCTAACCCAGCAGTTCATCTCTTCATCCTTTATGTTCACATTTGCATAGAATTCCCTTATTAAGGGCTCACACACTGAAGGTAGGTCACCCAGCAGTTTATCCCAGCCTCTTCCCTCAAAGCACCCTGGAATAAAAGTATCCTTCAGGTCATGTAAATCCACAAATCTCTCCTGGATAATGGTTCCCTTCATGAAGGAGTCTCTGTATCTCTTAAAATGCTTGACAGACCTAAACAAGTTGTTGTCCATTTTCATCCTTTTATCAGCCTTCTTAGCAGGAGTCTTCTTCTTTGAAGATGTGGAAGCCATCTGTAAACACTCAAAAGAGGCCA
This sequence comes from Quercus aquifolioides, assembly GCA_019022515.1. Classification (NCBI taxonomy): domain Eukaryota; kingdom Viridiplantae; phylum Streptophyta; class Magnoliopsida; order Fagales; family Fagaceae; genus Quercus; species Quercus aquifolioides. The sequence continues at coordinate 24,504,745 of CM032329.1, forward strand.
CAACAGAAGCACAACACAGTATGTGGAAATATTCACAAATTAGTAACAAATGACTAACAAATAGAGAAACAGAGTGTCAAAATAACCCAAAGATCAAAAATAAAGTTCTAGCTTCCCAAGCGTGATTGGTCTGTAAAGAAGCATATTTAAAACAAGCCACAAACAACTAAACATGTGTAGTGTAAACCACATTTTGACACAAAGGGTATATGTCAATGAGACATAACTTAATGGATATGAAATGTGCAAGCAAAAACCAAAGTAGAGCCATACACATGATATTGTAACACACAATCACATCAATGTATACCACATAGACAAAAATTTGCAAACCCAAATTCCTCATACAGAGAAACTCACAGAAAACCTAAATAACATATACCCAATAGATATAGACAACCAAATATCAGAGCACAGAGCAAAAACTATCTCAATGGAGCAAACTCATGAAACTAAAAACTATTCAGCAACAAGAGTACACAAGCCAAACAATCAAACCCAACATTTTTAAGCAAAATCATGTTCGAACCCCCAAATCTCAAACCAGTAGAATAACTCACAGATTTAAAGAAATTAACACTAAAAACATGAAATCTGAAGTGAGAAACAGAAGATCCATACCTTTTTCTTGAAGATTTGACAAGAAAAAAATGAAGAAATGAAGGATCTTCAAAAATGGGCACGGCGAGTTTCAAAGAGAGAAATAGAGAAGACAATGAACAGTCACAAAGTACGAGAGAAAAACTGAAAGGTTTTTGAAAACTGTCTTTAAAACGCAGAACACGCGTTTTTCGCGACTGGAACAAGTCGCCAGGGTAAGCTGCGAAACACTGTGAAGAAAAGATTGTTAAAAAATCTTCTAAGTGTTTTTCGCGACTTGAAGGTCTACCAGCGAGGGAGTTGCGAGCTGAACCGCGAAAATCTGTGTACCCCTTGCGACTGGACCTTCCACCCGCGAATAAGTCGCCAAACAGAGCCGCGAAAATTGCAAAAACCAAATTTTGAAAATTTTTCTAAGTATTTTTCGCGCCTAGGTCATTAACTCGCCAGTAAGCCGCGAGAAATCTCTAAGTGGGCTCGCGACATGGGCTTGCGACTTGGCTAACCCGCGACTTAGTCGCCAAAACAGGGCAACACTGTTTTTTGACATTTTTTGTAGAAACAAAAGCACTTTCCAAAAACAAACTAAAACACTCAAAAATCTTTTTATGTTTGATCAACAAAGATTGATTATGTGAAAACACATTTAATCAAGTACAATCACACAAATGAAGATGACATTCATTGAACATAGACTTGTGTGTTGTGTGTGGATATCAAAAATGGGATAGTCCTTAGTCTAATGTGAAGCTTCAATGATCAATTCAATCAAGACATACACAACTAGCACTAGATAATGTGACCTATCTCATTTATAGAAACATGCATATATGACCTCTCACAAGCACTTAATAACAATTCTTTGAAGCTTTACATTTGGCTTCATATTCACATAACATTTGCATTTTTGAGCAAAGAAAATCTCATTTTGAGATAGATGCCTGAAATTTTTGATATTTCAATTTATGAGATAGCCTTTGGCTTTTTGGGCATCAAACATTTTATTTTGGTCGCTTTCCCTTTTTCCTAGTCGAATACTAGTATGTGCGACGGGCTTTTGCAGCTCTATATCTCTTTTCATTTGGAGATTTACATTTAGAGAGCTCTTTTAAGCAAAAAAAATAAAAAATGGGAAGATATATAGGCATGAGTCTATGCATGTCTCAAGATCAACAAAACCATTCACTAATCATTCATGACAAGGTTAAAGATCTATTTACAACAGTCACATAGATTTCAGAATTTCTTCCACAATGATATGAGTGCATAAGAGACAAGCTACGCTCGTTAAATGCACAAAGCCATTAGTACAAAGGTACAGGGCAAAACATGCTTTGAGACAAAACTCAACAAAGCTGATCAAACCTTTTGAATTTTCTACTTTTTATGTGTTTTTGGATTTTTGACATAAAAGCATTAAAAGATTGATCAAAAACATAACAAAAAAATGTAAAAACATTTGAACCACACACAAACTAACAACCTAAATACTAGTAAGAAGCACACAACCAAGCATATTCACAAACATGGGAAGTATTGATGCATGGACATGTTGTAATGCTTATGCATGAGTACCCTTCGTCACCCACACGTCACGTGCGTTTGGGGTGATATCCTTAGCAGATTGGGTACGAGAATTAGGACTGTCAAACCTTCGTGTGAAGCTTTCCAGGCAGTTGGTGAAGGCACTGATCATCTTCATCACGTCCATCATTCCTAGATCACGGTTTTGACTTCTTGGTTGCTCACCACCCCAAGACCTCATGTCATTTCTTCTTCCTCGTGACCGAGGTGCGCTAGCATTGTTGTCTGATCTCAACTTTTGACAATTTGGTCTGGTGTGTCCTTGCAGTCCGCAATAATGACAAACATAATCCATTCTAGGACCCTGTTGTGATTTTGGAACTGATCTCCCTCTAGCTCCATATCTGAGTTCTGATTGATTACGGGACTTATTTAACACCCGTTGATCAGCTGCATTTTTCTTCTTCGCAACCTTAACATTCTCAAGGTTGGGTTCTTCCACAATTGGCTCTATGGCCTCCACAAATTTTACTTCTTTGGTAGCTTTGGTCGATGAACTACTTCCCCCGGTATATCCCAACCCGGACTTGTCTGAGAGATGTGTTTGGGATGCAATAACATCTTCCAGCTTATTGGAGGAGACCCTTTCTATCTTGGCTTGTGCTTGCACCATCTCTTGCTCAAGAAATCTTACTTTGATATAAGCTTCCGACAGCTCACCATTTAGTGTCTCAATTTCACACTTCGCCTCCTTGTATCGTGCCAGAAGACTTTTGTAATCTTCCTCAGCCCTCTTCATCTTCGTAATGGCTACATTAGCCACTCTAGCATATCCATCGGTCTTCTCAAGGAGTAAGTTGTAAGTCTCTTGCAATCCTACTGCTTTTTCAACTTCCTCATCTTCAGACTCCCCAACTATTCCAAAAGACTCCAAATTAGAATGTTCCCCAAGCTCCTTCACAAGTGAACCCAAATCATCCGAGGGTTCTACATGTGCAATAGTTATGAATGCGGAGTAATTTCCTTCTCCGTCACAACTATCTTCAAAATCAGAATTTGATGAGTCAGTATCACTCAAGGTGATGGTGTAGACCTTTCCTTTTGACTTCAAGTAATTAGGACATTCCTTTTTGAAGTGTCCATGTCCATTACACTCGAAGCACACAACATCCGCAGGAGATTGAGATTCCTTCCCTTCACTTTTCTTATAGTCTTTTCTATCACCTCTTGAGGATGGAAACTTCCCTCCGTTGAATGGTTTCCCATTGTTCTTCATCTTCAGAAATTTGCGGATGTTTTTTGCAAGATATGCTGCTTCCTTCTCCACTCCATCTTCTTCGGAAGGATTATCCATTCTTTCAGTGATGGTTTTAAGAGCAAGCGATTTACTCGTCTTGTGGGAAGGCAGTCCAAGCTCGTACGTTTGAAGTGACCCAATGAGCTCTTGGATCTTAATTTCATCCAAGTCCTTGCTTTCCTCTATAGTTGTGACTTTTGGTCGAAAGCTCTCCGGTAAGGACCTCAAAATTTTTCACACCACCTTAGTATCCTCAATCTTCTCACCAAGATTGAGCTTAGCAATAACAATTTCGTTGAGCTTCCCATAAAATGAATCAAACGATTCATCTTCACCCATCTTAAGCTCTTCAAACTTGGTGGTAAACATTTGGAACTTTGTGTCCTTCACCCTCTTAGTCCCCTTATAAGTTGTCTCCAAAATCTTCCAAGCTTCCTTGGCCACTGTCATGTGAGATATCCTGTGGAATTCATTTGGAGACAGACCACAGAATATAGCATTTAAGGCCTTATTGTTAGCATTGGCTGCTGCAAGAGCTGCTTTATCCCAGGTGGATTTTTCAGCCTCCGGCCTGGTCCAACCTATTTCGACCGCATCCCACACAGCATCATCAATAGAACACAAAAGGCCCTCATGCAGACTTTCCAAAATGCATAATTATTTCCATCAAAAAATGGTGGAACATTGAGAGATTGAGACCTATCCATCTCAATAAGGGGTCAAGGATCACACTCAGGTATTAAAACCACAACAAGTGTATCCGCTTTGATATCAATTAAAAGTTCAAAATGTGCATAAAACACCTTTGAACGTTTGAACCCCCAATTACAAAATTACCAATTCAAGCTTTATATCAAACAATTAATGTGCGGAACATGATAACAAGCTTATAACAGAATTGATAAACAATCTAAGCCAAATATAAACACATCCACAGCAGTAAATATAAGACAAAGATAAAGGAAGGAAGATGCAAACACACGGACAACACACGATGTGTTATCGAAGAGGAAACCGAAGACCTCAGCGTAAAACCTCTCCGCCGCCCTCCAAGCGGTAAATAATCCACTAAAGAATGTAGTTGGGATACATGAACAGCAGAAGACCCTCCAAGCCTAATCTACCCAAGTACCTAAGCCCTCCAAGCTTCTTGCTCCAACGAGGTTACGCCGAACCTATTTCTTCTTTAGCTTCCCGGATTCCGCTACTATACCATAGCATCAACCAATGTATATTGATTCCTTCCAAATTGCTTCCCTTAGCACCAAATAAACATTCTCACAGTTGTGGGTGTGGTGAGATAAGGATTTGGTCAATGGCCTCTCAAGGATGTAACAATGGAGAGGAAGAGAGTAGAGGAATTTGTAGAGTCTCTAAGGTAAAGATTGGGGATGAGGCAATCTTGTTTTTCTCTAGGGTTTCTCTCACAAAATTCTCTCTAGAAGCTCTCTCAATTTAGTGGGTATAAGGGTCTATATTTAGTGGGGTGAGAAAGGAATACGAAGAGACAGTTTTTGCCAAACAGGGCTGATTCGCGGCTTGTCGAAGTCGTGAATTCAAGTCGCGACGTAACGGCCTGGCCAGCCAGGACCTTTTGTCCTGTAGTGCAACAGCTAGCGCGACCCTTCAGCTCCCCTGTGTGCATCTCACATGCCAGCATTTGGCGACTTGCAGCCGCGAGCCACCCGCGAGTCCTAGCCGCAAAACTCTGCTTCTTTGCACATACTTAAGCTTTTCTTCACATCTTCTCACACACTACCCTTACAATAATTCCACCTAAATACAGGGTTACTAAGTGCTTAAATTACAAGCAAATTGGCACGGAATAAAGCCAACAAGATGGTTGATAAAATTCAACCTTACAGACATTTAATGCCCAAGACAACTAAAGAGTAACGTACAGGCGTTAACAAACAAGTAGTCATTGGTAAACAATAAAAGCCAGCCATTAATACCAATTGCTCCATATCCCATAAATGCATATATTTATTTAGACAATGAAGACAAGGACTATAAAACCCACACAAACTAAAGGGGGAGAAGTAGATAATTTGAGTTCATTTGGTAAGAGATTTCTAGTAACGTTGTTTGTATTTTTTGGGAATATGCGTATGTGAAAAAGTGTGTAAAAGTACGTGTAATGTTATTTAAACACTGAAAATTTTTGTTTAAACAATAATAACAAACAGGCCCGAATTCTTATCCCAAAAACTATTCCCAAGTTGAATTCTTTTGCAATATACTTCAATTGAATTACATTCTAACTTAATCATCGGAGGCCCATTGATACACACCACACTGGTGTATTTTTTTTTTCTTCTCTATTTCATATCTTATTGCAAGTTTGTCCCTTAACGAATCCAACGCCTTCTTCCATTTGTATTGATGAGGAGTTCAACTGATGATTTTTTGCATCATCGATGGGTATTGATCAATCTTGTCTACGTAAATTTGCCATGTTGGTGTGAACATTTTTTCTTTGTGCTTATGTAATTTTTTTAATTTCATCATTAATGGACGGAAAACGTAATATTTAATAGCATACCTTTCAGATTATAGACTTGGCATCGCTGCTTGTTGAATTGATTAGAAGCAGCCCAACCTAAATTTTATGAAAGTTTTGATCTTCCAATAACCATGCTTGTTAATAAAACGGAGTATATTCAATTTGGCAAGTTACGGCTCTTGGGCCTTCTCTGAAGAAGGGAAGAAAATAGGGATGGCAATGAGGCGGGGCGGGGTTGAAGGATGGGGTCTTCGTTCCCGCCCCGCGTGGTTTTATCTTACCCCATCCTTGCCCCGCCTTGCCCCGTATAACGGGGAAAACTTTCTCATCCCATCTCCGCCCCTTGGGGCCCTGCGAAGCCCGCCCCACCCTGTAAAACTCCACTTTTTGTTAATTTGCCTTACAACTAGTACAATTTTTTTTTTAATGAAACCTATTTCATTAATAAAAATATACTTGAAATTACAACTAAATTTATCCCATCAAGTCAAATAAATTTTTAGAAAAAAAAATTGAATAATATATCCAAGTGTTTAACAAGACAATGAGTTTAGAAGTGTAATACATATAAACCTCACAGGTTCTGGTTTAAAAGGTACTCTCCATGCTTTCAGCATCTCGTTCTTCCCCAATCTCTTAGGTCTTAATCTCAGCAACAACTCACTATATGGTACAATTCCTTCGTTCTTAGGTAACCTTTCTAAGCTCATCTACCTTGATTTATCTTCCAATCAACTATTTGGAAGAATACCATCTGAAATAGGCCTAATGAGAACTCTACGAGTAGTTTACTTATTTGAAAATAATATTAATGAAAACATTCCCTATGAAATAGGAATATTGAGCTCCCTCAATGAGCTAGCTTTGTTTAAGAACAATCTAACGGGTTCAATACCTGCTTCAATTGGAAGTTTGGGAAATTTATCCACTCTTTTAATTAATAACAATGGATTTTCTGGAACAATACCCCAAGAAATAGGAATGCTAAAATCTCTAAGCGAGCTTGATTTGTCAATAAACAATCTAACAGGTTCAATCCCTACATCTATAGGAAACTTGGCAAATTTAACTACTCTATCCCTTGTTCACAACAACTTTCATGGATCAATTCCTTCCAGTATTGGAAACTTGACCTTGCTCACCAAGTTGCACCTTCTAGAAAATCAATTATCTAGACCCATCCCACAAGAAGTTGGAAACCTCAAATTTCTTACCCATCTAGGATTGTTCATGAACAAACTGACCGGCTCCATTCCTGTAGAAATGAATAATCTTACATATTTGAAGCACTTGGTGTTGAGTAACAACATGTTGTCTGGTTCTCTTCCACAACATATATGCATCGGTGGATCACTTGAAACATTCACAGCACATGAAAATTATTTGACAGGCCCCATCTCTATAAGCTTGAGAAACTACTCCAGCTTGTATAGATTCAGGCTTGAAAGAAACCAGCTAACAGGAAATATATCAGAACAGTTTGGGGTATATCCCAATTTGAACTACATTGACATGAGTTATAACAATTTTTATGGAGAACTTTCTCAGAAGTGGGGTCAGTGCCAAAATTTACAGTCTGAAAATCTCCAACAATAGAATTTCAGGTGTAATACCTCCTCAGCTTGGGGGAATGATTCATCTACATCTGCTTGACCTCTCTTCTAATCATATAGCTGGAGAGGTTCCAAGGGAGTTGGGGAGGCTAACATCATTGTTCAACCTTACACTAGCTGATAATGAACTTCTAGGTAGTGTACCACCAGAAATTGGAAATTTGTCCAATTTAAGAATTCTTAATCTGGCGGCAAACAATCTAACTGGATCAATTCCTAGGCAGTTAGAGGCATGCTCCAAGTTACAGTACTTAAATTTAAGCAAAAATAGATTTAGGGAGAGTATTCCCTTTGAAATTGGCAACATTTACTCTCTTCAAAATCTTGATCTCAGTCAGAATTTACTTATGGGAGAGATACCACCACAGCTTGGAAAGTTGGAAAACTTGGAAATATTGAGTCTTTCCCATAATGAGCTCTCTGGTTCCATCCCATCGACTTTTGCTGATATGTTAAGTTTGACATATATTGATATATCCTACAATCAGTTGGAGGGCCCTCTCCCCAACAGCAAACCATTCCTTGAGGCTCCAACTGATGGATTCATTAATAATAAAGACCTGTGTGACAACACAACAGGTTTGAATGCTTGCCCTGCAACAGTCAGCAGCAGTCCTAATGGCAAAGAAAGTAGAAAAATTATGATTTTGATTTTAGTCCCTTCTTTTGGTGCCCTGTTTCTTATTTTTAGTGTAGTTGGGTTTCTTTATGTTCTTCTCAACTGCCAAAGGGTGAGGAACAATCAGAACAGTCCAACAGAAGCACGAAATAATAATATGTTCACAATTTGGAGCTATGATGGGAAAATGGTGTATGAAAACATCATTGATGCAACAGAAGAATTTGATCCCAAATATTGTATTAGAGTAGGAGGGTATGGAAGTGTTTATAAAGCTGAGCTGCCAACAGGTCAGGCAATTGCAGTGAAGAAACTTCACCCATTAGAGGATGAAGGAATCACCAATCTAGATAGTTTTGAGAATGAGATTCGTGCATTGACAGAAATTCGACATTGCAACATTGTAAGGTTTTATGGGTTTTGTTCACATTCACGACACTCATTTTTGGTTTATGAGTTCTTAGAAGGGGGAAGCTTGGGAAAGAAACTTAGCAACAAGGAAGAGGCAACAGAATTTTGATGGATTAAGAGGATAAACATTGTTAAAGGTGTGGCCGAAGGTTTATCCTATATGCACCACGATTGCTCACCTCCAATAGTTCATCGAGACATATCATGCAAGAACATCTTGTTGGACTTAGAACACAATGCTCACATCTCAGATTTTGGCACAGCTAAAGTTTTGAAGCCAGACTCATCCAATTGGTCTTTATTTGCTGGCACGTTTGGATATGCTGCTCCAGGTAGTTATTTTCTATTGGCATTGCTGATCTCCGAGCAGCCCATGTGCATTTCATTTGTTTTACTGCTAATCATTGTTTTTGGAGGTATAGTGAGCTTATCATCTCATTAATGTAAAAGAACCTATGAATTTATAAAAAGTTCAAAGATAAAGCCACGTACATGATTGAAATTAGACATGTACAATATTGAGATAAAAGATCAATGAACTTTATAAAAAGTTCAGAGATAAAGCCATAGGTATTGAAATAATCTCAGATCCTTTTTTAAAAAATAAAAATGTAAAGCAGCATCACAATTGTTTTGGCAAAAAGAAGACAATGGTTGGGTTTAAATGTGCTTTGTTCCCTAGATTTGCATGGTGCAGGAATATAGGTACCACCATTTTAGTCTAAAAGATGAGGAAAACTGTTGCTGAGATAAATTTTTTATTTTCAACTTATCCACCGTCATTGTAAATGAAGAAGTTAAAGGAATGCAATCCAACAATAAAAATATATAGCAACTAGAGGTTACCTTCTAACCATACTCGAAATGGATGAGCTGATTTCTTTGGTTTTGCAGAACTTGCATATGAGAAATGCGATGTTTATAGCTTTGGAGTGGTGACATTGGAAGTGATCATGGGAAAGCATCCAGGAGATCTCATCTCACTTCTCTCATCATCATCGTCATCATCAGCAACAACTTCAACTGCCCATGGTATACTATTGAAGGACGTGTTGGATCAACGACTTGAACCTCCTAGAAATCAAGTCGCAAGGATAGTGGTGTCTGTTGCAAAGCTTGCATTTGCGTGCCTGGAAAATAATCCTCAATCTCGTCCCACCATGCAACAAATTTCTCGGGAGCTATCTTTTGAAAGATCACCTCTGTCAGAGATGTTTGGTGAGATTACATTGGGACAATTGTTGGTGTGATCATGCTCAAGTGTATACCACACTTTTTTTATTTTTATTGTACTGCATTAGGATGAGTTATGCAAATTAAAGTATTGTTCGTTTGGATCAAATTTTTAATATAATAAAAAAATTATAAAAAAAACCTCTCAATATATGTTGAGATGATTAGTCTGAAATAGAATTGAATTGAATAACAAAACGAATTTGAGGCAATAATTAAATAAAAATTAACAAAGAGATTCATTATTATTTGGCCGGGAGATAGTCTTTTTTTTTTTTGCTAAACAGGAGATAGTCTTTTTTGTGTCATAATAATTGTTGTACTTGTATCAGTGGCGGGCCAATAAATTTTTCAAAGGGGGCCAAACTAACTATAACAAAATTCTTGTGTGTGTGTATATATATATATTCATGTCCTAATCTCTAATTATGTTTTAAGGTGAAGGAAGCAATATCTATTTCTTTAGGTTTACATTTTTTAGCATTTTTAAGGGTTTAAAAAGTTTTAACATTTGTGATAAAGGATTAAGAATACTTTTTCTTTATTAATATTCATCAAGTGTGAATATTTTCCACTTTAATTACTCATATTTTGAAATATAAACTATTAAAATTTATAAATTACTTATATAGCAATTTTTAGTTTATACAAAAGAAAGTGTTAACAGTGAAGTGTATGCAATCAAACAAAATTAAACAAGTAAATTGAATTCATCTTTATCTCTCAAAACCTCAATATAATAGTTACACAAATTACAATTATCAAAACCTATTATAAAATAATAGAACATGAAGAGATTTAGCTGTAAAAGTAAAACATAAATGGTTACAAAACATATACGCAGGTAACACAACTTGGTTAACAAAACACTTTACACATAAAATAAAATAATTGAAAAATTAATATCATCAAAGCATTTAAGTGCAAGCAAGCTGTAAAGCACAAACCAAACAGTTATCAAAGTCTTTTGTGGAATTTCTGACTTTCACATATGCACACACGGTTTTATTTACAAACAAAACCAGAGAGTTACGTGCAAGATGTTTGTTTGTATTTTTTTTTAAAGGTTTTGTCTAAATCAATTTGAAATTTGAGCCCAAATGAATTTTAAGGGAGAACTAAATAATTTTGAGAAAAAACTAACTAAACTAATAGTATATTTTACATTCTCAAAATCGCCGAGGAGGTATGTATAACTTAGCTTTTACTGCGTATAATTTTTTTTGGGTAATGTTACGGTCACAAACTATTTTATAATATTTTTACAAATTGTTGATATGACCAACTTATTATTAGTTTTCATCTAGCTCTACCATTAATATCACTTTTTCATTTACCAATAACTATTCATCACATCAGCAGTTTGTAAATTTTTTTGTAAGAAAGTTTGTATCTCTCTAGCATTATTATTTCTTGTTTGCAAAAGTTTAGTTACAAAATTAGTTGTAACCTTAGGTTATAATTTAGTGTTTATTGCGTATAATTTCTTGTTAAGTAACGCTACAGTCACAAACTATTTTATAACATTTTTACAAACTGTTGATGTGATCAATTTATTATTGGTTTTTATATAGGCCCACAATTAATATCACTTTTTTATTTACCAATAACTATTCACCACATTAGCCGTTTGTAAATTTAGAAAAAAAAAAATTGTATTTTTAGCATTGCTCTTTTTTCTTAGACAAAGCTTAGTTATAAAGTAGTCACTCAAGGGTTGTTACAAAGTAGCTGCAAAATTAGTTGTTACAAAATTAGTTTGTATCTCAAGCTTATGGTTGTTAATAACAACTAGCTGGATAAAATATATTTTTTGAACGCCCCTATCACGATAATTGATAAAAGAGGTCATGGTCATGGCTACTTAAGGTCAAGCTTTAATTTAATTTCCCCACAATTTCAGGCTTTATTGACGTAAGGTCAAGCTTTAATATTGTGGCTTTATTGACAAAACGGTTCCCCTTTTTCCCTTTATCCATAGAATAATCTCGTGTTAGGAAATATAGAGGAAGAGTAATATTATCTAGATGGTAATTAAGAATTAAAAATGTAAAATAGAGTAAAAATGTTGGAAAAATAGAAATAAGGGCACATTTGGTAGACTGTAATAATAATTACATAACAATAGGAATATATATTATTAAGAATACAAAATGGTGTAATGTAATGCTTATTACTATTGATTTGTTTGGTGACAACATCCTTGAAGATAATGGAATGAAAGCATTTTAAATCAAACTTAGGATATATTTTAGGAAATATCTTACTCATATAATTATATTTCCTAAAAAATAATATTTTTAAATTTAAAAGAGAGATTAGTTATTTTTTATGATTTTTTATTTTCATAATTGTTGTGTGCATATGAAAAGTTTGTTTATTTAGAAATATATTAATTGTAGAAATTAATACACTTGCTAAGGAATAACTATTACATTCCTTTTAGAAATGAATAGTTATTCCTCATTTTAAAGAATAGCTATTCATAAGGAATAACTATTTCCTATAATAAAAACATAACCAAACTACTGAATAGTTAAACCATGAGAATAACTATTACATTACAGAACTATTACAGTCTACCAAACATACCCTAAGTGTAACAATAATATGGAGATTAATAAGAAGAAAAAGAGTTAAAAAAAATAAGAGAGAGTTGAAAATATATAGATGATGTAGGTCAATAGAAGCATAATAAAAATAAATGCTACGTCTTAGTGTATATATATCTATATATTACTAAAAGCTGAAGTGTAGCGTTTAATGTTACCGCTCTCACGTTGCGCCACATCAGCTGCCACGTCATTCTTTTTTTTTTTTTTTAAATATAATTTGTCCTACAATTTTAAATTGGTTTTTACAATTTTCAGCCCTATAAATGCAACCCACTACTTATTTATTTACTTCAACTATCACCTTATAATAAATCTGTATAATTAATTTAGCCCACCTCTTATTTATTTAGCTCCACTATCAAGCCCAACCCACAGACTTTTCAGTTCAGTTTTAGAGTTTTGTGTGAGCCTTTTTAGCTTAAAGGAAGGGGAAAAAAATGTTGAAGCCTTTCAAGCTTTAGGTTTTTTTTTTTTTTTTTTTTTTTTTTTTTTAACATTTACACTTCTCCAACCTTTCTCTCTCCCTTACCATTTCATCTCCCCACTACTTTTTCAATCTTTCTCCCTTACTTACCTTTTCATCTCCTCACTACCCTCTACATTAATATTATTCTTCCTCTTTCCCTTCATCTTCCTTTATTTTTTTTTCTTCTTATTCACACTCTCTTACTATAAATTTATCATTATTTCTTCTATTCTATGTATAGTTTTCCCTCACAAAAAAAAAAAAGGTTCCCTCTCTCTCCCTCCCTCCCTCTCTCTCTCTAAATTTTTTGGTGGATTTTTTTATTTTATTTTTCTTGCATCTCTACTTTAGGTTGATAATTAATTATATATTTTAAAACTCTATTTTGGATTAATGCAATTTAGTTTTGTTTTTTAAATTGTTGTTGTTGTTGTTGTTGTTGTTTTTTTTTTTTTTTTTTTTTTTTTTTTTTTTTTTTTATTCTCTTTGATTGTTAAATATTATCCTATTGCGTTCTAAAGAATTATATATAGCATATAAAAATATAAATTCTATTACATAGCATGATTTGTATAATTTGGTATTTATTCTATTACATAGTATGATTTTTTATAGTGCTCAATTTAGATGTTAAACTATGAGACTTTACTAATTTTTGTTTATTTTCTAATTCTTTGTGGTGGACAAAGTACTCTTAATAGTTGTATTAGAAGTACTTTATAATACCATTTATTTTAAAAAAAAAGCAAAGGTTAGCCAAACGAAAATAATTGGATAGGTGACAAATTTTAACTTTTTGCAATTTTATTTTAATTATTATTATTTTATAACAATGCATGTATAGAAATTTAATTCTTAGATTTTGCTAATAATTGTTTATTTGATAATATGTTTTGGGTGGCTGAAATTATAATTTCTACAAAGAAAATAACCTTAATAGATTATCAAAAACAAAATTTTATCCTAATATTGATTCAATTAATCATTGTTAAGTTTTATTATTTGTTTTTAGTTTACATTTTTTTGGTGTTTTGGATTATTCCTATATTACATTTATGATTGTTCCTATAATAAATAAAAATATAATTACAAAATACATTACTCATTATTAGATTAGTTTAAATTATAATTTTTTTTAATAAACCATCATAAAAATAATTATCACGCGCAACACGCGGGTTCACGGCTAATATATATATATATATATATATATATATATAAAGTCACTATTGTTTAAAGAACGGCTCTTCTCCTCCCTTTTTAAATTTCAAGCACTATCTAATTCTTAGTGATATCTCTCGTAACCAAATTACAAGGAAAAAATAAAATAAAATAAGGTGAAAGTCCTACTCCTGACAGAAGATTCACCTAATGGAATGTGGAGAATTTCTTGTATAAACTAGTTCATTCCATGCATCTCTACAAAACCATAAAACCATTCCTTCTCTGATCACCCAATTTGTTTCTGTTCTCGCATGCAACTTATAAAAGTCATGATCTCCTCACTAGAGAAACCGCTTCCCAATTGCATCAATAATCTAATTCGAGCTACGTTCACCACTGTCCTAATTATCATTCTTGTGTTGGCTTCTTCTTCCCAATTTGCTATTTCTTCCTTTGCAACTTCTCCTTCCAATATGGGACGAGAAACAGAGGCTCTACTGGAATGGAAAGTGAGCCTTGAGAACCAAAGCCAGTTTCGGTTGTCTTCATGGGTTGGAAACATCCCTTGCCAATGGGTTGGAATTTCTTGAAACAACTTTAGCGGCATCTCTCATATCAGCCTCACACGTTCTGCTTTAAAAGGTACGCTCCACACTTTCAGCTTCTCATGCTTACTCAGTCTCCCAAGTCTTGATCTCAGCCACAACCTACTCTTCGGTACCATTCCTTCCCACTTGGGCAACCTTTCTAGGCTAATCTATCTTAATTTATCAGTCAATCATCTCTCTAGAAGAATTCCATCTGAATTATGCCAACTAACAAGCCTTCGCATATTAGATCTCCATGAAAATAACATCACTGGATCCATTCCTCATCAACTTGGAAAACTCAACTTGCTCAATGAGCTATCTTTGTATAGTAACAATCTCACAGGTTTAATCCCTGTGTCAATAGGAAACTTCAGAAACTTGATCATTCTGGATCTTTTTGAAAACAAACTTTCTAGTTCCATTCCTCAAGAACTCGGAAGGCTAACATCTCTTAGGAGTCTCCTTTAAATGGAAACGTCCTTGCGGGCATGATACCTATATCATTTGGAAACCTGGGCTCCTAACCCAATTAGATCTTAGTGAAAATAAACTTTCTGGATCAATTTGTAATGAGATTGGGATGCTTAGATCTCTTACTTGGCTTTGTATGCATAACAACAATCTCTCAGGTTCAATTCCTACTTCTATAGTAAATTTAGGCAACCTAAGTGTTCTCTACCTCAACGACAACAAACTTTCTGGACCCATACCTCAAGAAATTGAAAAGTTGGGATCTCTTCATCAGTTGGGTCTGTATACGAACAATCTTTCTGGCCCAATTCCTACTTCTATTGGAAACTTGACCAACCGGTATATGCTATCCCTTTGTCTCAACAATCTTTGGGTATCTATCCCATCCTCAATCGGGAACATGAAGAATCTCACAATCTTGGGGCTTTGTATATCTCAGTTATTAGGCAATGTCCCATTAGAAATAGGAAAGCTCAAATTTCTCACCAGTCTAAAGTTGTTCACAAATGAACTTGATGGCTCCATCCCATTCGAATTTAATAATCTTACAAATCTGTTGTACCCAAATTTGACGTATATCGATTTAAGTTATAACCATTTCTATGGAGAACTTTCTCAAAAGTGGGGGCAGTGCCAAAGTCTACCAAGCTTGAAATTCTCCAATAATAGAATTTCTAGAATAATACCTCCTGAGCTTGGAAGATCCACCAAGCTACACGTACTTGATCTCTCCTTCAATCATCTAGTTGGGCAAATTCCAAAGGAATTAGGAAAGTTGACATCAGTGTTTCACCTTAAATCTGGGTGATAATAAACTTTTAGGTAGTATTCCAGTGGAAATTGGAATGCTACCTGATGATGCCGAAAAAATCACTAGTGAGTTACACGTTACTCACACGTTCAAAAAGTCACCTGCACAACAAAAAGAGAAGACCTCCAGAGAGCATCGGTGTGGTGCCGACCAAATACCCTCCGAAGGTTAAGTTAGAATCTTTTACAACTCCAAAGTGCTAGAGAGGGTCAATTATGCGTACCTCGATTTGTGAGGGTATTGGGATTTTTATAGTAGTCGAAGATTAACCTCTTTTACTTGGAGTCAAAGTCCTTTCCTTGTAGAAATCTTTTTGAGAAGTCCCAAACGTGATGGACAAGTCTTTTCCTTATAGAGAAGATCCTCATTAATGCGAACAGCTTCTAAAATCCTATTTGCACTAGGATTCTATTTACCTTAGGATTCTACGGTGTACGCCGCACGTATTCCCATCTAGGGATTCTGTCTGACTCGTGGCAAATAGATCCATCTAGGTTGTGTCCGTTCATGATGGATCCGTCCTCAACAGGTCTTGCACATGATGGGCTGGTCCTTCATCGGCCCATGGATGAGGAATTGCCTCGCCTACTTCACAAGGATCCGTCAACCTATATTTTTCCTCTTCAGTTGCCCCCTCACCCCATGGGTTCGTCATCTCTGAGCACAAGTGCCTGTGGGGTGACGGTTCAAGATTGGGATGACAGTTAAAAATCCATGAGTTGTACTTGCATCCTGACAGGTTGTCAGGAACACATTTATTACTCATTGACACGTGTCACTCTTCTACTGGCTGTTGTCTCGGATCGAAACGTCGCTTCGTCTTATGTGCACTTCTTCTATAAATATCACCCCCTTCTCCTCTCATTTCTCTACTTTTCGAAGAAACATATTGTCAGAGCACGACCATCACATTTGTCAGAGACTAGTCCGTCCAGTTCCTGCACCTGTTGTACACGCCTTCATCCGTCCACTCCTTAACTTGGTAAGTAATTTTTTCCCGTCTATTTTTCATTTCTCATTTACCTTCTGGAACTTTTTATTTTACATTAGACTTTTTGCCCCCGTCACCTGTTCCAAAACCCGTCAAAGTCTTAGGTTTTGTCGTTACCTGTAGGCAATGTCTAGTGTGTCGAGTAACCAGTCAGTCGTCCGTGACGGGGCGAACTACGAAGAGGTATACCCGTTAGGTCACAAAGACCAAGACGACCTGAGCGAGGAGAGGAGTCCGTCTACATCTTCCCCGTCCTCAACAAATGAGGATATGGAGATGGTAGAGCCAGAGGAGGGTTCCGATGAAGGTGAAGACCAAAAAGTTAAGTCCGTCGTGGGTGCTGATGGACTTAGGGAGTTCATCATGCTACCAGAGTGGACGGTGAATGCTTTTTTGTCCACCATCAAGGAGCCACACTTCAACACTCTTAGGGCCCACTACCAAATCCCAGACTACATCCCCATCCGTCTACCTTATAAGTCAGAAAAGTGTTACTATGAAGGGGTAGACAGTGTTGGAGTGTACGGGCAGGTGCTCAACGCATGCCTTAGGTTTCCTCTGAGCTCCCTGCATCGTGAACTCCTCAAGTATCTGGGCTTGTCCGTCAACCAAATATCCCCGAATGCCTTGAGGGTTTTTATAGCAATGGAGGTCCTGTATGGAGCCATGTCAAATGGTAAACGAAGGTTGACGGTGCGGGAATTCCTCCATTGTTACCGTCCATATAAGATAGACAAGTCAAGGGGGATGTACAGTTTTGTTCCTAGGAGCCCCATCTTGAAGGTGATTTATGAAACCCCAGACTTACACAGGGACTGAAAGAGTCGTTACTTCTTCCTAGAGGGCAACGGTTGGATGTGTCATCCAGGGGAGACAGAGCACATGCCCATCGACACGACTTGGGGCATAATAGACTAGTCTGGTACACACCCGTCATATAACATATGAAGGTCTTTAGTGATCTTTTAGTTTCTTTTTTGAAATTCCTCAGAGCTTTTGACGTCCGTCTTCTTTTTTACAGTCTGACGGAGCCCACAGGTTGATCTTGAGGAGTTTAACTTCCTTGAGAGAATTTTTGCAAAATCCAAGCCAGAGGAATGAACTTGGGCAAAACTCGTTAGCCTTAACACCGTCCACTGGTATTGTGACGGACCCGAGCCAACTCCGGCTGCTATTAAATACGAATAGCGAGTTCGTCAACATAAGTCTGTCGTTCCCTTTTATTTAAATAGCTTGTGTTTTTATCTCCACCTTACCTGTCTACTTATTCAGAGATGGACTACGCTAAAAGAAAGGCAACGATCAGATTACAGGCGGCCAAAAATAAAAAAGCTGGTGCGGATCCTATGGGGACAGGCTCAAGCAAACCGTCAGCTAAAAGGAAGCAACCGTTCAAAGGAGATCGTGCACCCAAGAAACCCAAGGTTCCTCTGGAGCTCGTCGTCGGGTTAATGGCCGGGAATGTTAAGACGGTCACCCCAGCGAAGCATGGGGTTGGCAAAGGCCTAATGATCGGTCCGTCAGTCAACCAGAAGAAGCCACCCGCCCTACTCCGCGAGGATTCCAAGTATGCCCTGGAGAGGCTCTCGTCTATCATAACTATTGAGGATTATGAGGACTTGGGTAATCACTCAGCAGAGGCCATGGGGGAGACAGGCCTCTTTAGCATTGCTTAAGTAACTTATCCGTCGTCTTCTTGTCCGTCCTTTTTTGGTCTGAGAATTAATTTCTGTCCTTTTTCAAGCCATGATCATGATGAGGGGGATGATGGGACGGTGTCTCAACCATGAGACAACCTTAGGCCGTGTTCGTGAGAAGGCCAGGTTGACGGAAGACGAGTTTATTGAGTTGAAGAACTGGAGGGCGACGATGGAGCAGAAACTCAAACTGACAGAAGAGGCCCGGGATGAGTACTACAAGATGACGGAGTGTCTGAAGAAAGTCCTAGAGGACAAGGAAAAGAACTCCATCAAGCTAAGGAGATGGCAATACAAGAGTACCGTGACTCCGACGCCCTTCTGTCAGAGCTGGGGACTTCATACAATGACGGTTTCGATGACGCGCTCCATCAAGTGAAGAGCTTATACCCAGAGCTTAACCTGTCAACCGTCACCGTCAATATCCCAGAACAAACATCCGTCCAGCCTGCCTAATCAGAGGACACCAATGAGCTTTTTGGAGATGATGACCCTATCAGTAATATTCCTGTGGACTCGACGGTTGTTGATAGTGAACAAAAAGGTGGTCAGGACCGTCAAGTTGAGGAGACCGTGGCCCCTGCTGCAAATTGAAGTTATTTATTTTTATCATTGTTTCTTTTTCTCCTTTTTTTTTTATGTAAAATTTTTAGGAGAACAATTTATGGTCTCCCCATCATGTTTAGGGGCTGTGTAGACATTTCCCTTTTAGGGCTTTTATTTATTTGCTAAACTTTGCTTGGTCCGTCGACGCATTTAATATTTTGTTGTGGAATGCACCCGTCAACTTTATTTAAACATGTTTTTATTTTTCGCGGACTTTGGATTTTATCAATACTTTAATAGACCCCGTCCATGCTGTAACTTATTTGGTTAATCCGTCCATGCTGTAACTTGTACCCGTCCACTTTGGGACTTAGGATTTTTATCGTCTTCGGATGATCCGTAGATTATATCCGTCCATTTTTTAGACTTGGAATTTTTTATCCTCTTAGGATGATCCGTCCATTACATGGACGTAGATTATATCCGTCAACTTTTGGACTTAGAATTTTTCATCCTCTTGGGATGATCCGTTCATTTCGAGGACTTTGGTTATATCCGTCCACTTTTGGACTTAGAAATTCTCATCCTCTTGGGATGACCCGTTCATTTTGCGGAAGTATATCCGTCCTTTTTTGGACTTAGAAATTCTCATCCTCTTGGGGTGATCCGTCCATTTTGCGGACGTATATCCGTCCACTTTTGGACTTTGAGTTTAAGTAGAAAAAACATAGTTGTTTATGAATATTCCTTTTATTAATTGAAAAGGAAAATCATGTGTTTGTAGAGAAGTACCTGCCCCCTTGGGCTTAAAAAGGCACTTGTAGAAAGAATTGTTCGAAGTAAAAAACTAGTAATAGTAAAAACTAAACAACTGGGAAATTGCGGAATGTTAAAGCTCTTTATATCGTCTCTACTGGTAGTATTTTTGTAGATGCTCCGTGTTCCATGGGTGCTGCAGCTTTCGTCCGTCCATAGTTTCAAGGTGGTAGGTCTCCTTCCTCTGCCATGATGCGATCCTGTAGGGTCCTTCCCAATTAGGGCCGAGCTTTCCCTGAGAAGGATCTTTAGCAGCGCCTATTACCTTCCGTAGTACAAGATCTCCAACCTAAAAGCCTCTATGCCTGACACTGGAGTTGTTGTATTTTTCCATGAGATTCTGGTACCACACCAACCTCTGTTCTGTTGTTGCCCGGACCTCGTCCTCCAAGTCTAGTTGAAGGCATAAGGCTTCTTCATTCTTGTTCTCGTCGTAGCTTCCCCACCCGATAGCTTGTGAACCTTATTTTTGCTGGGATGACAGCATCACTTTCGTAAGCTAGTCGAAACGGCATTTCTCTAGTGGTGTTCTTGCTGTGGTACCGTAAGCCCATAGGATGCTTGGTAGTTCGTCAGGCCAGATGCTTTTTGCCCCCTCGAGCCGGGTCTTGATAATCTTGAGCAAGGATCGGTTCGTGACCTCGACTTGCCCATTGGCTTATGGGTATGCTGGCGACAAGTAGTGATTCTTAATGCCTAGCTCCGAACAGAAGTCCCTGAATGCGTTATTGTCAAATTGCTTTCCATTGTCGGAGACGAGAACTCGGGGTATCCCGTACCTGCAGATGATATTTCTCCATACAAAACTTTAGACGTTCTTCTTCGTGATAGTAGCTAAAGCTTCTGCTTCCACCCACTTAGTGAAGTAGTCGATCCCAACTACTAGAAATTTTAACTGTCTTATCGCCGTCGGGAAAGGGCCTATGATGTCTAGTCCCCATTGGGCGAATAGCCAAGGGGCCGTCATGGTGGTCAGCTTCTCGGACGGTTGCATTATGAAATTACTGAACCTTTGGCACTTGTCACAGGTCTTGACATAAGCCTGTGCGTCCTTCAACATTGTAGGCCAATAGTACCCTGCTCGGACTAACTTATGCGCCAAGGACCGTGCCCTTAAGTGGTTTCCATAGATACCTTCGTGGACTTCTCTCATCATGTAGTCTGCTTCATCGCGGCTTAAACACCTTAGGTACGAACGAGAGAATCCTCTCTTGTATAAGACATCTCTGATCAGCACAAATCGTGAGGCTTGGATTTTCAACTTCCTAGTAGCGCCTTTACCGTCTGGCAGAGTGCCGGATCTTAGGTATGCTGTTAATGGCGTAGTCCAATTGTTCTCAGAATTCACTTCCTGCACATTTGTTTCGTCATCAATAAGCGGGGAAAATTGGACAAACGACAATACCTGTTCGGGGACAAGCATAAATTCTGCAGAGGCTGCTTTTGCAAGACGATCGGCACATTCGTTCTCCTCCCTTGGGATTTGAATGAATCTGACTTCAAGGCAGCCGATTCGATTCTTCACTTCTTCCAGGTACTTCTTCATTCTTTCATTTTTGCACTCGTAGACGCTATTAATCTTGCTTGTTATCACCTAGGAATCGCAATGTACGACCATGTTTTCAGCACCTGCTACTTTTGCGAGGTCTAACCCTACCACTAAGGCTTCATATTCGACCTCGTTATTGGTCGTGGGGAAATCCAGTCGGATCATGCATTCGATTTTATATCCCTCTGGGGTTCAGATTACCACACTGGCACCTCCGGCTTGTCTGTTTGGAGATCCACCCATGTAGATGCTCCATTGTCCAAGGACTTATGCCCCCTTGCCTTCTGATTGAGTATATTCAGCGATGAAGTCTGCCATAACTTGCCCCTTTATCGCGGTCCGCGGGCGGTACTGTATATCAAATTTGCTTAGCTTTATTGCCCATAGAGCCATTCGTCCAGCAGCTTCAGGGCTATTCATGGCTCTTTTCAGTGGCTGATCCGTCAAGACTACGATGGAATGGGCTTAGAAGTATGGCTTGAGCTTTCGTGCTGCAGTTACCAATGCGTAGGCTAACTTTTCCATCTGGGGGTACCTCTCTTCTGCCCTTCGGAATGCCTTACTTATAAAATAGACGGGTCGTTGAGATCTTTCTTCCTGTCTTACTTAGGCCGTGCTGACCGCTGCTTGCGAAACTGCTAAGTAGAGGTAGAGTTCTTCTCCTGGTTTGAACGGGCTGAGCAATGGTGGAGATGAGAGATATTTCTTCAAGTCTTCAAATTCCTTCTGGCACTCGTCCGTCCATTCGAACGATTTTCTCAGAGTGCGAAAGAATGGCAGACATTTGTCCGTCGCCTTAGAGACAAACCTGTTTAAGGCTGCAATTTTGCCATTCAAGCTTTGCACCTCTTTCACCGTCTTCGGTGGCTCTAACTCTATTATGGCCCGTATCTTCTTTGGGTTGACCACTATGCCTCTTTAGGATACCATGAAGCCTAAAAATTTCCCCCCCATTACTCCGAACACGCACTTGCTTGGATTCAGCTTCATGTTATACGATTGCAGGGTGTCGAACATCTCTTTGAGGTCGTCTAGGTGGTCATTCTCACGCAGGCTCTTTACCAACATGTCATCAACGTAAACTTGTACATTCCTCCCAATTTGGTGCGTGAACATTTTGTTCATTAGTCTCTGGTATGTCGCCCCCGCGTTCTTGAGTCCGAACGGCATCACTTTGTAGCAAAAAAGTCCTTGGCGGGTGACAAAGGAAGTTTTTTCTTGATCTGCCTCCTCTATCTTGATTTGGTTGTATCCTGAAAAGGCATCCATGAAGCTTAGGAGCTGGTGTCTCGCTGTCGAATCTACCAAGGTGTCAATTCGAGGGAGCAGGTAGTTGTCTTTCAGGCACGCCTTGTTAAGATCAGTGAAATCGACACACATTCGCCACTTCCCATTAGCTATCTTGACCATAAATACAATTGCTAACCGGTCGGGATAGTATACTTCTCGAATGAAACCTGCTTCTAATAGCTTCTTGACCTCTTCTGCTATCGCTTTATCTCGCTCTTGAGCAAAAACTCGCTTTTTCTGTTGGATAGTTGAGGATGCGGGGTTCACGTTCAGCCTATGAACCATGACTGAGGGATCAATCTCAGGCATGTCCTCGTGGCTCCATGTGAACACGTCTCGATTTATCTTGAGAAACGTTGCGAGGGCTTGACGTATTGGCTGGTTGGCCAACATCCCTATCCTGGTTGTTCGTTCAGGCCTTGATTCATCTTGAGTTACCTCCTCCAATTCTTCAACCGACTCTGCTATGGCCCGTTGCTTTTCAATACACATGGTCTACTAGTGATCCTCCATCTCCAACATGGCAGTGTAGCATTCGCGCGCGGCCACCTAATCTCCCCGTAACTTGCTATAATCCGTAGGGAATTTGATCATTAGGTGGTATGTCGATGTTGTTGCCTTCCACGAGTTGAGGGTAGGTCATCCGATGATAGCATTGTAAGCGAGTGAACAGTCGACCACGAGAAATGTCACATCCTTAGTGATCTGCTAAGGATAGTCGGCAACTGTCATCGTGACCGAGCCCAATGGGAATACTCTTGTTCCTCCAAAGCCTACCAACGGGGAGTTCGTCGGTATCAATCTGTTTCTGTCGATTCCCATTTGCTGGAATGCTGGGTAGTATAGGATGTCTGCCGAACTGCCATTGTCAATCAATACCCGACGAACATTGTAGTCCCCTACATGTATGCTGACAACAAGCGCGTCGTCATGTGGATGATGAAGGCGTTGTGCATCTTCTTCTAAGAACTCAATGATGGGGCTTTCCTTCCGTGCTATCTTTGGTATGGAGCCCGTCAGCTGGACGTTATTGACCAACCTAAGGTAGGTCTTTCGAGCCTTTTTGGACGAGTCGGCAGTCGCGGTTCCCCCTACAATTATCCTTTTGTCTCCAATAGGGGGTCTTTGGCACTCATTATCCTGTCGGGGGGCTTGCTCTTGGGGACTTGGATCCGCTCTTTCCTTACTGACGAACTTTTGCAACTTTCCTTGTCTAATAAGGGCCTCAATCTATTGCTTTAAATTGTAGCAATCAGCCGTGTCATGACCATGGTCATAGTGGAAACGGCAGTACCTGTCTCTAGATCGCTTACTTGGATCACTCTTCAGCTTTCCTGGAAATGTTAGAGCCCTTTCGTCCTTGATCTGCATCCGAACTTGGTCTATTGGGGCATTTAACGGGGTGAAGCTTGTAAATCTTCTTCCTGGGGGCTTAGGGCGCCTTTTGTCCCTTTTGTCTCCTGT
This sequence comes from Quercus aquifolioides, assembly GCA_019022515.1. Lineage (NCBI taxonomy): Eukaryota > Viridiplantae > Streptophyta > Magnoliopsida > Fagales > Fagaceae > Quercus > Quercus aquifolioides. The sequence goes on from CM032329.1 coordinate 24,529,018, forward strand.
TCTGGGTTTCTTCCGTTCTTGGTCCTGCCGCGTGTCTTCCTGTCGCTCTCTCTTTCTGGGCTTTTTGTCCCGGGCCAGTGGTGTGTCTTCCGCATTCATGTACTTGGTGGCCCTGTAGAGTACTTCTGACATGGTCTTTGGGTCGTTTTTGTATAGGGAGAACAAAAATTTACCATTTCGCAACCCATTTATGAAGGCTGCTACCAATATCTTGTCGTCGGCTTCATCGATCGAAAGTGCTTCCTTATTGAAGCGGGTTATGTAGGATCTCAGCGTCTTGTCCTCTCACTGTCTGATGCTCATCAAGCATGCTGTGGACTTCTTGTACCTATGTCCCCTGATAAAGTGTGAAGTGAACTGGGCGCTTAGCTCCTTGAAAGTGCTGATGGAGTTCGGTGTCAACCGACTGAACCAAATCCTCGCAGCTTCTTCCAGCGTTGTAAGGAACGCCCTGCACATTATCTCGTCCGCGACCCCTTGAAGGTGCATCAAGGTTTTGAATGTCTTTAGGTGGTCAAGAGGGTCCTTCACTCCGTCATAACTGTCGATCTATGGCATTCGAAACTTATGTGGTAGGGGGAAGGAGTTGACGGCCGCAGTGAACGGCGAGTCTGTTCGGTTGACCAAATTGTCAAGGTTGCTGGATACTCGTCCCTTCAGTGCGTTCATCATGACCTTCATTTGTTCCTTCATCGCCTGCATCTCCGTGATAATAGGAGGTGGAGCCACATCCATGAGGGATGGGAGGCTGATATTTTGCCATTCTGGCCTGCTTAGGGCGTTGCTACCTTCAGGCCCCTCTTGATCTCCTCGCACGGCATTGGTACCTTCTTGGTCTCTCTGATTGTTTGGTGCTGCATTTTTCTGGCCCAACTGTTCTTCTAGGTTGCGGTTTTGCTTGGTGAGACGCTCCACAGCTACGGCGAGAGTTTGTACTTGCCTCTCGAGAGAAGTCATGGGTGGTTCCTTCTCTTGGATGTCGTTGGTGGTTGCCATCGAGCGAGTTAACACCATGCAACTCTTTTGTCTGGGAAGCGATAATGTGGCTTACAAATCACAAAAGAAGCGCCTTTCCCACAGACGGCGCCAACTGATGATGACGAAAAAATCACCAGTGAGTCACACGTTGCTTGCACGTTTAAAAAGTCACCTGCACAACAAAAAGAGAAGACCTTCAGAGAGCACCGATGTGGTGCTGGCCAAATACCCTCTGAAGGTTAAGTTAGAATCTTTTACAACTCCAGAGTGCTAGAGAGGGTCAGTTATGCGTACCTCGATTTGTGAGGATATTGGGGTTTTTATAGTAGTCGAAGATTAACCTCTTTTACTTGGAGTCGAAGTCCTTTCCTTGTAGAAATCCTTTTGAGAAGTCCCAAACGTGATGGACAAGTTTTTTCCTTTATAGAGAAGATCCTCATTAATGCGAACAGCTTCTAGAATCCTATTTTCACTAGGATCCTACTTACCTTAGGATTCTATGGTGTATGCCACACGTATTCCCATCTAGGGATTCTGTCTGACTCGTGGCAAATAGATCTGTCTAGGTTGTGTCCGTTCATGATGGATCCGTCCTCAATAGGTCTTGTACATAATGGGCCGGTCCTTCATCGGCCCACGGATGAGGAATTGCCTAGCCCACTTCACAAGGATCCGTCAACTTATATTTTTCCTCTTCACTACCCAATTTGCAATTTCTTATTCTCTCAGCCCACAATTTAACAGGATCATTTCCTAAACAAATACTGAGGTGCAAAAAATTATTGAACTACAGCTTAAGTAAAAATAAAATTAGAGGAAGTGTTCCTACTAAGATTGGTAACATACAATTTATTCAAATGTTTGATTTAAGTGAGAATTTGTTGATTGGAAAAATACCACCACAACTTGGAGAATTGCGAAGCTTAGAAACATTGAATCTCTCCCATAATGAGCTTTTTGGTTCCATTCCAACCACTTTTAGTGAAATGTCAAGCTTGACCAATGTTGATATATCATACAATTGCTTGGAAGGTCCTCTACCTAACAATAAAGCCTTTAGTGAGGCTCCATCCAAAGAATTAAGAAATAATAAAGGTTTGTGTGGTAATGTCTCTAGTTTAAAGGCTTGTCTCTCTTCCATTACTTGGAGCAAGAATCTCTGTGAGAAAAGGCAAAATAATGTTGTGATTATCTTTCTTGCTCCTATCTTAATTAAGCATAATGTTTCTCTCAATGATTGTATTTGGGATTCTTTACATTGTTTTGAAGCACCCAAGACTAAGGAACAAGATAAACAATGCAGGAGAAACACAAAATAGTAATATATTTGCAATCTAGAGCTATGGTGGGAAAATGGTGTATGAAAGCATCATTGAAGCAGCAAAGGAATTTGACTCCAAACATTGTATTGGAGTGGGAGGGTGTGGAAGTGTTTACAAAGCAGAGCTACAATCAAGTCAAGTTGTTGTTGTGAAAAAACTTCATTTAGTACAAGATGGTGAGATTGCCAATGCAAAGGGTTTTGAAAAAAAGATTCGTGCTCTTCTAGAAATTAGGAATCGGAACGTGGTAAAGCTTTTTGGCTTTTGCTCACATCCATGACAATCATTTCTGGTTTATGAGTTTTTAGAAGGGGGCAGTATGAAAGATTTATTGAGCAATAAAGAAGAGGTAGTTAGTTTTGACTGAATCATAAGGGCAAATGTTGTTAGAGGCTTGGCTGATGCTTTATCCTATATGCATCACAATTGCTCACCTCCTATAGTTCGTCAAGATATATCTAGCAAGAACATCTTGTTGGATTCAAAATATGAGGCACATATCTCAAATTTTGGCATTGCTAGGTTTTTGAAGCCTGGCTCATCCAATTGGACTTCATTTGCTGGAACATTTGGATACACAGCTCCAAGTAATATAATTTTTTCCTTATTGGCCTGCTTAGCCCTCTAGAAATACTTATCTCCTATTCATTTAATGTAGTGACAATCATACTTCATAGTGGTAAAATATGTTTTTCATTTCACAATAGGACAAAGTTTGGTTACAACATTGGTATTAGCCAATGTTTACAACTCACACTGTAAAAATTAATGTGGTTGCATATTTGGAAAATCTAATTGATAGATTGTATGTTCTTATCATGCATGTCAAAGTGTAATCAAGTTTGTAGCTAAACTTTGTCCTTCACCATATTCTATGTTGTAGCCATTTCATTCTCCAAATTTTCATTTTTGTTGGAGCTTCATCATGAAGGTAAACATGAGGATCATGGTTTGCTCTAAATATTTATCACTTAGTTAATAGCTAAGTGATCAAGTTATGGATACTTTACAACATTTTCAATATGAAATGATAACTCAAAATAATTTTTTGATAATTACAAATTACTATGAAATTAATAATTCACGAAACAGTAACAAAGTCATAAATTTTACCATGGGGTCAAGTTGTATGTATCAATGATTTTTAAATCAACAAAATAAAACACACACACACAGTGATATATATATATATATATATTAACTAATTAATTAATGTATAATATATATTTAAAGCATATCTTTAATATGATTTCTTTTAAATATATATTATGTTACTTATATAAAATAAATTTCATCCAATCAGCTCTATAAATTGACCCCAGTTAATTAATTCAGTTACCCAAGTTGATTAATTAGATCAAATTACATGCAATATCGTAGAGGCACGAATAAATCACCATATAGTTTAGAGTACAACAGAAAGTAATTTGACACAATGATTTGTTGACTAATGAGAAAAATCTCTCACAAGGCAAAAACCTCATTGGATGATTTTCAGGTCATCACTCCTAAGAATCACTAATCAAAATCAAAAGATTACAAGTACAAGAAATCTTACCCTAAACCTGACCTATCCTAAAGTACCTTCCTACAATAGAATCCTTACACCAGTTTTCAGTTGGTCTTGATTTTGTAGAGACTTCTTCCTTTTGCATAGATCCCTGTATGCAATTAACAGCTTTGCATGAATCCCAGTACGTGACTAACTTCACAGCAACCCTTTTTATTGTTGTAGTTGATTTGCAATAGCTTCACATAAAAAGACCAATAAGATCTTCAATTATTAGCGCCAGAGACTTTGCTTGGTACGGAACCCAAAAGTGCACAAGAGTCGCACTAGGATCTCTTTTTCTTCTGTTTTTTGAACTCACAAATTCAAAAGATGGTGACTAGGGTTTCAATAAGAAAACCTTATGAAACATTTAGGGTTAAGATTTTCTTTCTCTACCACCTTATTTATATAGGAGATTAATGGACTCTCCTATTCCTATTATGCTTACATAAACCCATAAACAATAGCTAATTATAATCCAAACGCTGTAGGCTATATTCTAAAATCTCGTAACTTGATAAATCAAGAGGTTTTGAGCCAGGTGTCGAGCTTCATTAAATCTCGATAGCTCAAAAAATATGGAGGAGGTATCCAGACCTGCAAATTCAACTTTTTTTCACTTGTTTCTTTGTGCAGTCTTCATGTCTTCAATAATACCATTTTTTTTTTCTTTTTTTTCCACAAGACATACTTCATGATATTCTAGAATCCAATTCCTATTTGGGTTTAACTTTTCAGTTTCAAAAATTTCCAAGAGTAGATCAAAAACCTTTTGAAAATCTATGTTACCATCAGTAGGAATATAAAAAGAAGTCATCTTATATTTAAAGTGATTTTGAAGTGAAGCTTGATTAAAATAACTTAAGCTAACTATCAACATGCAATAGAGATTCCATATTAATTTGAAGAAGGGAATAAGACTTACAACAATGAGTTTTCTATCATTCGGCCTTCTTTTACCACCTTTATTGCAGCAACAATTGCTACACCAGATGATATCCCCACTTGAAATAAACATGCTCTCACATTCACCATAGATTTTGAAAACTAAAAGGACCAGCAAGTAGCAACAAAGTAATAAATATCCTTTCCCCCCTAACCTAATTCTTGATATTAGCTTTCAATTTATTTGGACATTGTATTGTGAATGACAAATCACTGAATATTAAGAAAGATTTTAGTTACATATCTTTTAAATAAACCAAACCCAAAAAAAACCGTGTTGCAAGCATAGTATTGATATCAAATACTAAACAACAAAGTTTTAAGAATAATAATATAATCAGAAAAGCCTGACTGACAAAGTTTTAAAACAATGTAATGTTATTTTACACGCACATATAAAGAATTTGAGTAATTATCAATATTCACCAAGTGTGTGTAGATGCTTTTACACCCTACAAAGCTTTGGTATGATCGCTAATTATGTATTCCATCTTAGTCTTTTCAAATCATTTTTTTTTTCAAATAATAACTTAAAGGTGGGTACATATGTTGCACATATTATGATAAGTAATTAATCCAAAAATTGGCTTGGGGAAGGATTAATTTCAAAAATACAATAAGGGAGTGTTTTAGAATGGTAACAGACCTCAAACATATATGAGTGAAAGTTAAAGTCTCCTTCAATAATTTGTAATATATTATAATCTTTGATCATTTAAGCATTAACAAAATTAATGAATGTAGCAGCAAACTATAATGGCCAATTGTAACTGGCATATATTATAATCTTTAGGTAATTTAACAATTTCAGCCAAAGAAAAATTGGTTTAACTTAACAATATAATAACTATAGTAATTTGTAGCTAATAAGGTAGTCATCAGAAAGAACATTTACCTCATGCAATAGAGACTTCCTTACTGTGGTTATTCATACAATTTAACATTTATTTTGTACTGGATCAAATGTCATTAGCTAGTTCTAGAAAGTATGACATGAAGGAATCTAGTAATAAAGGAATTAACTGCATGCTACAGAGAATAGATTTAAGAACAATTCTAATTTGTTGCGGGTTCTAATCAAGTGAATATTAAGACGCATGCACTTTTGCCAGTAAGCTAATATCTATATTTGCACGATTAATAAATATTTTCCTTGTGTATTAAAATAACACAAAAAAGGCCAAACAAACAACTAAAGTACATGCAAAATAATTTTGAATTAAAAGTTGTCCTAACAACATTTATTTGAAACTTAAAAGTAAATTAAATATTTGATACTTGTAGCTTGATCATATTTTACTTGGTTAATGAAACTTACTCTCTTTGCTTGGTATCCCTATCATATAGGATTAAAAATTCTTAAGATAGCTAGTGTTCATTATTCCTAGAACTAGTCCAATATTTTCCAACAGCTTCACTCTCAATCATCACAACCCAACTTTGGTGGTATTTACAGAGGAGCCTGACAAATTAGCCTTTAATGCAATATAATTGCAATCATGTTGAAATAGTCTTTAAAGGCAAGAGTTATGAAATAAAACTTGAACATAATTAAATCAATGAGTTTAGCATACATCAGGAGCATCCCATTTTTAATTTTGTTTGCCATGCTAAACTCATATTCACTTCTGAAAGTTCAATATGGGTACGAAACCCCCTTGAACGTTTAGACCCCAAATTACAAAAATACCAATTCAAGCTTTAAATCAAACAATTAGTGTGCGGAACATGATAATAAGCTTATAACAGAATTGATAAACAATCTAAGCCAAATATAAACACATCCACAGCAGTAAATATAAGGCAAAGATAAAGGAAGGAAAGATGCAAACACACAGACAACACACGATGTGTTATCGAAGAGGAAATCGAAGTCCTCGGCGTAAAACCTCTCCGCCGCCCTCCAAGTGGTGATAAAATCCACTAAAGAATATAGTTGGGATACATGAACAGCAGTAGACCTTCCAAGCCTAATCTACTCAAGTACCTAAGCCCTCCAAGTTTCTTGCTCCAACGAGGTTGCGCCGAACCTATTTCTTCTTTAACTTCCCGGATTTCGCTACTTGACCATAGCATCAACCGATGTATATTGGTTCCTTCCAAACTGCTTCCCTCAGCACCAAATAAACCTTCTCACAGACGTGGGTGTGGTGAGATAAGAATTTGGTAAAAGACCTCTCAAGGGTATGACAATGGAGAGGAAGAGAGTAGAGGAATTTGTAGAGTTTCTTAGATGAAGATTGGGGATGAATCAATCTTGTTTTTCTCTAGGGTTTTCTCTCACAAAATTCTCTCTGGAAGCTCTCTCAATATAGTGGGTATAAGGGTCTATATATAGTGAGGTGAAATGAGAAAACGAAGAGACAGTTTTTGCCAAACAGGGTAAATTGGCAGCTTGGTCTCGCGGTTTGGCCAAGTCTTGAAATCAAGTCGCGACATAACGGCCTGGCCAGCCTGAGACTTTTGTCCTGTAGTGCAATAGCTGGCGCGACCCTTCATCTTCCCTGCGTGCATCTCACGTGCCTGAAGTTGGCGACTTGCAGCTGCGAGCCACTCGCGAGTTCTAGCCGCGAAGCTCTGCTTCTTTGCACATACTTGAGCAATTCTTCACATCTTCTCACACACTACCCTTACAATAATCCCACCTTAATACAGGGTTACTAAGTGCTTAAATTACAAGCAAATTGGCACGGAATAAAGCCAACAAGATGGTTGATAAATTTCAACCTTACAATCTCCCCCTTTGGCTATTCCATGACAAAACCCTAAAACAAACTCTAGACTTAACGTGTGAGTTGGGAACAGTTGGAAAACTCACTCACACCTAACTCTAGAATCTGCAAAGCTTTAGAACCATAATAACAAGTAACTCCTGAAACACAATAGCACAATAAGTTCATTGTATACAGAAACTTGTAATGCATATGGAGCAAGCACAATGCGATCATGCACAAAGGAATAAAGTAATAAACCAAGGCAAGATCAAAACAAGTAATCACTATAGCCAAGTGATCACAATGCTCATTCACACTTGGAATGAACATCCGAACATTCAAGAAGATAAACACAAGGTAAATCGCTTGAATGAACAACACTCAACCAATGCACAGTACATGAAGTATGTGCATCTAGGAACAATCCTACAAGGGCACAAGAGTGACAGTACTTTGAAGAAAATGTAAAACATTTAGTTGGAAGTACTGATTTAACAAAGCACAAAGGCTGCATAAAAGCATGGCACAAACCACAAAGGCCTAAAAATGTGCATAAGAAACAAAACAAACCCTTAAAGCTTACAGAAGCAACATGGGTACAAACAAACAACTTGAAGTGCTGAAACTGAATAACATCATACTATATATATGCTGAAGTAAACTACTGAAAACCAACATCAATATATAATAATTAACCCATGGATTAAACACATTCAAGAGTTATGAGATTAAACCAAACTTAAACCACAGTGTATCAAATCTATAACACCAGAAGTTAACCAAACAAAGTATCAAAATTATAACAACAAACAACATAAACACAGCGTATAATAGTGAAACTCCCCCTCAAAATAAGCACTCCCCCTCAAAAGTTCTCCCCCTTTTAGACCGGAATGGCCAAAGGGTTACTGCTCCTGGTTGGTGGAGAGGCTGTCAATCTTAGCTGAAAGCACATCAATCTGATCCTGCATTACTATCATCCTTTCAGTCTGTTGATTTTGAACTTCTCTGAGTCCATCAAGTCTTTCCATGATGATTTGATATGCATCGGGAGGAGGTGCTGCTGATGAAGTTGAGGCTCTGCTCCTCTTTCTTCTGCTCCTGGGTGTGACTGACTGTTCTGCATCTTCTACTTCAGTCTCCATTGGATCCCCTTGCTCTTCACCACCCGGAAGACGACTTTGTATCCTTGTGAGTGTGAATTTGTTTATGGCTGACAGTGGAGTCAGGGGACTGATATCTTGAGGAATTCTAACACCCTTTGCTCTGAAGATCCTCATGAGGAGGCTAGGAAAGACCAACTTTGCCCTGGCAGTAGTTTTAGTCTCGTCCAAGATGGTGTCATAAATGTGTGAGCTGATGTCAATGATGACTTTCTCCTTAAGCTCCATGAGAAATATTGCTCTTGAATTAGTAAGAGTGGTCATCTTTCTTATGGGATACAAATTGAACATCATGATGGTGGTCAAGCATCTCATGTCTGCAGGAAAGGCATTAGTGTTGAGACATTTCCCTTCCTTAGTACCACCAATTCGGGCCTGGACTGTATCTAAGGACATCATCCTGTCTTTGAAGTTGATGAATTCATACTCCTCTAAACCCTCAAGACCAAGGACCTCATCAATGTCATGTGCATCTAAGGTGAACTCATGTCCTCTGACCCAGCAGTTCATCTCTTCATCCTTTATGATTACATTAGCATAGAATTCCCTTATTAAGGGTTCATAGACTACAGGTAGATCACTTAACAACTTCTCCCATCCTCTTCCCTCAAAGCATCCTGGAATGAAAGTGTCCTTCAAATCATGTAAGTCAACAAATCTCTCCTGGATAATGGTATCCTTCATGAAGAAATCTCTGTATCTCTCAAAGTGCTTGACAGACCTAAATGGATTAGGGTCCATCTTCATTCTTTTGTCAGCTTTCTTAGCAGTTGTCTTCTTCTTTGAAGGAAGTGCATCCATGTGTAGACAAGCAGAAAAATCCACAAACAAAACATAGCACAGAACGGGGAAATGCTCACACATTAGTAACAAGTTAGTTTACACAGTGATGGATAGAGTGACCAGACACAAACACAAAATAAGTACAGTTGATAACCAAACATTGGATATAACAAGTTAACCAAGTTAACACTGAAATATGCAAACAAATTCAGATAAAGTTAAAAAAAAAATGAGTTAAGACCCATTTGATATGACCAGTGAAAAAATGTAGCAACACCTACAAGATATGGTGACATAAGAGTAAAAAAATTGGTAACCAGAATTACCAAAACCACAACCAAACAGATAGATTTAGAACCACAGTAAAAATTGCATAAAACCCCCACATTCATATGCCAAAAAAAAAAAAAAAAAAAACTGACAAATACCAATGTTCAGACAATGCTCAGACATTGAGGTAAGCAAAGAATCCTAAACAGACATTGCAACAAAAGCAAACAACAACACACACCCAAACTCAACAATATATGTAAACCCATGATCAAGCCCCTCAGACACAACCCAACATCACAACACACAGATTCAAAAGAACAATAATGAAATCATGATGAATGAAGTGAAGACAAGAAAGCCCATACCTTTTTCTTGATGTTTGATGAAGACATGATGCAGAAATTTAGAGCTTTTTCAATGGAAACACGGTGTGTTGAAAGAGAGATTTTGAGAAGAAGATGAACAGACACTAAACTTCGAGGGAAAAACTGAAAAACCAGTTTTAAAAATTGCCTTTAAAACACAAAACACGCGTTTTTCGCGACTGAATCAAGTCGCCAGTGAGTCGCCAGGTGAAGCCGCGAAACACTGTGAAGAGAAGAAACTTGAGAAATTTCTCTAAGTGTTTTTCGCGACTGGAAGGTCTACCCGCGAGATAGTCGCGATATGAGCTGCGAAATTCCCTGAGTACCTCTCTCGACTGGACCTTCCACCCGCGAAACAGTCGCCACACTGACCCGCGAAAACTAGAAAAACTCAAATTTTGGAAAAAAATTTCTAAGTCTTTTTCGCGATTAGAGTACTTACTCGCCAGTTAGCCGCGACAATCTCTGAGAGAGGTTCGCGACTGGGGCATGCGACTAGACCAACCCGCGACTTAGTCGCCAAAACAGGGCAACACTGTTTTTGAAATTTTTAACATTTTTGTAAAAACAAAGTACTTTCCAAAAACAAATCAAAACACTCAAAAATCTTTTTGTGTTTGATCAACAAGGATTGAGAATGTGAAAACACATTTAATCAAGTACAATCACACAAATGAATATGACATTCATTGAACATAGACTTGTGTGTTGTAGGTGGATACCAAAAATGAGATAGTCCTTAGTCCAATGTGAAGCTTCAATGATCAATTCAATCAAGACATACACAACTAGCACTAGATTATGTGACCTATCTCAATTATAGAAACATGCATATATGACCTCCCACAAGTACTTGATAACAATTCTTTGAAGCTTTTCAATTGGCTCCATATTCAACATATCATTTGCAACTTTTGAGCAAAGAAAATCTCATTGAGAGATAGATGCCTAAAAGTTTTGATATTTCAATTGATGAGTTAGCCTTTGGCTTTTTGGGCATCATTCATTTTATTTTGGTCGCTTTCCTTTTTTCCTAGTCGAATACTAGTTTGTGCGACAGGCTTTTGCAACTCTATAGCTCTTTTCATTTGGAGATTTACATTTAGAGAGCTCTTTTAAGCATAAAAAAATAAAAAGTGGGAAGATATATAGGCATGAGTCTATGCATGTCTCAAGATCAACAAAACCATTCACTAAACATTCATGACAAGGTTGAAGATCTATTTACAACAGTCTCATAGATTTCAGAATTTCTTCCACAATGATATGAGTGCATAAGAGACAAGCTAAGCTCGTTAAATGCACAAAGCCATAAGTACAAAGGTACAAGGCAAAACATGCTTTGAGCTAAAACTCAACAAAGTGATCAAACTTTTTGGATTTTCTATTTTTTATGTGTTTTTGGATTTTTGACACAAAAACAGTAAAAGATTGATCAGAACGAAGAAAATGAAAAAGCATTTTAAACACAAACAGAACACAAATTTAAAAAACAATACTCAAAAACACAAAGCATATAACCAATCATATCCACAAAGCATAGGAAGAATTGATGCATGGACATGTTATAATACTTATGCATGAGTACCCTTTGTCACCCACACGTCACGTGCGTTTGGGGTGATATCCTTGATGGATCGGGTACGAGAGTTAGGACTGTCAAACTTTCGAGTGAAGCTTTCCAAGCAATTTGTGAACGCACCGATTATCTTCATCACGTCCATCATTCCTGGATCACGGTTTTAACTCCTTGGTTGCTCACCACCCCAAGACCTCATATCATTTCTTCTTCCTCGTGACCGAGGTGCACTTGCATTGTTGTCTACTCTCAGCTTTTGAAAATTGGGTCTGGTATGTCCTTGCAATCCGCAATAGTGACAAACATACTCCGTTCTAGGACCCCGCTGCTGTCTTGGGAGTGATCTTCCTCTAGCTCCAAATCTGGCTTCTGATTGATTACGGGACTTGTTAAGTACCCGTTGATTAGCCACATTCTTCTTCTTCTCATCCTCAACTATCTCAGGAGTAGGCTTATCAACAGCCGTCTCTTTGGTCTTCACAAAATTTACTTCTTTGGTGACATTGGCTGATAAGCTACTTCCTCTGGTATATCCCAACCCGGACTTGTCTGAGGCACGTTTTTGAGATGAAATAACATCATCTAGCTTCTTGGAGGAGACCCTATCTACCTTGGCATGAGCTTGCACAACTTCTTGCTCAAGAAACCTTACTTTTGTGTAAGCTTCTGATAGCTCACCATTAAGTGTTTCAATTTCACACTTTGCCTCCTTGTATCGTGCCAGAAGACTTTTGTAATCTTCCTCAGCTTTCTTCATCTTCTTCACAGCCGCCTTTGCCACTCTTGCATACTCACCCGATTTCTCCAGAAGTGAGGCGTAATTCTTTTGAAGATCAGTTGAATCTTCCTCCTCTTCATCTTCCGATTCTTCAACAATCCCCATAGACTCTAAATCAGAATGCTCACCAAGCTCCTTCACAAGAATATCCAAATCATCTGAGGATTCCACGTGAGCAATGATCATGAATGCAGAGTAGTTTCCTTCTCCGTCACAGCTCCCTTCCGAGTCAGAGTTTGATGAATCTGAGTCACTCAGAGTAGTGGCATAGACCTTTCCTTTGGACTTCAAATAGTTGGGACATTCCTTTTTGAAGTGTCTGTGTCCATTACACTCAAAGCAAGTGATTCCTTGAGATGAATGAGAGTCTCTATCATCCTTCCTTCGGAATTCCTTCTTCTCCCTCCCGGATCTCTGAAATTTTCCTTTGTCACCAAATTTCCCACCATTCTTGAGTTTCAAGAATTTTCGGAAGTTTTTTACAAGATACGCCACATCTTTATCTACTGCATCTTCTTCCGAAGGGTCATGTGATGCCACTCTCTCATCAATTGTTTTAAGAGCAAGTGATTTGCTCTTTTTCTGAGAAGGCAGGGACAACTCATATGTCTGCAGAGAACCAATCAGCTCTTGAACCTTGATGTCGTCAAGATCTTTGCTCTCCTCAATGGCTGTAACTTTGGCACGAAAACTTTCTGGTAGTGACCGAAGGATCTTCCTTACAACTTTAGACTCCTCCGTCTTTTCCCCCAAATTAAATTTGCCAACGACCACCTCGTTTAGCTTACTGTAAAAAGAGTCAAAGGACTCATCCTCATCCATCTTTAGCTGCTTAAAGTGAGTGGTCAACATCTGAAGTTTGGTGTCTTTCACTTTCTTGGTTCCTTCATAAGTCGTCTCCAGAATCTCCCATGCTTCCTTAGCAACGGTAATATGTGAAATCCTGTGAAATTCTTCTGGATAGATACCACAGAAAATGGCGTTCAATGCTTTACTGTTTGCATTAGCTGCCGCTAGAACTGCCTTGTCCCAAGTGGATTTGGCATCCTCCGGCTTTGTCCAACCTATTTCAACAGCATCCCACACAACCTCATCCATAGAACACAAAAACGCCCTTATTCGGACTTTCTAAAATGCATAATTATTACCATAAAAATATGGTGGAACAGTGAGAGATTGAGACCTATCCATCTCAACAAGGGGTCAAGGATCACACTCAGGTATTAAAACCACAACAAGTGTACCCGCTCTGATACCAATTGAAAGTTCAATATGGGTATGAAACACCCTTGAACGTTTAGACCCCCAATTACAAAAATACAAATTCAAGCTTTATATCAAACAATTAATGTGCGGAACATGATAATAAGCTTATAACAGAATTGATAAGCAATCTAAGCCAAATATAAGCACATCCACAGCAGTAAATATAAGGCAAAGGTAAAGGAAAGAAAGATGCAAACACACGGACAACACACGATGTGTTATCGAAGAGGAAACCGAAGTCCTCGACATAAAACCTCTCCGCCGCCCTCCAAGCGGTGATAAAATCCACTAAAGAATATAGTTGTGATACATGAACAGCAGAAGACCCTCCAAGCCTAATCTACCCAGGTACCTAAGCCCTCCAAGCTTCTTGCTCCAACGAGGTTGCACCGAACCTATTTCTTCTTTAGCTTCTCGGATTCTGCTACTTGACCATAGCATCAACCAATGTATATTGGTTCCTTCCAAACTGCTTCCCTCAGCACCAAATAAACCTTCTCACAGACATAGGTGTGGTGAGATAAGGATTTGGTACAAGTCCTCTCAAGGGTATGACAATGGAAAGGAAGAGAGTAGAGGAATTTGTAGAGTTTCTTAGATGAAGATTGGGGATGAGGCAATCTTGTTTTTCTCTAGAGTTTTCTCTCACAAAATTCTCTCTCAAAACTCTCACAATATAGTGGGTATAAGGGTCTATATATAGTGAGGTGAAATGAGAAAACGAAGAGACAGTTTTTGCCAAACAGGGTAAATTGGCAGCTTGGTCTCGCGGTTTGGCCAAGTCTTGAAATCAAGTCGCGACATAACGGCCTGGCCAGCCTGAGACTTTTGTCCTGTAGTGCAATAGCTGGCGCGACCCTTCATCTTCCCTGCGTGCATCTCACGTGCCTGAAGTTGGCGACTTGCAGCTGCGAGCCACTCGCGAGTTCTAGCCGCGAAGCTCTGCTTCTTTGCACATACTTGAGCAATTCTTCACATCTTCTCACACACTACCCTTACAATAATCCCACCTTAATACAGGGTTACTAAGTGCTTAAATTACAAGCAAATTGGCACGGAATAAAGCCAACAAGATGGTTGATAAATTTCAACCTTACAACTTCCAACACCACTGCAATTTTTTTGCATAGATGCATCATAAAATCTTGTACCTTGAAAAATTACAAAATACATTACTAAATCTCCATATCATATCATGTCCTTTTTATTTATTATTTTTTTTCCTTTTTCTTTTTTTGTGCATTCTATTAGAAGTAGAGAGAGACTCACCATATCTTGTCATAAGCAGAAGAATTGTTGGTGTAGAATGTCGTAATAGTAGAGCACCAATGAACCTACAAAACAATAACAGAAAATTGGTGATCAATATTCATAGCAAGTCATTTTGCAAGAGAAAAGAAGGTTTTTTTTTTTTTTTTTTTTTTTTAATAGTTTCTTTGCTAATAAAACATACTGTAACAATGCATAGTTATTGCTTGGACAACTTCTACGACCATGTATCTAACCTCCTCAATTGTTTTTGAAAGCTCTAAAATGTGTTGAAAAACACAAGAGCTGTTTAGACCCCCAATTCAAATTACGGCTTGGTTGATTTTACACAAACTTAATACTAAGTGCGGAAACGTGTAAACACAAGCGTATAAACAATAAGCTACTCTAATCCATAAATTTAGCAACACAGCAGTATAATGGAATATAAAAGAGTAGGGAAGAAAGATGCAAACACAGAAAACACCAAGATGTGTTTTCGAAGAGGAAACCGAAGAACTCGGCGAAAAACCTCTCCGCCGCCCTCCAAGCGGAAATCGATCCACTAGACAATCAGTTGGGATACATGAGTGAGCAAAAGACCCTCCAAGCCTAATCTACCCGATGCACCTAAGCCCTCCAAGCTCCTACTCCAACAAGGCTTCTCGGAACCGTGTCTTGTCTAGTTCTCCGGATCCCGCAACAAGCTCCATGTTGCATCTGCCATCCTTGGCTTCTTCCAATGCTTCCCAGCAGCACCAAAACGTCACTCAACACTCTCAGATGATGTGGTAAGTGTTTGGGCTATCAACCTCTCAATGGTGTGGAAATAGAGAGGGAAGGGTTGAGGAGATACCACAAGCAAGTGTATAGAGAAAGGTGGGGATGACAATCTCTAATTGCAAATGTGTTTGGCTAGGGTTTTCTCTCTGAAGCATTTCTCAACATTTGTGGGTAATGGGGGTTTTTATAGGATAGGTGCAGAATGTGTGAGTCAGTCAGTACAGGCTGGCAGAACAGCATGTCTCGCGGGTGTCTCGCGGGAAGGCCTTACCCGCGAGATACTCGCGAGAGACAGCTGTCTCCATCTGTCCTGACTCTTCGCATTCCAGCATGTGCAAGGCACATGCTTCACTTCGCGGGAAGCTTAGTCGCGACATACCCGCGAGATTCCATCAGCTTCCACTTTGCTTGAGTCTACACACACTCTCTATCACACACCCCTTACAACAATTCCCACAACAAATACAGGGTATAAATAATTGAAAGTAATTACAATCAAATTTGGCACGGAATAAAAGCCAACAAAACACATAGTTGTAAATCACAACTTTACAATCTCCCTCTTTGGCTATTCCGTGACAAAACCCTAAAACAGACTCTAGACTTAACCGTGAGTTTGGGAACACAGGCAAAACTCACTCACACTTAATTCTAGATTCTGATACGCTCTTGAAACATATGAACAAGTAACTCCTGAAACACAACAACAAAATATTATCATTGTATGCAGAAAAACTTGAAAAGCATATGGAGCAACAATAGCATGATCAAGCAAGATGAAATAGAAAACACTAGATCATGGCAAGATCAAACAAGTAATCACTATACACAAGCAATTACTATGTTCATTCACACAAGGAATGAACATCCGGATATGCAAGATGATAAGCTCATATGAAGATTACCATTTGCAAATCCAACACTCAACCAATGCAAAATACTCAAAGTATTTGCATCTAGGAACAATCCTACATGGGCACAAGAGTGTTCATCACTCAACCAATGCATAGAACGTATATGCATCTAGGAACAATCCTACTAGGGCACAAGAGTGATGTACTGAAGTAAATGTATGACATTAGACTTCAATAGCACAAGCATAAAGGCTGCATAAGCAAAGCATTGCAAATACATGGCACAAACCATAAAAGCCTACAAAGTATGCAATGAAACAAAAACAACCCTTAAAGCTTACAAAAGCAACATGGGTACATGCAAAGTATGCTACAAAGCAAAGATAATAACACAAAAGAAAACTTCTGAAATAATACTTAAATAGAGTGTAGTATCAAAGCTTTAAACCAAAAGCAGTAAAAACAGATATAAACACTAAATAAAACACCGTCTTTTTAACCCAATAACCAATGCTACTGTGTATCTAGGCTATGCTCCCCCTAACACTGTGCAGGCTCTTCTCCAGCTCCCCCTTAGAAATTTCTCCCCCTTTTTGACCGGAATGGCCAAAGGACTAGAACATCTCGGACTCCGAATCAGAGCCATGAGTGGGAGACAAATCCTGAACTTGTGATGCTAATGCGGTGATCTGCCCCTGAAGATATGCGAACTGATCTGCTGTGTGCTGCACATGAGAGTCAAGCACTGTCGACATCTGGTCCATTTTAGCAAGCAACTGATCAAGTTTGCTTAAGCCTGATGGTGGAGCAGAAGATGATGGCTGTGCAGAGGGCTCTGGAGCCGATGTGAACCTGTCAATCTCTTCCTCTGTATCTTCAGCTTCCTCCTGCTGAACTTGTCGAGGTGGTGGTATGGTATGCACACCAGTCTTGGATCCTCGAATGTGTGCAGTGCTCCTAGTCAAAGTATGACCACCAATGGGATAATCCCTCGGAACAACAGTGAGACCACTGGGTATCTTGAGCTTTGTCTTGGCAATCAAACCCATGATCAAGGAGGGGAATGGCATCACAGTCCGTGTATTCTGCTTTGTGATGCTCTTCTTCAAGACATGCATGATGTGGCCACAAATGTCAATCTCCTTATGTGTGAAGAGATCATACAGAAATCTTGTTCTTGGAGCAGATAGAGTTGTGAGATTGGTGACTGGATATAGATTGTGAATCATCACATAGCTCAATGTTCTCATTTCTGGAGAGAACTTGAGAGTGTCCATGGATGATTTCTTCGATACACCACCAAGGATTTTGATCATCTCATCAATCTTACCCAATCTATCCTCATAAGCAACTGTGATTTGCTGAGATGGAGGACGAGTTTCCAAATAATCTTGGATGCTGTCCCTAGTAATCTGAAACTCCTTGTGTCTCACCCAGCCTTCAATAATATCTCCGTTGACAATGGCATTAGAGAAGAACTCCTTGATGATCTCTGCATAGACCACTCCAGTTGGGTTCAGCAGCTTGGTCCAAGTTCTATCTTTGAACACTTCAGGGATGAAAGTGTCCTCAAGAGTCTCTAACTGGACTACCCGTTCCATGATGATCGTCTTGGTCTTGTAGCAGTCATTGTACTTCATATCAGCATCTATAGACCGGAAATGATCTGAATCAGTTCGGGCTCTCTTTGAAGTCGATTTCTTCCTAGCTGCATGCTTGGTGGGAGACATCTGCACATTTGCACAAAGCAAAAATGGAAACAGCAATGCACAAACACAACCAGAAGACAATCGTCATTAGATTCATGTTAGTGCCAAATCATACATAGACTAATTGAAAAACAGAGCATTATAAACACTTCACAACATGCTAAAAGACTATGACTTATAAGGCATAACTACAAAGCAACACAATAAGAAATAGTGCAAGAGTGTGTGTCTGTGAGCATGTGCTGATGAGTGTGTGCGGCAAGAGATGCATGAGGGTGTCTAAGTGTGCTTGGTTGTGTGTCAAAAATGTGCAACATGAACAAAGTGATAGAAACACAAAATCAATGACCAAAACAAGTAAAATAAGATCATACAAGTTAGTGTCCATTGATTGAAATCACTTGATTACAAAATAGCACAAGAATGTCACTCGGACATTTTGACAAACACTTAGTGTGCACAAAAACAAAAACTACATGAATAATGCATGAACATGTGAAAAACCACCCTCAATACATGATAGAATGCCACAAGGGGCCAACACAAGTGCAGAAACAACAAAAGGAACACAACCCAATCAAAATAAACGAAAAAGATTCACCCAATTTTGAAAACCAACCCAAAGTTTCGAAAATCCCCAATTATCAAAACCCTAACAAAAATTCTGCATAATCTAAGAAAAACTTGAAAGGAAATAGTTAAGAATCATACCTTGAAGGAGAAGAATGCAGAAAAAATGCTTGGATTGAAAGAAAATGAATGGAATAGTGATTTTGGGTTGAAAAACTTTGAGAGAGGTTGAGCGAGGGAAGTTTGATAGTTTTGAAAAACTGTCACATCAGCTATATAAAAACTGAAAACACGCGTTTTTCGCGGGTTAGAGAGTGGCGAGACAGTCGCGAAACAGTCGCGAGAAGAGCCACTGAAGCATAAAAATTTTCGCGAGAAGCATTAGGTCGCGAAACAGTCGCGAGACAGTCGCGGTACCTTCTGTCTGAAATTGAAAAAATCCAATTTTAGCCAAACAGTATTTCGCGAGTAGCTTTTGGTCGCGATACAGTCGCGACACAGTCGCGAAAGTTCCTGTGTGACAAGTTAAAAGAAAAAAATTTCCTCAACTTCTTTTCGCGGGAAGCTCTAAGTCGCGAGCTTCTCGCGAAACAACCCCTGAACCAGTTTTTGAAGACACACAAAAACATGATTTTTAATGAAAGACAAATAACAAGAAAGTATAAAATCACTTTCAAAAACAAATAAAACAATCAAAAATCTTTTTGGGTTTGATCAACAAAGATTGAGCATGTGAAAACACATTTAATCAAGTACAATCACACAAATGAATAGGGCATTCATTGAACATAGACTTGTGTGTTGTGTGTGAATATCAAAAATGAGATAGTCCTTAGTCCAATGTGAAGCTTCAATGATCAATTCAATCAAGGCATACACAACTAGCACTAGATTATGTGATCTATCTCAATTATAGAAACATGCATATATGACCTCCCACATGTACTTGACAATAATTCATTGAAGCTTTTCATTTGGCTCCATTTTTAACATATCATTTGCAACTTTTGAGCAAAGAGAATCTCATTTAGAGAAAGATGCCTGAAATTTTTGATATTTCAATTTATGATTTAGCCTTTGGCTTGTTGGGCATCATACATTTTATTTTGGTCGCTTTCCCTTTTTCCTAGTCGAATACTAGTTTGTGCGACAGGCTTTTGCAGCTCTATATCTCTTTTCATTTGGAGATTTACAATTAGAGAGCTCTTTTAAGCAAAAAAAAAAATAAAAGTGGGAAGATATATAGGCATGAGTCTATGCATGTCTCAAGATCAACAAAACCATTCACTAATTATTCATGACAAGGTTGAAGATCTATTTACAACAGTCACATAGATTTCAGAATTTCTTCCACAATGATATGAGTGCATGAGAGACAAGCTAAGCTCGTTAAATGCACAAAGCCATAAGTACAAGGGTACAGGGCAAAACATGCTTTGAGACAAAACTCAACAAAGTGATCAAACTTTTTGGATTTTCTATTTTTTATGTGATTTTGAATTTTTGAACACACCCAACACAAAGCAAAAAAAAAAATTAACAAAGACAACCGGTACAAAACAACCGGACACAATAAAAATATAAAAATAGAGCAATGCAAGAAGAAAATGCAACAGCAAATGTCCCAAAATATTGAAAGAATTTATGCGTGGACATGTTATAATGCTTATGCATGAGCACCCCTTTTCACCCACACGTCACGTGCGTTTGGGGTGATATCCTTAACGGATTGGGTACGAGAATTTGGACTATCAAACCTTCTGGTGAAACTCTCCAAGCAGGTGGTGAAGGCACCAATCATTTTCATCACGTCCATCATGCCAGGATCACGATTCTGACTTCTCGGTTGTTCACCACCCCAAGACCTCATGTCATTTCTCCTTCCTCGTGACCGAGGTGCGCTTGAATTGTTGTCTGATCTCAGCTTTTGACAGTTGGGTCTGGTATGTCCTTGCATTCCGCAGTAATGACACACATAGTCCGTTCTAGGATTCCGTTGTGATCTTGGGAGAGACCTTCCTCTGGTTTCATGTCTACCCATGGAGTGATTTCGGGGCTTATTCACAATTCGTTGCTCACTCACATTCTTCTTCTCAACCTTCACATTCTCAGGGATGGTTTCTTCTACAATAGGCACTGCGGCCTTCACAAACTTCACTTCTTTGGTAGCTTTGGCTGATGAACTGCTTCCTCCGGTGTATCCCAACCCGGACTTGTCTGAAGAGGGTTTTTGAGATGAGATAACATCATCTAACTTCTGGGAGGAGACTCTCTCTATCTTGGCATGAGCTTGTACTACCTCTTGCTCAAGAAACCTCACCTTCGTATAGGCTTCAGACAACTCGCCATTTAATGTCTCAATTTCGCACTTAGCCTCTTTATATCTGACCATGAGACTTCTGTAATCTTCCTCAGCCTTCTTCATTTTCCTCACAGCTGCCTTGGCTATTCTGGTATACTCTCCAGACTTCTCAAGAAGTAAAGAATAATTTTCTTGAAGATTAGCTGTATTCTCTTCTTCTTCTTCAGCATCTGATTCATCCACATTCCCAATAGACTCTGAATCTGAATGCTCACCAAGCTCCTTCACAAGAGTACCCAAATCATCCGATGACTCCACATGAGCAATGGTCATGAATGCGGAGTAGTTTCCCTCTCCGTCACAGCTCTCTTCCGAGTCAGAATCAGAGGATTCTGAATCACTGAGTGTTGTGGCATAAGCTTTGCCTTTTCCCCTTAGAAAATTTGGACACTCCTTCTTTAGATGTCCATGGCCATTACACTCATAGCAAATAATTTCTGAAGAAGTTTGAAACTCCCTCCCTTCTTTTCTTGGAAACTCTTTCCTATCACCTCTGGAGGATGAAAATTTTCCTTTGTTGAATGGTTTCCCACTGTTCTTCATCTTCAGAAATTTTCGGAAGTTTTTCGCAAGAAATGCTACTTCCTTCTCCACCCCATCTTCTTCGGAGGAATCACCCATCCTTTCAGTGATGGTTTTAAGAGCAAGTGATTTACTCATCTTATGGGAAGGCAGTCCCATCTGATATGTTTGGAGAGACCCAACTAATTCTTGAATTTTAATCTCATCCAAATCCTTGCTTTCCTCTATGGCTGTAACTTTTGCTCTGAAACTTTCAGGCAAGGACCTCAACACTTTTCTCACCACCTTAGCATCTTCAATCTTCTCCCCAAGATTGAGTTTAGCAATCACAATTTCATTGAGCTTCCCATAGAATGAATCAAACGGTTCATCATCACCCATCTTGAGCTCTTCAAATTTGGTGGTAAGCATCTGAAGCTTTGTGTCCTTAACTTTCTTTGTACCCTCATAAGTGGTCTCCAAAATCTCCCAAGCTTCTTTGGCTACCGTCATGTGAGAAATCCTGTGGAATTCATCAGGAGACACAGCACAAAATATAGCATTTAAAGCTTTACTATTAGCATTGGCTGCTGCAAGAGCCGCCTTATCCCAATTAGCCTTAGGAGCTTCCGGCTTAGTCCAGCCGAGCTCTACCGCATCCCAAACGGTATCTTCTATAGAGCATAGAAATGCTCTCATTCTGACTTTCCAGAATGCGTAATTGTTCCCATCAAAAAATGGTGGAACATTGAGCGATTGAGACCGGTCCATCTCAAATAGGGTCAAGGATCACACTAAGGTGTTTAAACCAAGCAAGTGTACCCGCTCTGATACCAATTGAAAGCTCTAAAATGTGTTGAAAAACACAAGAGCTGTTTAGACCCCCAATTCAAATTACGGCTTGGTTGATTTTACACAAACTTAATACTAAGTGCGGAAACGTGTAAACACAAGCGTATAAACAATAAGCTACTCTAATCCATAAATTTAGCAACACAGCAGTATAATGGAATATAAAAGAGTAGGGAAGAAAGATGCAAACACAGAAAACACCAAGATGTGTTTTCGAAGAGGAAACCGAAGAACTCGGCGAAAAACCTCTCCGCCGCCCTCCAAGCGGAAATCGATCCACTAGACAATCAGTTGGGATACATGAGTGAGCAAAAGACCCTCCAAGCGTAATCTACCCGATGCACCTAAGCCCTCCAAGCTCCTACTCCAACAAGGCTTCTCGGAACCGTGTCTTGTCTAGTTCTCCGGATCCCGCAACAAGCTCCATGTTGCATCTGCCATCCTTGGCTTCTTCCAATGCTTCCCAGCAGCACCAAAACGTTACTCAACACTCTCAGATGATGTGGTAAGTGTTTGGGCTATCAACCTCTCAATGGTGTGGAAATAGAGAGGGAAGGGTTGAGGAGATACCACAAGCAAGTGTATAGAGAAAGGTGGGGATGACAATCTCTAATTGCAAATGTGTTTGGCTAGGGTTTTCTCTCTGAAGCATTCCTCAACATTTGTGGGTAATGGGGGTTTTTATAGGATAGGTGCAGAATGTGTGAGTCAGTCAGTACAGGCTGGCAGAACAGCATGTCTCGCGGGTGTCTCGCGGGAAGGCCTTACCCGCGAGATACTCGCGAGAGACAGCTGTCTCCATCTGTCCTGACTCTTCGCATTCCAGCATGTGCAAGGCACATGCTTCACTTCGCGGGAAGCTTAGTCGCGACATACCCGCGAGATTCCATCAGCTTCCACTTTGCTTGAGTCTACACACACTCTCTATCACACACCCCTTACAACAATTCCCACAACAAATACAGGGTATAAATAATTGAAAGTAATTACAATCAAATTTGGCACGGAATAAAAGCCAACAAAACACATAGTTGTAAATCACAACTTTACAGTTTTGCCTTGAAACAATGCATAATTATAATCATTCCCTCCAATTTCTCCAACCATGAATATGGCTGTTTTAAGTTTCTCAACACAATTAATGAAACATTAAAAGAAATAAAAAATGTAGATTTAGAAATTTAACTTTGTATTATACGCTTAATTTGAATGATAGGCTAACCATCAGCATTGTTTGAATGATAGGCTAACCATCAGCATTGTGATAGATCCCATTGAAGTAAGTGGACAAAAAGATAACCCTATACCAAGCCAGCAAAACTCATTGAAGTAAGGATATTAATATTAACAAACCAAAGAAATTAAAATCTAAATAAATTGAAAATTAGGATAGCATCTAAATAGAGCTTTTAATTCTCTTATTGTAGAAGAACCAATGGCCTAATCTATCACAGAGAAACAGCATTCTGCAATTGTAGGGAAAAATAGAAGAAGAAAAAATCGGAAATTACTTTGGAAGTTGGAATCTAAACAACATCAAATGGAAGAGAAAGAATAAGACATAAACGAATGAAAGAACATAAATTAAGAATGGAATATTTGTTGTTGCAAGGAAGGAACAGTACAAATCTAACCCAAAAAAATAAAATCCAACCAAAAAAACCTAAAACTAAGTCATAAATCTTAGTTATACTCAAATCGAAGGAAAAAATTCCGGCTTTGAGACAGAAACCCAAAAACCCAAAAAACAAATCTAACCCAAAAACCTAAATCAAAACCAACTCAACCAAAATACCCAAAACTAACTCATATTTCTTAGTTCATAACCAAATCGAAGGGAAAAAAAAGTATGGCAGATTTCAGAAAACAAAAACAATATTTGAAGAGGAAAAAAGTATGTACTCAAATCAAAGGAAAAAAATTCTGACTTTGAGACAAAAACCCAAAGACCCAAAACACAAATCTAACCCAAAAAACTTAAATCAAAACCAACCCAACCAAAATACCCAAAACTAACTCATATTTCTTAGTTCATAACCAAATCAAAGAAAAAAAAAAGCATGGTAGATTTTCAGAAAACAAAAACAATATATGAAGAGGAAAAAAGTATACTGACCTTCAAAATATACTGTTGCAGAGACGAACTGGGGCAAAGAACGAACAGAGGAAATTTTAAGCCCTCAAAAGTGTTTTTGCTTTAAACCGTGTGGACAGCACAGTAAATGGATAAAATATAAAGCCCTCAAATTGTGCAACGTGTAGTATTTATCTTTAAAATCAAAACCAAATGTAACCCAAATACCTAAATAAAAATCAATCCAACCAAATTTCTCAAAACTAATTCATATTTCATACCTAGATCTAAGAAAGAAAGGAAAAAACAAATTACCGGTGGTAGTTCTCTCACCATCTCCGTATCTCAATTCTTGCATGCACCTTTAGATTACCAGTGTCGGTTCCAGTGGTCTAAGTCTGGCAAGGGAATGGACGGTGGTGGAAAATGATTGTGATGGCTGGTCGTACAAACTCTATCTCCTTCTTCATCTCTATATCACAAGCTTTTTTTTTTTTTTCCCTCCTCTCTTTCTCTATATCGCAAGTTTTTTTTACTATTGCAAGCCTTTTTTTAATTTAATTTTAACCAGTTATTTTTTTTTTATATGCTCAGAAACTATCAAACAGTGTTAAGATTGTGAAACAATATAATTTATCACTTTTTAATTGTGAACATGTCTGAAAGTTAGATGGGTATTTTTTCCTATGTGGCGGCATCTCCTTAATTACATGAAAATGCTTCTGCTTTTATATATAGTAGCCAACCAACTCGTAATTGTTATCAATATTTAATTAGCAATTTTTGAGAATGCCAAAACTTGAGAAACCAGTCCTTCTAGCCTCCATAGTCTCCATACTCCATAGTCGTTTCTCTTCATAGTTTTCAAATGGAAGTTGAGACTGTTAGGACATATGTGTTTCACTTATTAAGAACATATGTCATTCTTTTATGTAATTGGCTAATCCTTTTGACAAAACACACTTTATTTGTAATTGGGTAGATCTAGGTGTTCTTAATACTTCAAGAAACCGTGTTTCAAGATTAAGTATTGAAGTCATCAAGTCTATCCAAGAAACAAGCTGAGAAGTGCAAGTTTACTAAAGCTCGACAGCTAGCATGTGTCGAAGTTTGAGAAGCTGTTCAGCCCGTGTGCTTGACACCTTCTCGGCAGCTGCTCGACACCTCCCATTTGTCGAGGTTTAAGAAAGAAACAAAAATTTTGATATGTTTTCTTGGAATTCATGAATGTGTCTTTGGGCATTCTTTTCTCCCAACCCTAGACATATAAAATGATTGTTTTTAAGGGTCGTCAAAGAGTACACCAGTTACACAAGCTTTGAGAAAAGTTTGCTGAAGCAAATTGTGACCGGAGACAAAGTTTTGCCCTAGTTCATCATTCTTGAAGAAGTTGTTGTGTATGTGCACCATAGGGTTTTATGACCAAGCATCTTCTTGATCTTCATCGTGTGGATAAACTGAAGAACTTTGCAACCAACAATCTTCTCTAGTTGGTGATTGAAGTCCCGTACTGGGATCCGCGCAATTGGTTAGTCACGTACTTGGGAGCCGTGCATCAAAAGGAGAAATTGTCACTACAAAACAAGTCCAATTGGGTATTGGGGTAAGGGTTCAACTGTAAGTTGATATAAGGTACTGAGATCTCTTTACTTGTAACCGCTTGTTGTGATAATAGTGGAATTTCGGGAGTGGTGACCTGAAAATTACCTGGTGGAATTTTTGCCGCGTAGGTTTTCCTCATTCGTAAACAAATCACCGTGTCAATTTAATTTCCGTTGCATACTTAGTTTAGTTGGTGATTTGTTTGTGCTAACACGCATTTTGCATATTAATTAACTTAATTAATTCACTTGGCTAAATTAATTGGTTAATTTATCATAATGGGTCAATACGCGTTTGGCCTATCAAAGACACTAATCACCAATGTGATCTCTTCTACACTTCAAGGTCACTTGAAAGATTTGATCAAGGTTTCTGTGGTTTTTCGAATCCAAAAGCCATATTATTTTATTAGGAATAGGATGGAAGTAAGACGGAAACTTTTTTTCTTTATATAAAGTCATGGTGTGTGTGGTGGAGAGAGAGAGAGAGAGAGAGAGTTGAGGTAAAAACTTTTTTTTTTCTTTTTTTCTATCCAAGACATACACAAGAATGATAAAGTGGTGGCTACTGCAACATAGAGTTGAGGTAAATATTACTACTTCACCGGATTCCATTTTTTGCGATGACATTTTATTAATTCATAGTGTTGTTCTAACATTTTCCCAATTTATTTTAAACTCAATTTTTGGGTATAAAATTGAGCGTTGTGATGCCTATTTTATTATAGGTATTGGTAAATCTTTTCCCCATGTTTTTTTTTTTTTAAATTTGGCATGTTGGTGTGAATCTTTTTTCTTGGTGCTTATGTAATATTTCACTATTACTTAAGAGTTATTTAATTTAATTCACACGATGGGACTGAAATCGAAAAATTCAATAGTATACTTTTTAGATTATAGACTTGGCTTTGCTGCTTGATTAATTGATTAGAAGTAGCCTTACCGAAATTTTATGAAGGCTTGATCTTCCAATAACCATGCTTGTTAATATAAACTGAAGTTGTTAATGTGAAGTCGGTGGCTTGTTATCCTAATCCAAATTGTTTTGGAGTGGAGTATAAGACTTGATGTCCTCCTAATTGTTTTAGGACTCTCAAATTGATACCTAACTGGTTTAGATATCCCATTCAATTTGGAATTGATTTGGACCTCACGTGCTCAAGAGAGGAGAATTAGAGTCCTAATTGAGGTAGTGACTTTACTTGGAGTAGCACGTGAATATACGGAATACAATTCTATTGATTGGAGGACTAGTATCTTCACCGACTTACGGAAGGTGAGGTTCATGTGGCCCTGTTCCAAATGCACCCTTCTAAGTTCCCAGGACTCGATGGAATGCCGCCGTTCTTCTTCCAACGGTTTTGGCCCATTGTAGGGTCGGATGTCACCTCGGCAGTTCTCTCGGTTTTGCACTCAGGCCACTGCTTGCGGAAAATGCAACACACTCCCATGTGGTGGTCATACCAAAAAAGTCAAACCCGGAATACATCACCGAATACTGACCCATTAGCTTGGGAAACGTGGTTGCTCGAGTGGTATCAAAGGTAATAGTGAACCGAGTAAAGACAATCCTGCCTAGTGTCATCTCAGACTCTCAGAGTGCATTTGTCCCTAATAGACTGATCACAGACAATACATCAGTGGCTTACGAAATGCTCCATTGCATGCGAAACAGACGGAAAGGAAAAATAGGACGTATGGCAATGAAGTTGGATATTAGCAAGGCCTATGATAGGGTAGAGTGGAACTTCCTTAAACAGATTATGCTTAAGATCGGTCTGCCTGAATAGTGGGTTGCCTTAGCCATGGAAACGGTGCAAACTGCTTCCTATTCATTTCTTATAAACGGAGAGCCAAGGGGACATATCACACCAAACCGTGGGATCAAACAAGGTGACCCTCTTTCCCCTTATCTCTTCCTTTTGTGCGTTGAGGGCCTTTCTTCTTTATTAAGGCAGACCACCATATCGGGTCAGCTGCATGGCATCCCTTCATGTCGAGGTGGAGTGCAGATTTCACCTCCTTTTTGACGACGATAGCTTACTCTTTTGTGAAGCCACCCTAAACGATTGTCAGAAACTCCTGAGCATCCTTGGTGCCTATGAAGCGGCCTCGGGGCAGGCCGTTAACCGACATAAAACCTCCCTTTTCTTTAGTCGAAACACAAGACTGGAGACTCGAGAGGAAATTCGAAGCTTGCTAGGTGCACAAGAAATGATGGATTATGATAAATACCTAGGATTGCCTATGGTGGGAGGGAAATCAAAAGTCAGTACATTTAAGGAGTTGCAAGAGAAGATTACAAATAGGGTGATGGGGTGGAAGGAGAAGAATATATCGAAGGCTGGGTGAGAGGTATTAATAAAAAATGTAGCTCAAGCCATACCAACCTATTCATATTTTCCGTAAAATGATCCACAAACCAAACATGGGAATTGATTTTTCGTAAAAAACGAATTCCATTTTTCGTAAAATGATTGACCGAACCAAACATGGGAATTGATTTTCCTTAAAACGGAAAGCATTTTTCGTAAAATGTTTGAACGAACCAAACACCGGAATTGATTTTTCGTAAAACGAATTCTAAGATAGCCAAACAACCTAAATACATTTTTCTTTCCCGAAAATAGCATTTCCAGAAAATATTTATTTTCCGGAAAGAATTTTACATGAACCAAACACAGACTAAGTTTCCACCCAATAAAAACCATATAGAACTTCTCCATGTACAAAATATTTGGGAATTTAAAGAGAAAAATGTTCAAACTGCGTGTTAAAAATATATTGTAATTATCTCTAAAAAAAAAAAAACCTTTATACACCTCTAATAATACCTTGCCGCATATTCATTTTTCTATTTTTTATAAAATAATTAAAGTAAAAAAAAAAAAAATCATTCAGACGACATACAGTAATTATGTTACACCTGGCAAAAACAAATAAAATTACGTTAAAGCCCTCAGAGGATTCTCCTAATTAATGTGGAGTAGGGGTGTGCAGAAAACTCACCGACCCGCCAAACCCGACTCGACCCAACAGGTTGGGTCGGTTTTTAAGACTTGGTGGGTTGGGTTGGGTTACAAAATTTTTTTTTATAGCGGGTCGGGTTGGGTTTGGGTCATAAAATTACAAACCCGACCCGACCCACCCATATTTAATATATATTTAAAATATATTATATATTTAATAAAATTTAAAAAAAAAAATCAGTTGTAGGGCACTTATATATATATTTAAATATATATTATATATTTAATAATTTTTTAAAAAAACTAGCTGTAGCACTTCCTCGATTCCTTCTACTAATACTAATTTTATATATATATATATAATATTATATAACTAATAAAATTTTTAAATAATCAGTTCTTCTTATCCTATATAAAAGTCAATTAGTTCACACAAACCCTAATAAATTACTATTGTTGTTTAGTCATTAGTGTTGTTTGCCTTTAAGGAGTTACATTGATACTAATCTTTAGGTTTTTTTAATATATTAATATTTATATTTTTTTTCTACTAAATTTAATAATAATAATAAAATTTTGTCAAACCCATGGGTTTAACCCGACCCATGTGGGTTGAGTTGGGTTGGGTTGGATTATGTGATGGGTTGGGTTGGGTTGAGTTTTTTTTGACCCACCATGGTGGGTTGGGTCAAAAAATTCCCTCAACCCGACCCAACCCGACTCATGCACACCCCTAAATTGGAGAATGTCTATATATACTACTTGATGCACCTACTGACCTACATAACCATAAAGCCATTTGTTCTCTGATCACCCAATTCCTTTCTGCCATCTACCAACAATCTATATCCTCGCATGCAACTTATAAAAGTCATGATGTCCTTAATAGAGAGACCGATTTCCCATTGCTTATTCACCGCCGCTTTCATTATCATTCTTGCCTTGGCTTCTTCTTTCCATGTTGCTATTTCTTCTTCCTCTGCGACTTCACCTTCCAATATAGTAACAATGATGGGACGAGAAGCAGAGGCTCTTTTGGAATGGAAAGCCAACCTTGACAACCAAAGCCAGTTTCGGTTGTCTTCTTGGGTTGGAAATATCACTTGTCTTTGGGTTGGAATTTCTTGCAACAACTTTAGCAGCATCTCCCATGTCAACCTCACAGGTTCTGCTTTGGAAGGTACGCTCTACTCTTTCAACTTCTCATCCTTACACAGCCTAGTAAGTCTTGATCTCAGCGACAACTTACTCTATGGTACCATTCCTTCCCAATTGGGAAACCTTTCTAAGCTGATATACCTTCATTTATCTACCAACAATCTCTCAGGTTCAATTCCTACTTTTATAGGAAACTTAAGCAACTTGAGTGTTTTATACCTCCACAATAACACACTTTCTGGACCTATACCTGAAGAAATTGGAAAGTTGGGATTTCTTAGTGAGCTTTCTTTGTACGTGAACAATCTCTCTGGTCCAATCCCTGCTTCTATAGGGAACTTGAGCCACTTGTCTACTCTTTATCTATGGGAGAACAATCTTTGCGGATCTATCCCTTCTTCTATAGGAAACTTGAGCAATTTAGCCAATTTAGACCTTAGCAAAAACATACTTTCAGGATCCATTTGTCATGAGATTGGGATGCTTGGATCTCTTGCTTGGCTTAATTTGTATGAAAACAATCTCTCAGGTTTAATTCCTACTTCTATAGGAAACTTAAGCAACCTGAGTGTTTTAAGCCTCAGCGATAACAAACTTTCTGGACCTATACCTGAAGAAATTGGAAAGTTGGGATTTCTTAGTAAGCTTTATTTGCCCATGAACAATCTCTCTGGTCCAATACCTGCTTCTATTGGGAACTTGAGCAACTTGTCTACTCTTTATCTATCGGAGAACAATCTTTATGGATCTATCCCTTCTTCTATAGGAAACTTGAGCAATTTAGCCAATTTAGACCTTGGCGACAACAAACTTTCTGGATCCATTTGTCATGAAATTGGGATGCTTGGATCTCTTAGTTATCTTTCTCCGTACTTGAACAATCTCTCTGGTCCAATACCTGCTTCTGTAGGGAACTTGACAAAGCTCACTCAATTGCGGTTGCACATAAATAAATTATCTGGCTATATCCAACCAGAAATAGGAAGGCTTAAACTTCTTACCTCTCTAGAGTTGCACATAAATAAATTATTTGGCTCCATCCCTTTCCAATTTAATAATCTAACATATTTGGAGGTTTTGACATTTTCTGAAAACATGTTGTCCGGGTATCTTCCTCAAAACTTCATAGGTTCCATTCCAAAAAGTTTGAGAAACTGCACTAGTTTAATAAAAGTGAACTTGCACGGAAACCATTTAGGAGGAAATATATCAGAAGATTTAGGCATTTACCCGAATTTAATAAAGATTGATTTGACTCAATTTGAGATTCAATAATTTCTATGGAGAACTTTCTCGAAAGTGGGGGAAGTGCCAAAGTTTGCAAAGCTTGACATTGTCCAATAACAGAATTTCTGGTGTAATTCCTCCTCAGCTTGGAGGATCCATCCAGCTACATTTGCTTGATCTCTCCTTCAATCATATAGTCGGGCAGATTCCAAAGGAATTAGGAAGGTTGACGTCATTGTTTCTACTTAATTTGGGTGATAATAAACTTTCAGGTAGTATTCCATTGGAAACTGGAATGCTATCCAATCTACAATATCTTGTTTTCTCAGCCAACAATTTAACCGGATCAATCCCTAAACAAATAGAAGGGTGCTCAATATTGTTGAACTTAAGTTTAAGCAATAATAAACTTAGGGGGGCTATTCCCTTTGAGATTGGAAATTTAAACTGTCTTGAAATGCTTGATTTAAGTGAGAATTCACTTATCGGGAAAATACCACCTCAACTTGGAGATATGCAAAAGTTAGAAACAATGAATCTCTCCCATAATGATTTGTCTGGCTCCATTCCCTACACTTTTGGTGAAATGGCTGGAATGTCAAGCTTGATCAGTGTTGATATATCATACAATCGATTGGAGGGTCCTCTTCCCAACAATAAAGCCTTTTGTGAGGCTCTGTTTGGAGCATTAAGAAATAATAGTGGTTTGAAGGCCTGCCCCTCTTCTACTACCTGGAGCAAGAATTATGGAGAGAAAAGGGAAAATAAAGATGTGATTTTCTTTATTGTTCCTATCTTAGGCACAATGTTTCTATCATTGATTGTATTTGGGATTCTTTACCATGTTCTCAAGCGCCAAGGTAAGAGGAACAAGCTAAACAATCGAAGAGAAGCTCAAAATGGTAATATGTTCGAACTTTGGAGCTATGATGGGAAAATGGTGTATGAAAGTATCATTGAAGCAACAGAGGGATTTGACTCCAAACATTGTGTTGGAGTGGGAGGGTGTGGAAGTGTTTATAATGCGGAGCTACAAACAGGTCAAGTTGTTGCTGTGAAAAAATTTCATTCAATACCGGATAATAAGATTGCCAATGTAAAGGCTTTTGAAAATGAGATTCATGCTCTGCTAGAAATTAGGCATCGCAACATAGTAAAACTTTATGGCTTCTGCTCACATCCACGACACTCATTTTTAGTTTACGAGTTTTTAGAAGGGGGAAGCTTGAAAGAGATATTGAGCAATAAAAAAGTGGTAGTTAATTTTGAATGGGTCAAAAGGGTGAATGTAGTAAAAGGCGTGGTTGATGCTTTATCCTATTCCTACATGCATCATGATTGCTCACCTCCGATAGTTCATCGAGACATATCAAGCAAGAACATCATGTTGAATTTGGAATATGAGGCCCACATCTCGGATTTTGGCATAGCTAAGTTTTTAAATCCTGACTCATTGAATCAAACTTCATTTGCCGGAACATTTGGATACACAGCTCCAGGTAATTCATTTGTACCTTTTCCTAATTTTTCCCTACTGGCATGCATATTCTTCTTGAAATATTTGCCTCTAGTTCATGTAATCATGTGCCAATCAAAGTGCATGGTGGTTGTTAAATTAAATGAATAAATTCACCATCTCCTAACAGCTTAACCTTTTGGGAGAATTAGTAATGTAACATGGTATCAGAGTAAGAGGTCTTTTATATATATCACTCCAAATATGGCTATGTTTAGTTTATGGACCAGTTAATAGCTAAGTGATCAATTTATGAATACCTTACAACATCTTCCATATGTATGAAAAATCAACCCAGTTTATGATAACTAAACTTGACTATAAAATTAATTAGTCATTGAAACAATAGAAGAGACAAAAAATTTTCACGGCAATAAACTAAATATCTCACAAATTTTTCAAAATACAAAATAACACACACACACACATATATTTGTATGTATGTATGTATGTAGAATTTAGAGTTAAATCATGTTTTTAACATTATTATTATTATTATTATTATTATTATCATCATCTCATATATAAAAAACTCCATCCACTCACTTCTATATAATTTATTAACGATAAACATTTTTTTTTCTCATTAGTTTTTTTGTAATTTTCCCTAAATTACATTAATAACAATTAATATATTCTTTGAACATTTTAGATTAAGCCTTTTTTGTTAAATAAATTATAATTTACATATTTGAGTATAACATTTTTGAAAACATAAAATGTGTACAAATCAAATAATTTCTGATAAATTAAATAATAAATGTCTTTCTTTTTTTTTGCCTTAATTTCTTCAATGTAATATAAGATATACATAAGAATAACAATACTAAATAAATATAAATATATATATGTATATATATATATATATATATATATTGTTTATTGATAACAGCGTAGAACATGTTGCAAACTTATAAAGATCATAGCATCAATTCTTCTAATGAAAAAAAAAAATCCATGCATGCATAACCCTAAATCTCTAAATACAAAATGTGAGTGATTTTTAGTCACTAAGGTTTAAAGTAATCTTTAATAGTCACTTAGATGATGTAACCATACTAAAGCATGGCAGGTCATCTCTCCACGTTATACATTAAGAACTAAATCAATCATGTTAAATTTAAAGACTAAAAAGTTTTTTAGAGACAAAAATTATCATTTTAAAGTTTATAAAGAGTTAAAAATTATCACTAACGGACTAAAATAGGCTAAAGTTTAGGGACTGATAGTGTGTTTTAGCAAAGAGTCTGTTTTCATTAAGAAAAGAGTATTCATTGAAGACAATGGATGGGTTTAAATGTGCTTTGTTCCCTAGATTTGCATGGTGCAGGAATATAGGTACCACCATGTTAGTCCAAAAGATGAGGAAAACTGTTGCTGAGATAAATTTTTTATTTTCAACTTATCCACCATCATAGTAAATGAAGAAGTTAAAGGGATGCAATCCAACAACAAGATATATAGCAACTAGAGGTTACCTTCAAACCATACTCGAAATGGATGAGCTGATGATTTCTTTGGTTTTGCAAAACTTGCATATACGATGGAGGTGAATGAGAAATGCGATGTTTATAGATTTGGAGTGGTGACATTGGAAGTGATCATGGGAAAGCATCCAGGAGATCTCATCTCACTTCTCTCATCGTCATTGTCATCATCAGCAACAACTTCAACTGCCCATGGTATACTATTGAAGGATGTGTTGGATCAACGACTTGAACCTCCTAGAAATCAAGTCGCAATTATAGTGGTGTCTGCTGCAAAGCTTGCATTTGCATGCCTGGAAACTAATCCTCAATCTCGTCCGACCATGCAGCAAATTTCCCGGGAGCTTTCTATCGAAAGATCACCTCTATCAGAGATGTTTGGCGAGATTACCTTGGGACAATTGTTGGTGTGATCATGCTCAAGTGTATTCCACATTTTTTATTTTTATTTTTATTGTATTGCATTAGATTGAGTTTTGCAAATTAGAATATGGTTTGTTTGGATCAAATTTATAATATAATAAAAAAAATTAAAAACCTCTCAATATATGTTGAGATGATTAGTCTGGAATAGAATAGAATTGAATAACAAAGCGAATTTGAGGCGATAATTAAATAAAAATTAACAAAAAGATTCATTAGTCTTTGGTCAGGAGAGAGTCTTCTTTGTGTCATAATAATTGTTGTGCCTGTATCAGTGGAGGAGCTAATAAATTTTTCTAGGGGGGCCAACCCAAACAAAATACTCAAACCAAATCTAGCCAAATCTAACCCAAAAAACCTAAATCAAAACCAACCCAACCAAAATACTCAAAACTAACTCATATTTCTTAGTTCATGACCAAATCAAAAGAAAAAAAAAGCATGGTAGATTTTCAAAAAACAAAAACAAATCGAAGATCTACCAGAGGTCCAAAACACGTAGTGGACAAAAGAAAGCTTCAATCTGCTGGTGGAATCGGTTTTATTTGTTTTTATTCTAATGTTAAAACTTCAACTTCCAATTAATGTCTTTCAAATAATACTCTTTTTGTAATACCCAATAAGTTATGATGAAGTACTAAATTTGTGTATTGAATTACCTTTGTAGTTTATAGAAAGGAAAAAAAAATTAGTCATCTCATTTATTATTGGCCCCTTCAAAGACAAATTTTTAGCTCCACCTCGGGGATGTGACCTGGAAGAGGTTTTCTCTGTTGTATTTTCTATTCGTCAATATATGCTCGTTTCTATGTGCGTGTGGTGGTGATTTATTTACCATATTAATTATCCAGTTTATATTTTTTTTTTAATATTGACTAAATAACTACTTGGTTTAAGTCTTTATCCATTAACATTTTAAAATCAGTAGTAACCCATGCTGGGTTCTAAACATGTGACTTTCAACTAGCTGTAAACCAAAGGCCCTTAGAAGTGTCCAAGGGGACTGAAATAGTGAGTACTGAGTAGTGACTACGGGTCAACACTAAAAATTGCCCATGTATCGTTACAATAATAGCTTTGTCTCGATGCCTTTTTAATTATAGCTCAAGTGCTCTGCAATTTAGGATACCAGTAAGCATATTACGGTTTTCTCTCTAGGTTTCCTTGGAAACTCTAGAGGTGAAAAAAGGAGCTTTCATAGCAAAAGGGCTGCCGTTAGGCAAACTATCTCTCCGCTCCAGCGTAGAACAGGTTATAGTGGAGAACATATGGAAGAGATCACAGAGGGATGCGCAGGACTAAAGCTATCGTTGAGAGAAGATGCGGAAGTGGAAATCAAAGTGCCATTGACAGAAGAAGGCCCAGTTCTCATCGGGAAGTTTTGTACAAAGCGACGAATAAACCTGGAGTCAGTGGCCAGGGTACTGAAGTCGGTGTGGAAGGCGGAACACAGTTTCGAAGTCAGCGACCTTGGCGAGAACAAGGTGATGTTCCTGTTTCAAACAACGGAGGACATGGAGCGAGTACTCTTGCTTTGCCCGTGGTCCTTTGACAAATATCTATTGATCCTTCACAAGTTGGTTCGTGGAGAGACGGTGAAGGATATAAGGTTCGACAAGTCTCCTTTCTGGATCCAAATCCATGGGCTGCCCACAATGTGCCAAACGAAGGAAGTGGCCCAAGTGGGAGAGAGTATAGGCGCAACCTTGGGAGAAGTGGTGAAAGTGGATGCGAACAGGAAAGGTTTCTGTTTGGGGAACTTCCTACGCATAAGAGTGCTCCTGGACATCTCCTTGCCGCTGTGTCGAGGCCGCAAAGTGCGTCTGGGTGAACATGGGCTGAAGTGGGTAGATCTCAAGTACGAGAGGCTCCCAATCTTTTGCTATCTGTGTGGGAAAGTGGGATTTGGATCCTCTCCATTTCTCTTTGAAATGGACAGTATCCATTTCATGGACAGGATATATTTGAAATAAATCAATGGTGTAAGATCTGACACGTCAATTAAAATATGAAACACTTAACTCTGGAAAACTTAATTGTGGTTAAACGTTCAGTTAACCCTTAGCAAACCCATCTGATCTGAATATTTCAGAATCTCAATTTCTCTCCTCCATTGCCTCTCTCTCAACTTCGCCATCGCCGCTGCCACGATAACCAACGTGCCAAGCCACCGTTGTTGCGCCGGCCACGGCTCACACCAGCCCAACATCGCCGAACCCACTGCCCAGTTAGTTTCTCTCTCTTATTTCTTATTGATAACCTCTGTTTGGTTGCTTGGAAAAAGAATGAAAATAAATTATTATACGGCTATTTTTTATTGATTTCTCCATGCTGATTTTGATTTCTTTTCTGTGTTTTTTTTTTTTTTTTTTTGGTTTTGAGTTTGGGGATTGATTGAAATTTGTAAGAAATTGTCTAATTGAAAGGGAAGAGCTAGGAGAAATGAAGTGGCGTACAAATGAAACGAAAGTGGCTGATTGAATCTTGGTGAGAAACTGTATTTGTGAGTTAATTCGGGACATAGCAAAATACATTTTAAACCAGTTTTTATTCTTTATCAGGAAAACTAATTTAACTATAAAGGATATGATTATTTTTAGAGAATTTATTAAAGTGGGCGACAGGCCTATGAATCTCCATAATATATGTTGTTTTTTTTATTTGTTGGTTTTGCATCTTGGCATGCTTGAATCATACTTTTACATTGTATCATATCCCCTAGCTAACTAGTGCTTGAATTTTAAATGGCCTTTGGGTTGATATGTCAAAATGCTTGTGTGAAGGGGTTTAAAGCATTGAACATTTGGCTTACTGCATATAAAAGCATAAATATTTATCATCAAAATATCTATTATTAAATGGCTTTTGGATGCAGTTTCTTGTCATGCTTTGGAGTCTAATGAGTGGATGAACATTACTCTATTCTCTCTTTGAACTCATGTTCTTTTGAAACACAAGTGTTTGGAATTTTGTTTCGCTTCTTACCTAGTTTCCTTTCTGCTAGAAGGTATATTTAAAAGGAGATAGTGCTTTTTTTTTTTTTTTTTTTTGATAGGAAAAGGAGATAGTGCTTTTGTTCTTATTTTGGTTCATTTTAATGGCTGAGTATGTGGACCACTTTCAGTTTGTCATGGTGTATTTGCAATATGTGTAGAACTTTTAATATGATGGTATGGATTATTGAGGAATTTTCTTGTTTTTTTCTTTCTCTGATGTATGTAATGCATTTGATTTTTATTTTTATAGAAAATGATTTGAAGACTTGAAGCAGCCTAGCAGCCCATCTGTAAAAAGGTTTGAAGAGAAGGGTATAAGTGTTATTCATGAAGTCAAGTGCAAGCTCTGTTATGCAAAGTTTCATGTACCAAATTTTGCTCGTTATCAAGAAAAGGTTTTGAAGTATTCCATGCCTCGTTGAGGACAATGTATCTTGAACTTAGCAACTTTAAAATTCAATTTTAGTAAAGACTCACATTTGATATATTCTAGCTTATAGGTCAATTTGGAGTCCTACAAATTTGGCTATTGAGATCCTGCACCAAGGAACCCAAAGGTACCTAGAGAAATTTTTCGGGGTGGCTTGGAGGATTTGGTACAATAGAAACCAGGTGCTTTATAAGGCAAATGGAACCTCAGAAACTCACATCTAGGGGGCTGCTATCAGTATGATTGAAGACTTCAAAGAAGCAAATGGTCTGAAAATTAAACACATGAGGGATAAGAAGGATCATTGGGAACCTCCTCCTGTGGGCTTTTACACCATTAATGTGGATGGTGCTATCCCTTTGGCCAATGGACATTCAGGAATTGGAGTTGTAGTTTGAGATAGTGACAATAGATTTGTAGCAGCCATGTCTTTGCCCCTCCAAGGTAGATATTTTGTTGAGGAAACTGAGGCAGCTGCAGTGGAGTAGGGATGTGTGCTGGCAAAAAAGCTTGGCCTAGAGAGAGTTATCATAGAGAGTGACTCTGTCTTGACTATCCAAGTTGTTGAAGCTAATGATGTTAGAGGAG
The DNA here is from genome assembly GCA_019022515.1 of Quercus aquifolioides. Classification (NCBI taxonomy): domain Eukaryota; kingdom Viridiplantae; phylum Streptophyta; class Magnoliopsida; order Fagales; family Fagaceae; genus Quercus; species Quercus aquifolioides. The sequence goes on from CM032329.1 coordinate 24,568,084, forward strand.
TTGTTAGCCACATTGTGAAGGGCATTGTGCAAAGTTTATGCAGTTTCTAGGAGTCAAAAATTAGACACATTAATAGGACTAGCAACAAAATAGCCCATGAACTAGCTCAGCAAGCTAGAAGAATCAAAGAATCTGTCATGTGGAGAATGGAGATTCCAAATTCTTTGTCTGAGTTAGCCAGATCTGAGGGAGCTAGCTTGGTTTTCATATGTACATACTTTTAGCAGTACTTACTTGTGTATAACAGTGCTGATGCACTTTTACATTAACATTCAAAGCTATTAAATCACGCATTTACATTAACATTCATTGCAACTGGTGCGTACTTGTGTATAACATATTTTCCTATTTTTTTTGTTGTTTTAAAGAAACCATAAACCAAAGGAATATGTAACGTTTACATCACTATGAATTCGTAAGGCATCATCAACAATAAAGCAAATTGATTCAAGTTGAATAATTGATGGTCCATTACAATCAAAATTTGATCCAAAAAAGAACAAATTTTATTAAAATGTACATTTTGATTACAAAAGCCATAATAATAAGAATTCTATTGAAATATACACTTTGATAACAATGTTAGCCAGTTCTACACTTGGCGTGTCTCTTGCTTATTGACCATACATTCCCTCCATAGTCAGCAATTTTCAGTCTTAGCTTGATCACTTTAACTTGTCTCGCGTTATACAGCTTGCCCCATCCTTTCCTGGTATGAAGTCTCTTCATTATTAAGTTTTTTGTACCAAAGCTCTAGAATCCCAGGTTTCTGGGCATATGAAATGCAATCACCTAGAGTACCTTGCACTTTGAGAGTCTTCCCCCCTCAAGTTACTGATGATTCAAAATAATGCAAGAAAGTATACCAAGAAGGGATTGATGAAACCTACAAGCAATATCCAACAAATGCCAATCGTTCACATTGTAAACTTCTCTATTTTCCAACAGGTTTAACTATTATGATTAAGTAAAACACTAAGCTTGTATTTTGATGATTACTCGCAACCAATATTATGTTTTTCGTGGGATTGGGGACAGGGGAAAGAAGAATAAAAATAATTAACAACTGATTAAAAGCCAAAGTTGAACATTCACAGTATCATACATTTAGTCTACACATCCTCAAGCCAATGTGATTAACCTTACAATAACAGACAAAGCTGTAAATTTTTTATAAGGTGAATTAGTGCACTCATGCATTCTTACCAAATAAAAATTGTCAAAAATTTTCCCCTAAGTCCTCCCCCAAAAGTTTGCAAACAACTAACCAAAAATTTAAGATAATTTAATAAATTAGAAGATGAGGCACAACAAAGGGAAGAGAGTTTACCCTAGCATACAAAAACTAACTCATGATTTTCTTATATGTTATCATTTACATGTCTTTTTTCTTTAACTTTTGCAAATTATAAAGATTTTTCCATTTTCCAATGATTAATTCTATTTCTTCTCACACCCTTCCAATATTAGCTTTGTTTATTATTTTCCTTTTTTAGATTTTTCATCCTAGTCTCAAGAAACTTGGGTGTGGTATCAAAACAACCCAAAAATCAATTACCTTTTGGAACAAATTCATATCAAAACAACCCATAAAGCTGAAACACCCACCAGCTGTTTTGTTTTATCCCAAAGCTTAACCCACACAGAATAGAAGCCAAACTCAGGACGAAGAAATCAATAATAAAAAAATAGCAGTATACTAATTTATTTTCCTTTGTTTTCCAAGCAACCAAACAGAGCTTATAAATAAGAAATCAGAGATAGAAAACTCACTGGGTAGTGGGTTCAGCGAGTTTGGGCTGGTGTGAGACGTGGCCGACGAAACAACTATGGCTTGGCACATTGGTGATTGTGGCAGTGGTGATGGCAAGGTTGAGAGACAGCAAACCATGGCAATGGAGGAGAGAGATTGAGATTTTGAAATATTCAGAGAAGATGGGTTTGCTTAGTTAATTCAATGTTTAACCACAATTGAGTCCCCGTAGTCAAGTGTTTTAGATTTTAATTGAGGTGGCACTTTTTACACCCTTGATTTATTTTAGATGCATCCTGTCCATGAAATGGACACCCTCCATTTCTCTTAGAAATGGAGAGGATCCGGATCCGGGAAAGTGGACCATGATGAAAGGGACTACATGCAAGAGCTTCGAAGCAATAACACGCTTCGCCCAGAGGAGAAACAATTTGGCCAGTGGTTACGCGCGACACCGGACAAGTTTCAAAAACCTCAGATGATAACAATGGGGAAAGACGGTGAACCAAGTTCAGGGGGGATTGAGAAGGAGAAACCGGATGGCAGGCGGGACAGCAAGTATGAGTCTTCGCTGGCAAAGGTGACTCCGGGCAGCACCCAAGCAGGAAAAGCTGAAGAGGTGGGAATCCTGAGGCCTGACATGGCAAAAGTTGGTGTCCCACCAACTCATGTCAATATCAAATCTCCGGAATTCAAATAGACTTTGAGTCCCGAGGACCATATCCAGACTTTCGACGTCGCAATTAATGAGAAGGCGCCAGCTTTCTCCTCTGCACCACGCAAAGAGGAGATTGGGATAGGGAAGATGATCACGCAGTCCCTGGCTGACGCAACTCGAGTAAAGAAGGAACCAGCTGGTGCAAGTGGGCCGGTAAAGGAAGCCCAACATCATTTGGACTCCTCTAGGTCTCAAGAACTCTCTGTCATGACTGGGAAGCCGAAGGATGTGGACTTAGGCCTATCAAACCTTGGGCCAAAGTTCACTTTGGGGCCTTCGTCCCCAACAATTTAAAAAACCCAAAACATGAGGAAGTCTAAAGGAAGTGGTCAGAAAGGAAACAAAGAAAACAAGGGCCTAATGGGGAAAGAAAGAATCACGGGTGGGACAAGAAGACATGCACAAGTTGACGACCAAAGTAAGGAAACAATTATGGAGATTGATCACTCAGAGGTGGGAACAAAAAGGAGAGCGCGGTCTGCACTATCAGAACTAGATCATAAGGAAGGTAATGGAAAACGGGTTAAAGTGGAGGGGGAGGTAAAAGAGATGGGCAAACTCCTAGCACAATTTTTGGGATCGGCGGAGGCTGGCAACCAGCCTCGCCGGACGCAATAAGTGCAATCAGCTGGAACTGTAGGGGGCTTGGGAACCCCCTAACAGTTAAAGCCCTCCAAAAGATGGTTTTGGAGAAAGATCCCACACTAGTCTTCCTCATGGAGACGAAGCTGGATACTACGGAAATGGATAGTATAAAACGGAAGGTAGAAAGGAAGCAAGGCCTGGTGGTGCCTAGCAATAAACGGGCTGGTGGTCTGGCTCTGCTGTGGAAAACTTCAATGCAGGTTGATATACTGACTTACTCCCCATGGCACATCGATGCAATAATAACTGACTTACTGGTTTCTACGGGCACCCAGAGACCGAAAAAAGAGAGGAGTCGTGGAAACTGATGGAAAGTCTCAGTCATAGAAGCGACCTGCCGTGGATTTGCATGGGCGATTACAATGAGATTATGCATGCCAAGGAAAAAGAAGGTGGTGGTGTAAGGCCGGATGGGCAAATGCAAGCTTTCCGTGAGGTGATCAACAAATGCCAATTGAGGGACTTGGGGTATGTAGGCTCAGACTATACATGGAGTAGAAGGCTTGGAAGTCGAGATTGAGTCCGGGAAAGATTAGATAGGGCTTTGGTATCGACGAATTGGGTAGCATCCTTCCCAGCAATGAGGCTATTCCATGTTGCCACATCGATTTCAGATCATTGCATACTAGTGTTCAAGGAAACAAGCTACCCAAGAAAGCAAAGGCAGCGTCCCAAGGTGTGGAGGTTTGAATCCATGTGGCTTGATGATGCAAGGTGTAAAGATGTGGTACAAGAGGCTTGGGACAGAGGACGGATCAGGGACTCACAATGGCCACTGGAAGCATGCATTGAGGAGTGTCAAGTCTCCTTGAAAACTTGGAACAAGCAAAGTTTCGGCCATGTGGGAAAACAGGTTGCTGAGCTACAAAGGAAACTCTAAGCTCTTGAATCCATGAAGGGTGATAACATGGTCCTAGAAACAGTCCATGCAACAAAAAAAGAATTGAACAGGTGGCTGGGCATTGAAGAAGAAATGTGGCATCAGAGAAGCCGAAACAATTGGTTGAAGGTAGGAGATAGGAACACTTCCTTTTTCCATACCAAGGCCTCAAATCGGCACTGAAGGAATACCATCAGCAGGATCATGGGTGCAAATAACATGTGGTACGAGGATATGGAGCAGGTCGGGCAGATTTTTGTGGACTATTTTGATCAGCTCTTCACTACCTCACGGCCAAGAGTGGAGAGAGAGCTTTTAGATGCCATCCATACCAAGGTCACAGAGAGAAGGAATGCCACCCTTACCAAAGAATTCCAAGCTGGGGAGGTGGAAAAGGCACTAAAACAAATGCACCCTCTTACTACACCAGGCCCGGATGGTATGCCACCTTTATTTTATCATCATTTTTGGCCCACAGTTAAGTCCATTGTTATTAATACTGCACTTAATTTTCTAAACCAAGGTATTGCTCCCCCAAAATTCCATGACACTCACATTGTACTTATTCCAAAGACAAAGAATCCTGAAAGGTGACTGATTATAGACCAATACCCTTATGTAATGTGGCTTACAAAATAGCTTCAAAAGCTGTGGCGAATAGGATGAAATTGGTCTTGTAGGAAATTATAGGTGAAAACCAAAGCGCATTTGTGGCAGAATGCCTCATCATAGACAATGTGTTGGTGGCACATGAGTTGATGAGCCACATCAGTAAGAAAAAGAAGGGCAAATGTGGGGAGATGGCAGTAAAGTTGGATATGAGTAAGGCATATGACTGTGTTGAATTGGATTGCTTACAACAAATCATGTAGAAGCTTGGTTTCCACAAACAACGGATTAGCATTGTGATGCGGTGTGTGACCTCGGTAAAGTACGGTGTGTGGGACAATGGGCAACCATGCGGCCACATCCAACCAACCCGTGGACTGAGGCAAGGTGACCCACTGTCGCCTTACCTCTTCGTCATATATGCCGAAGGTTTATTGGCCCTCTTGCATTAGGCCACCCACAGGAAAGCCATTAAAGGCGTGGCTACCTCAGCCTGGTGTCCTACGGTGTCCCACTTATTTTTTGTCGATGATAGCTTGGTGTTTGGGAGGGCTATAGTGAATGAAGCCAAGGAAATCCAATGGATCCTCAAGGTCTATGAACTCTCCTCAGGTCAACAATTAAATAGCAATAAAACCTCCATGTACTTCAACCCCAATACAGACAACGAAACAAGAGATAGAGTGAAAACCATGTTTGGTGCTCAAGTCATCAAGCCCCACGAAGCCTACCTTGGTCTGCCATCTCTTGTGGAATGGTAAAAAAAAAACACTTTTGCCCATCTCAAACAGAAGGTGGCCAACAAAGTGTCGGGGTGGAAGGAAAAGCTTCTAACGCATGCTGGGAAGGAAGTTCTAATTAAGTCAGTAGCCTAAGCTGTGCCCTCATACACAATAAGCTGTTTTCTACTACCCAAGAAATTGTGTGAGGAACTGACAGGAATGATCAGACAATTCTGGTGGGGTCAGATAAAGAACGAGAAGAAACTTGCATGGTTAAGCTGGGACAAAATGTGCATGCCAAAGGATAGTGGGGGGCTGGGCTTCCAGGACCTGAGAAGTTTCAACTTGGCTCTTTTGGCAAAACAGGGGTGGAGGCTGCAAACCAACTCCACTTCCCTATTTTGCCGAGTTTACAAAAGCCAAATACTTCCAGCATTGTAGTTTTGATGAGGCAACTATTGGCCGGAACCCGTCCTACGCCTGGAGAAGTTTTATGGCGGCTTAGGGAGTAATTAGAAGGGGCATGAGGTGGCAGGTAGGGACAGGAAACAAAATAAGGGTGTGGAGGAATAAGTGGGTCCCTAGGCCGAGCACCTATAAGGTCCTTTCACCAGAGAAGCAAACCTCAAAGGATGCTTGGTTTGTGAGCTCATAAATAGAGCATCCAATGAATGGGACATAGACAAGCTTAGCCAATGGTTCCTTCCCAAAGATAGGGATGCGATATTGAGTATTCCATTGAGCACAACCAGCACCAGTGATAGGTTGGTTTGGGCCGAAAACAAGAGCGGAAAGTTCACCATGAAAAGCGCGTACACTCTAGCGCTTGATGAACAAAAAAGGTCGAGCTTGGGTGACTGTTCCAACGGCATGGCAAGAAGAAAGCTCTGGAAGGCAATCTGGAAACTACACCTCCCTCAGAAGATTAAGCATTTCGCTTGGAAGGCGAGCCGGGACATCCTCGCCTCAAAGGAAAACCTGGCAAAGAGGAAAATAACGCCGGACGGAGTGTGCGAATTATGTGGGGATGGCGTAGAAACAATTGGCCACACCTTGTGGTTCTGCGATCACGCCAAGGAAGTTTGGAGAAATAGTAAGCTTGCTCTTCCTTTTGAGATTTCAGCAACGTGGAAGTTCCTGGACGTGTTTGAGGGCCTTCTACGGTGCGAACACCTTCGGCCTGGGTTGTTGGAATTGTTCATCGCCATCTGCTGGGGAATTTGGAAAAATAGGAACGAGTTACGGACTGGTGGCAAAGGAAAGGCTGGTCGGTCCATCCTGAGAAATGCATCGCTGCTGGTGGAGGAATATCGGGTCGCAAACGAACCCAAAACAGAGCACTTGACTGAGCCTCCTGTCTCGGTCTCATGGAGACCTCCAAGTCACGGGCATTACAAAGTTAACATTGATGGGGCTGTTTTCTCAAAACGGAAGCAAGCCGGAGCTGGGGTGGTCATTAGGAACGGTGATGGGCTTGTGGTGGCAGCTCTTAGTAAGCGCTGGAATTTTCCGTTGGGGGCTGTTGAAGCCGAAGCAAAAGCGTGGAAAGTTGGTGTCCTCTTTGCTAGGGACGTGGGAATCCGAGATGCGGAGTTTGATGGGGACTCGTTGGTGGTTTGCAATGCATTGCAAGGTTTGGCATCTCCACCCTCTTCAATGGCCAACGTTCTCACCGGTTTTTTGAATCACTTCTCGCACTTTAGGCAGTGGAAGGTGTCTCACATTAAACGATAGGGAAATGTCCCTGCTCATTTACTAGCCCAACATGTTGGATTATGTTGCATGGCTAGAGGAGTGCCCTAGCTTGATAGAGCATGCATGTGCTCAAGACAAATGTAATATGCACTTTGATATCTAATGAAGTTTAAGTGTTCCAAAAAAGAAAAAAAAAGCTTTGTCTCAATTGACAAAGTCAAGCACATGGTTGTCTCAATTGTCACGATCACTGACAAAGTTGAGCTAGCTAGAAAATAGGTTTTTTTTTTTTTTTTTTTTTTTTTTTTTTTTTTTTTTTTTTTTTTTTTTTTTTTTGAGAAAAAGCTAGAAAATAGGTTTGTGCAATGTATTTGATTAAAAAAAAAAAAAATTTGAATTTTTGTATGGTAAATATTATTTCTGATAACCTTATATTTAATGTTAACAATTCTTACTAATACGTGCTTTTATATATATATATATATATATATATATATATGTGTGTATAATAAAATTGACGAAGTATTTTTTACATAAAGCGTGGTTGTAGGAAAAACGTACAGCCACTTTGTGCATTTTTGCTCTAAAGTTGATAGTTTAGCCACTCAATTATTTCGACACCACTATATATATAAACAGAAATTATGTCAAAGTTCTATAACTACCCTCTAAGCAATATATTAAATTTTGAACAAATTATCATGTTGGGGTCTCTACTCTATAGCGTGGTCCAAAATTTTGGGTTTATGATCAGCGACGAATATGACATTAATTTTAGTCTCTAGTTACGGGTCTATGTATCGTAACAAATGCGTTGTATATAGGGCCTAGACTTTATTGACTTTAAGCGTGACTATCCCAATTGATCACGATTATTGAGTACGACGTAAACCAAATAGTTGTGATATAAATGGGATAGTTAGGTGGATGATGTAAAACAGACAGTAAACTCTTCTTTTCTTTTCTTTTTTGAAAATTTTTTGAAAACGACAATGCGGACTTTTCTTAAATAGAAAATTCTTTAGAGATAAGGAGTTCAAAAACTAGAAAAGTAGTACTAGATAAATCACTGAAGTAAGCGATGGAAACGTGTGAATTTTAGTAATATGAAGGAAATTGCCATGAAGATCAGAACTTATTAACCTACTTCGGCTTTTCAAGCAAATTGGTTTCATTTAGGGTTCTGTTTAGTCGAATTTGTTATTTATAATAAGTTTTCTTCCTATATCTTGGGAGAATTGATTTTGTAATTTTTCTCAATTTTTTTTTCCCTTTTTGGAGCTTTTTCTTATTCTCTAAGCATAATTTTGTGTCTAACATGAATTAGGGTTTATTATGGTTTCCTATGGGTCTCATAGTCACCCTATGACTTCCTTAAAATTTATATTGTAGTTGTAACTTATAAGATATATAATTCAGAATTTGTTGTATAAGAGGTTTTTTCATTTTCTTTCTCGTGGATTTCAAAAATCGTCCTTGTGAATTAAAATGCAATTATTTTATGATGGATATGTTCTATTTCTTTCAACTTTTCTATCATCTGTATATAATAAATATAAATTATTTCATAAAGAGTTCGAATTTGGCAAGCATGGGGTGTAAAACTCATGTTATACACAATCTAATAAGAGATTGCTACATTAGCATTTTACTTAAAATTCAATATATCCTACTACACTTAATAACATCTCAATAAACTTTCAATTTGGTTGGATTTATATATGAATATTGGAATTGATTAAGTGTAGTTGTGTTTATTCTTAAATATGTGATAAGAAAATGTAGCATGTTGGAATTAAAGGAGTAAAATGTGGGTTTTACACTACATTTTTATAAAATTTAATCTCTTTTATAAAGGGGGTAATAAATGAATAATTGTGCAATGGTATATTTGACTCATATATTACTCAATCCAAAACCCAGCCATTTGCCACCACTATTTATTTTATTTGTATGTTTCTTAATCTTTTCTCTTTTCAATTTTCAAACCATAGGATTCGACTTATCTATGCATGGAATCAAGCATTGCTTGCAAGTGGAAGTCCAACTTAGAGCTTAGGAAGAGTTTGAAGCTATAAAGTCCAACTATTCCACGTGATTTGATGATGATGATAATGGCCACTTGAAGATTTAGGTTTTATGTAGAACTTTAGTATAGGTCTGTTTCCGTGAGGAAGTTTTGAATATTTGTCATTCTTTAAGGGTAACTTCACTCTAATAGAAATACAGTGACCATGTTTTTTTTCTTGGACATTGTAGAATCTTTTTTTTCTTTTTTCTTTTAATTAATGATAGTGTGCAAATATGCATGTTTCATCTTTCCACAACTTCAAATTTTGAAGGGGCTTTGCTTCTCCTTCTTCTTCCTCACACTCTTAACAGTTTCAGAAAGAGAGTTCAGATTGTGCATGGTTGGGTGGTTGCCCCTCTCTCTTAACAGTTTCAGAAAGAGAGTTCAGATTGTGCATGGTTGGGTGGTTGCCCCTCTCTGAACCCAATGATTTCACCAACTTGGCCCTTCAAATCAACCACCCAAGACCCTTCTCTTCCAAACCCAAAACCCAAAAAAAAAAAACTTCAAATTTTGTAAATCATGTAGTTTCACCAAATTTTGAATTTTAGCGAGTACAAATATATGTTGTCGTCTATGTTTATTTTTTTAGCCTGAGATATTTTGATCTTCTACTATTTTAGAAAGAGTAAAATTCTTTAAAAATGGATAGTTTAGCTACTCAATTATTTCTATGGACAGAAATAAATTCTGAACATGCTATCCATGTTGGGCTCTTTAGGTGGTAAGATTCTGAGTTAGGATCGGTTTATGTTTAATGATGAATATGAGATTATCACTCTATGAAAATTCTATGTGATGAATATTCAATATTCCACATAAGCCAAAGCCTATTTAACGTGTCCAAGGGGCTAAACAAAAAAGAAAAAAAATGTTATATCTACAATATTTTCACAACAAATCTTATAAAGTGGCAGGTTGCTATGAGTTGTTATTGATGGGCAAGAAAGTAATTACTTATATATAATTTATTATGAAAATGTTGTAAAAATATTATGTTCATTGCACTTCTCAATAAAAATAATCGTAAAAATATGAATATGTTAAGTAATGAACATAAGGATCTTGGTTTGCTCAAAATATTAATCGCTTAGTTAATAGCTAAGTGATCAATTAATGCATAACACGTTTTCAATATGAAATGATAAATTAAAATAATTTTTTGATAATTAAAAATTACTATGAAATTAATAATTCAAGAAAAAATAACTAAGTCATAAATTTTTTTCATGGGGTGAAGCTGAATATATCAATAATTTTGAAATCAACAAAATAAAACACATAAATTAGGCAAAAAATGTAAATGACACCCTCTAAGTTTAGCTAAAATTCATTTCGGTCCTCTGACTTTACTTTCATTCAATTGAGTCTTCGAAATTTTAAATTTATTCAATTTAGATCTTCTGTCCAATTTTTTGAAATATTGCCCTTAAAAAAATTATTTTCACATAAAAAAATATATAAAATTAATAAACGTATTTTAAATATTTTTTATGTAAGAATTTTTTATCAATGTGTATTTAAATCATATCTTTAATATGATTTCTTATAATATTTGTGGAGGGTGAAAGCCCAACCTAGTGTAATGGGCCTGGGCCCTTATTGGAAGACTACTGTATGTCCGAAGAGAGGAAAATGTCCGAGAAGGAGTCCGCGTGGAAGAAATGTACCTGAAAATGAACGAAGGGTGTAGTCCGAGGAGATCACCATTGGTCCGAAGAGGTCATCGTCCTCGGACATAGTGAGCCTTGATCAAACAAACACCGGGAAGGTTCAAGTAACCTTCCTAACAGTTCCAATGATAGGTACAAACCTCAGGCACGCATGGGGATAGCAGGAACGGAGAAATATCTAAAAGACGAACTTCAACCACCACATTAAATGCACTGCAGCTACTTTTCTGGTCGCATTAATGTGGAGAAGACCCCTGAACAGTACCAACCCAGCTATCGCCACTCACACAAGGCTAAAGAAGACACCTGATGGGACAGGCACTCAAGTGGATGTCTGGATGATGAACAAGTGGACGTTAAAGATGAAGGGAGAGGGTGTTATATAAGGAAGAGAAGCCTATGATAATAGGGGATCGGAACAAAAAAGAGAGAAAAGAAGAAAATCACATTACTGTAGCTCTAAGAACTGTAACCCACATTCATTCAATATATTTCCTCTTCGGACGTCTAGGTTTGCATCTGTCCGAGCACGATTGAATGTTAATTTACTCACAAGCATTACAGTCCAATACTGTTTAATTCACTACTAGCCCAGCTCTTTCACCCACTCTCTACAAATTCATTGTCTTGGGTTCATTGGGCTCACAATCCATACCTTTTGGGCTTGGGCAACAAAAATTGACCCTACAATATTACTTTTAAAAAATAAATTTCATCTATCAATTCTATATATTCCAAGACAAAAATATATCTCTCACTAGTTATGTATAATTTTCTTTTAATTTATTCTAATCACAATTAATATTCTTTGAATATTTTAAATTTATTATTTTTTGTTAAGTAATTTAAATATTAGATATTATAATAAAATTTTCAAAAAATATAAAATGTATACAAATCAAGTAATTTCAGAAAAATTAAATAATAAATGTGTCTTTTAAATGTCTTCACTTATACAACACAATATAAGAGAAATATAATACTAAAAATACTAAATAAAATTTTTTTTTCCTGTGGATGGATGACAAATAGCTATAAATCTACTCAACATCTTATTATTGGATATAAATTTTGACAAATTCATCAATGAATTACATTTTCTTTGTATATCCTCCATGTTTGCAAAATTTTCATAAAATCAAAGATCAGTAACTATGTCATTAATCTAATATTAAAATTTCAAATTTTTGTAATCTAAAATTATTTATAAAAAATAATTTTATGGATTGAATGGTAAATAATATCCGATTGGCATGAAATTTGACATGTGAGTAAAAAAAAAAAAAATGCAATCCAATAATTTAATTTTCAAAGTATGTAACAATGTTAATTTTTATAATAGGAGTTGTAGCCACCAACAACATTCAAGTTGTTAGTCAAACCTTGTATAAAGATAAAAAGAATTAATGAATACGTATCTCTAACTCTCTAATTAAATACAAAATAATAAAAGGCTTTGCCAAAATAATAATTAATAATACGTATCTCTAATTAATAATACGTATCTCTAATTAATAATTAATAATACAAAATAATAATTAAATCTCTCTAATTAATAATACATATCTCTAACTCTCTAATTAAGTTGTTACTCTCTAAGTAATACGTATCTCTCTTTAATTCAGCAATTGGATCAAGCATATCAGCCCGTGGAAGTGGAGGCAATTGCTGCGTGCAAAGCAGTAGAGTTTGGCAGTGAATTGGGAGTGGGCTATGCTATTGTGGAGGGTGATTCAGAGGTGATTGTTAAGGCTTTGAGGAGCAAGGATAATGGTTTAACTTCTTTTGCACCTTTGATAAATGATGTCTCTTTATTTTCAAGTTTGTTTTCAGAATTGTCATACTCTCACATTAGGAGAGATGGCAACAAAGTTGCTCATAGTTTAGCTAGGCTAGCTTTGATCACACCAGATTGTACCGTGTGGATGGAGGATGTTCCGTTTCGCACCTTACATTTTGTTCAGGCTGATTTGGCCGCGTTTTAATTTTATTAAATGAACTGTCTTCTTTCTCAAAAAAAAAAAAAAAATACACTTTGGTCTAAACTTTAATTAATGAGAGATTTTAGTTCCTAGTGTTTACAGTAATCTCTTTTAGTCCCATAGATAATGGCATGGCTAAACTTGAAATTGGCATGTCAGCACTCTAGTACACATTAAGAACATAAAATAATCACTTATCAAACTGCTTAATACTAAACAGGTTGAATTGACACAAATTCAATTCATTTAACTTGCTTCAAAAAAAGCACCTGATTAATATTGTTATAAATTTTAATAAACAGCTAATTTAATACAATCTCATTACATCAAAATACCTATTAAGCATTCAATTTGAAGTTTACTAATAACATCAAATACTTAAAACACGTCGTCCAAAATAACATCAAATCATTTTATAAATAATAAGTCCTTAATGCAATACCATCCATCTAAAAATAAGTTCTTTACATTATAGAAGAAGTACATTCACTTTAACTCAAATTCAAAATAACATAGTTCCACAAAATATAACATGCATCTAAAAATACGTTTTTAACATCCCAAAATAAGTGCATACACTTCGGCCTAAATTCAAAATAACATAGTTCAATACAAATATAACATCTACAAAACTCGACAAATGATATGTACAAAAACTATAACATAGTTTATGTATTTCTTATTTTCTTTCTAAATTTAAAATATAGGTTGGATATAATAGGTATTTAACAAATCTAAAAAAATGAATATTAATTTATTTATTATACGAGTTAAACGGACTGTGGTAAATGGGTCATTTCAAGTTGACACAAATAAATTGGCGTATCAAATGTGCCAATTACATGTCATGCGAGTTGATCCGCTTATGACACGTTTCTTACCGCATTATTTTTGGGTCTACTTTTTTTTGGTCCAAACCCGCTAAGGAATTAGTTTAACCTGTAAAAAATTTGTATTGTATTCATGAGTTATGTCAAATATTGATACCCGTAGCATGATGTGCCTTAAATTTTTCAAAAAAAAAAAAATTTGTATTCACGTATCTATAGTCGGTACCTGTATAGGTAACCGGGCAACTTTGTAAACAACTTTCAACAAATCAGTAAAAAGCTCTTCTAAATGCACAAACTTTTTAATTTCTTTAGCAACACACTTTAAAAGCAATATCTTGACAAAAAGAATTTTGTAGTTCAATGGGCAGCACTTTTTGATATTTTCAACATTTAGGGTTCCTGATATCTTCAATATTTATAGTTCAAATCCTTCGTTCCCTAATTATTAATTGCAAAAAACAAAAGAAAAATGAACATCATTCGTAAGTATCGTATACGTCGGGTGTAACGTGAGTTGTGGGAGCAAAATTACTGAAGTTGTCAAGTTGATGAGAGTTGACATCCAAGAGTCATTCCACTAGAGAGGACAACGGTGAACCTATATTTTGAAACTTTCTTCTCATGAAAGATGGCTGTATCGTTTGATCCCAAGATGTGCTGTGTGATGATGGTGGTTTTGCCAGTCAATGAAAGACTTTGCGTGTGAAGAATATTTACTACAAGGACAAGCCAGTCCCATCGCCTTAGCTAGAGGGGGCACCGAGATGGTTCCTATATGTCGACATTGAAAATTGGCCATGTATGTAAAGTCACAATTGGCTTTTGTTGGGATTGATTTTATTGGTGTAGTCAAGCCATGGTTGTACTTGTCCCAATTGTCACGATTATTGACAGATAGTTGAAAGTTTGTGCAACGCATGGAATAAAAAATCATAATATAACCAGATATTTTGTAGAAAAATGTTATTTCTGATAATATTTTTGGTAAACTGTATTTCTGATAATATTTCCAAATTAAAAGAACTTATATTTAATGTTAACCATTATTACTACCTCACCATTATTGCATTTTTTTTTTTTCTTTTCCAAATAAAATTTTTGGTTAGATGTGATTAACTACTGATTATGTGAAGATACCCTTGTATAAGTATTGACTTTTTAAAACCCTTGTAGTTTATAAAATAAGGTACCTCATGGTGTAGTCAAGCCATGGTTGTACTTGTCCCAATTGTCACGATTATTGACAGATAGTTGAAAGTTTGTGCAACGCATGGAATAAAAAATCATAATATAACCAGATATTTTGTAGAAAAATGTTATTTCTGATAATATTTTTGGTAAACTGTATTTCTGATAATATTTCCAAATTAAAAGAACTTATATTTAATGTTAACCATTATTACTACCTCACCATTATTGCATTTTTTTTTTTCTTTTCCAAATAAAATTTTTGGTTAGATGTGATTAACTACTGATTATGTGAAGATACCCTTGTATAAGTATTGACTTTTTAAAACCCTTGTAGTTTATAAAATAAGGTACCTCATCTTTATGATAGATGTCTGTCTCTTTTTCCTTTTTATTTTTTTTTATTTTATATATATATATATATATAAATATAAATAATAGAAATTTAATTTATAAGGCTCGTTTCATGATAATTCATTTTTATCATTAAATCAAGATGCAAATTAAATTTTAGTATAGGCGAGTTTCGAACTTAAAATTTTTTATTTGACGATAAAAAACTTTGCCACTTCAATAATTACAACTCACCATTTTTATCTCTTTTATTGGATGAAAAACTGACCATATGGGTAGCACGTGACCCAAAAAAAAATGCATAGTAAAACCTAATTCATTTATTCACGTGCTTTTTTCGGCCCGGCATAAGAAGTTACATACTTACATGTCAAAAGGATATTACCTTTTTTAATAAGTAATATAAACATAATTATTAATTATTTTAATAATTAAGAAGTTACATGTCAAAAGGATATTGCTTTTTTGATAATAATATAAACATATATTGAGCCAGTTGGTTCAAACACAATGTGTACGTAGCATGTAAATTTTACAATATTAAAACACAAATTATATTATATTATATAATCAAACTAATTAAAATAAATATTAAATTTTACTTGAAGGCTTTGATAATAAATTTTGGTTAATGTACAATTTAGATTTCTCAAAACTTTAGCTATAATGTTTTCAAAATTATTCAATATTTGTGAAACTCTCTTCTAAAACATAAGTACTAAGTCTCATCATTAATTTAATTAGTGAAATATATACTTAGGGTCCGTTTGAGATTCACTTATTTTGCTGAAACTAAAATTTTTTTACTGAAAGTACTGTGGATAAAGGTAAAAGTTAGCTGAAATAGTACAGTAGGATCATGAATAGTATCAAAAAGTGCAGTAACATCCATGAATAATAGTAAAAATAAGCTAAATAGTAAAATAAGTTTGCAAAAATTATTTTTGCCAAACATACACTTAGTGTTCGTTTGGGACAAGCTGAAAATTTCATTTTATTTGCAATTTCAACTTATTTTTGCTACTACTTATGGGTCCTACTGTACTTTTTGGTACTATTCATGAGTCCCACTATACTATTCAACTAACTTTTACTTTTATCTACAATAATTTCAGCAAAAAATTTTCAGTTTTAACTAAAAATTATCATCACTAAGCACGCGTACATTTTAGCCATGACTTAATTTTTTGAAGATTTTTTTCCTTATATATCTCTTTATATTACTTAAGGTACAATTAGAATTTAGATGTAATTTACCAAAAAAATAATTTAGAAGTAATTGTAAGGGGGAAGGCATTAATTTTCCTAAAATTGACTTACAGGTTTTATTAAGTAATAATGAATATAAGAGCATTCACATCAATTTCCTCAAAAAGATTTTCAAAAAGTTAGGGCCATGACCCCCCCCCCCCGATCTACAAGTGGTTCCACCTAGGGTGCAACTTATTTTTTAATCTAATGAATGTAAACAATCATAAGCCACTAAGCAAACTGGTACAAAAAAATAATTTGATTTAAAATAATAGCAATCACAAACCATCACTAAGAAATATGCTTATATGCTACAAAAATTAGGCGAAATAGGTGGTAGAAATAGAATTTATTTAACTATGTTGGTCAAGGTTTTGTATGTTTCTTCTTTTTCTCCCTTTTCAATTTTCAAACTATAAGATTCTCCCCAATAAAAACCATATGGCACCTCCCATGTACAAAATATTTGGAGATTTAAAGGAAAAAATGTTCGAACTATGGGTTCTTGATATCTTCAATATTTAGGGTTTAAAGCCTTTGTTCTCTAATTATTAATTGCAAAAAACAAAAGGAAAATGAGCATCATTCTTGTAAGTAACTTATACGTTGGGTGTGCCGTGAGTTGTGGGAGCAAAATTACTGAATTGTCAAGTTTTTGAGGAAAAAAACAAAAAAAAAAAAAAAAAAAACTTGACAATTCAGTAATTTTGGCAAGTTGATGAAAGTTAACATCAAAGAGTTATTCCACTAGAGAGGACAACGGTGCACCTATATTTTGAAACTTTCTTTTCATGAAAGATGGCTGTATCGTTTGATCCCAAGATGAGTTGTGTGATTGATGGTGGTTTTACCAGTCAATGAAAGACTGTGTGTGAAGAATATTAACTACAAGGACAAGCCAGTCACATCGCCTTAGCTAAGGGGGCACCGAGATGGTACCTATATGTCGACATTGAAAATTGGCCATGTATGTATCGTCACAAATGGCTTTTATAGGGATTGGTTTTATTGGTGTAGTCAAGTCATGGTTGTACTTGTCCCAATTGTCACGAATACTGACAGATAGTTGAAAGCTTGTGCAATGCATAATAAAAAATTATAAGAGAATTCTCATCAGTCCTCTAATATAAAAAAAAAAAGTTATTTTGACATATCAAAAACTTACTTTATCATTTTAATACATCATTTTACAATTCACCATTTATCACATCTTCTATTTTTCAATTTTATATATTAAAATAATATATTCCAATATTAAAATAACATTAAAAAAACCAACAATATATAAAAATAAAAAATAAAAAAACCAACCACCCCTACCACAACCCACAGCCCACCCCCACTGCCAGCAACCATCAACGCCCCACCCACATCCTACCCACCACCATCTCACACCAAAAATAACACAGCAGAGCACCAAAACCACCACCATAGAAAAACAAAAACAACAAAAAACACAATCCAACCGCATCCCACACACCCACCCACTGCCGCCGCTAACCCATCCACCGCCGACCCACCCACCCATCAACACCCCACATCCCACCCCACCACCGTCTCACACTAGAACCACCACAGCAGGACACCAAAACCACTACCACAGAAAAACAAAAACAACAACAAAAAACACAAAGATCGGCATCAGGTGGCACGGCAAGGCTGAACGGAAGAGAGAAAGGCCACCCACTATTGAACCCACCCATCAAATCACTGCCAAAAAATAATAATAATAATAATAATAATAATAATAATAATAAAATAAAAAAAACCACAGCAACAGAGATCGGCATCAGGTGGCGCGGCGAGGCTGAATGAAAGAGAGAAGCCACCCACTGCCGAACCCACGCATCAAATCACTGCCAAAAAAAAAAAAAAAACCCCATAGCCACAATGATCGGCGAGGCTGAACAGAAGAGAGAAAAGCCACAACAATGAGAAGGAAAAAGAGTGAAAGAAGAGATGGGTTGATAGGAATGTCTGAGGAAGAATGAGAGAGGAGAGAAAAAAAGAAGAAGAATAAAGTGATGAGAGAGGAGAGAGAAAGATGAATAAAAAAACAATAAACGGAAATGGCATTTGGATCCATACGCTCTCAAAAATGAGAGCGTACTGTAACATGTTCTATAATTTTAGCACATTTAGCATACTTGATGAGGGTTCGTTTTTGTGTTTGGTGTGCCAAATTGCCAAATGTGTTAAATATTTGGCATTTGGTACATTTGAGAGAGCTGATGAGAATGCTCTAATAACCTGAGATTTTGTAAGAAAATGTTATTTCTGATAATATTTCCAAATTAAAAGAACTTATATTTAATGTTAACCACTATTACTGCCTCACCATTGTTGCGTTTTTTTTTTTTTTTTTTTTTTTTTCAAATAAATTTTTTGGTTAGATGTGATTTTTTTGCTGAATTGGTTAGATGTGATTATGTGAAGATACCCTTGTATAAGTATTGACTTTTTAAAACCCTTGTAGTTTACAAAATAAGGTAACTCTCTCTCTCTCTCTCTCTCTCTTTTAATAGATATAATAGAAATTTAATCAATAACGCTCATTTCATGATAATTCATTTTTATTATTAAATCAAGATACAAATTAAATTTTAGTATAGGCAAGTTTCAAACTTAAAATTTTTTATTTAATAATAAGAGACTTTATTAGTTGAATTAATTAAAACCCACAATTTTTATCTCTTTTATTGGATGGAAAACTGGCCATATGGGTAGTACGTGACCCAAAAAAAAAAAAATTGCATCATAAAGCCTAATTCATTTATTCACGTGCTTTTTTCGGCCCATTAAAGTGACATAAGAAGTTACATGTCAAAAGGATATTACTTTTTTGATAAGTAATATAGACATAATTATTAACTATTTTAATCATTAAGAAGTTACATGTCAAAAGGATATTACTTTTTTGATAATAATATAAACATCTATTGAGCCAGTTGGTTCAAACACAGTGTGTACGTAGCATGTAAATTTTACAATATTAAAACACAAATTATATTATATAATCAAACTAATTAAATAAATATTAAATTTTATTTTAAATTACTTGAAAGTTTTGATAATAAAATTTGGTTGATGTACAATTTAGATTTCTTAAAACTTTAGCTATAATATTTTCAAAATTATTCAATATTTGTGAAACTATCTTCTCTCATGGAAGTATCAAGTCTCATCATTAATTTAATTAGTGATATATATACTTAGTGTTCATTTGGGATAAGCTGAAAATTTCTGCTTATTTGTGATTTCAGCTTATTTTTGCTACTATTTATGAGTTTCACTGCATTTTTTGGTATTATTTATGGTTCCACTGTACTATTCAGCTAACTTTTACCTTTATTTACAGTAGTTTTAGCAAAAAATTTTAGTATAAGCTAAATAAGTTGTTTCCAAACAGACATTTAATATTTAGTTTCTTCTATAAAGAGTCAATTTATCATCGCTAGGCATACATTTTAGCCATGACTTCATTTTTTGAAGAATTTGTTTTCTTATATGTCTCTTTAAATTACTTAAGGTACAATTGGAATTTAGAGGTAATTTACCAAAAATAATAATTTAAAAGCATTTGTGAGGGGGAAAGCATTAATTTTCCTAAAATTGACTTACAAGTTTTATTAAGTGATAATAAATATAATTGCATTCACATCAGTTTCTTCAAAAAGTTAGGGAAATGACCCCCGATCTACAAGTGGTTCCACCCTTGGGTGCAACTTATTTTTTAATCTAATGAGTGTAAACTATCACAAGCCATTAAGCAAACTAGTACCAAAAAAAAAAAAAAAGATTTAAAATAATAGCTATCACAAACTGTAGGGACTCAAATTGGATTGGACTCGGAATATGAATGGGTTTTCAGCCCAGCAAGCCCAAACAATAAATTTTTAGAACGTGGGTGCAAGAACTAGTTCTACTTGACAAGAAAGGTTATAGTTATAGCGCTATGTAAGACAATTCAAGCTGTTTGTATGAGTGTGACTCTCCTCGGCTAGGTTTCAGTGAGCTTCTCTCTCTCTCTCTCTCTGAGTTCTATTGTTCTTCTCCTTTCTTTTCTTTTTTAAAACAGAAGTCCCCTTTCATGTTATCTGTTTCCACATTATATACTACGCTCCTTACCCTATTTCCATTGTCCACGTGTAGTTCCTATCCTGGGAACTCCTTTCTGTCCCATCCAGCACCTACCAGAACTTTCGCCCAGTGACTAAAAAGCTGCTTGGTTACTGTTCAGGTATCACCTTCACATTAATGCGGCCAGAGAGTTAGCTGAAAAGCATTTAATGTGGAGGTAGTAGCCTTTGAAGATATTTGTTATCTTTCCCAATTCCTCCTTAGGTCTATACTCACTTTCCAGTTCTAATTCAACTATGCGAAGTACCCTGGATAAAATGATAGTTACATCCACCTCGGACTGTAGTATCCGAGGTGAACTTCATCCTCGGACGTGTTCTGTGCCACTATACATGACTTTCACCCATTTTTCGTATATTAGTCTCACAATAGTTCTTTTAACCTATCCTCGGACACGTGAGTGTCCTCGGACTGGGCCGCTGGGCCCCAAACCCATTTCTTGTGATTCCTGTATCTTTTTAGATAACAAGCCCCACAATAGCCCCTCAAAATCTCGCTTTTTGTCATCTCGGAAAAAGGGAGATTTTGATATTTTGCCTTCGCCTATTTCGTAGACTTTCCCTGCCTTCAGAACGCCTTTCTATCTGCCCAAGGCACGCTCCTGACGTGTTGGCGTTGGGAACATGCCATTATTAAATGATGACGGCTTCCCTGTCCCTCACGTGCAACGGCATGATGCAAATCTAACGGTGGAGGATCCCCCGCATTTATGGGCAGGATTTTTCCCGCTCCCAATTTTTGTGCCCTTATAAAGGGCCTTTCAAATCAAAACTCTCTTCAGTTACACAAATCACACCGTCTCAGCGCGTATTCATTGAACCTGTCTCTCTCTCTCACCACTCCACGCTCTCATAAATACTAAGAGCCTGTCCGAGGAGCTCATTTTCCAAACCTGTAAGTTCCTCTAACCCTTTTTAGTTTTCCATCCTTTTCGTCAGTTTTTCTTTACAACTATTAGGAAATGGGTAGATTCAAGTATCATTTTGATTCCAAGGAACAAATAGAAGCATTTAGAGCCAAGTATAGGATTCCCCCAACAGTGGGTATGAGATACGCTTCCACGAAAACGTGGTTACACGATAGAAAAACAGGGGAAGTGGTCATCTCTATGATCGCTTTTATAGAGGGAGGGATGACTATCCCGATGGGTAGTTTAACTAGAAGTTACCTCAGATTCTTTAGATTATCTCCCACACAGTGCGCCTCGAATATGTTCAGGGTGCTTGGGAGTATAGAGGCCCTAAATGCCAAGTTTAATCTAGGTTTAACCCATCACGACGTGAACTGGGTGTACAATCTCAACCATTTGAAGGGTCAAGGGTATTACCTTAAGTCCAGGTTCCCTGAAGTAAGATTGATCCAATGCCTCCCGACATCAAACAAGGGTTTGAAAGAGGATTTCCTTATCTTTTCCGGGGAATGGCATGATGGTTTACCCTGTCCAACTGAAGAGGGAAAACCAGGTGGGGCTCTTAGGACATACGCTCTTATAAATTAGATTATATTTTTAACTCAAGTTACTTTTATTTCTGATAAAGTTTTCTTTCCATGTTTTAATGATTTTGCAGACAAGCGCGCTACTAAACCTCACATCAGTTTGATTAACAGGGGAAGTTTAGACAGGATTCTGCGATTCGAGGTGTATGTGAACCCATCTGATGGCCAATTGAGAGCAGCACATATAATTCTCAAGTACAAGCCAATCTCCACGGCCTTCCAAGTTCCCAAGTGCGTAATAAGGGCAAAAGATCCTCGGCTCCACCGTATCAGTGTAGCCTTCGAGGGATTCATTGTTCCTGAGGGCGTTCCAATCCCTGAGGGTGTTCCCTTCACTGAGCCGTTGCCCACGGCCATTCTCTCAACAGGAGCTTCATCGTCACACTCTGTTCCTCGGGAAGTGAAGGAGGAAGACGAATAAGGAGAGGAAAAAGAAGCAGAAGAAGAAGAAGAAGAAGAAGAAGAAGAAACTCCAAGAGGAGTTGTAGAACTGTCAGATTTTGCAGACGAGTTTGACGTTTTCAACCAGCCTCAATCTCCCGAGGTGACCTCTGAAAAGATGGGCATCCAAAGGAAAAGTCAGAGGAGCTTGAAGGATGTAATCGAAGGCCAGCCTGGTAGGGTGGTGGTGGAGAAGCCAGTTCAGCCCAACCTCCCACCTCCTCATCCGCCTCATCCTCGGCCACCTCAGCCACCTATGACCGAACCCAGCGATCCAAAGAGAAGGAGAGAGCCCAAGGACAAAGAAGTGGTGGATGCTGGGAGGTCTCGTACGAACCGTGAAGATGAGGATCAAAGAGCTGCAAAGCAGCAAAAAGTTAGCCACGGGTCTCAACGAGTGGCCGACAAGACGACCACTAAATCTTTGGAACTCGAGGCCTGGCTTCCTGCTCCCATGCTCGGAGGGGAGCCCTTGAAGGAGGGTGCCTCACTCAGAGACTTTAATGGCGGACTTGGGTGCCGCGTCGCCTCGGCCTTAGGGGAAACACTTCTTCTTCCCAAGGATATGGCCGAGCTGAGGACTATCAAGAGCAATGAGGTCTTCCAGAATATCAAAAGATAACTGGGCATGGTATAACGCCCTTATTGTCATATTATTCTTGTTTCTTATCATAGACATCATGCACACAATTCCTCGTATTGTCTTTCTAACCCTTTCCCTTCTAGGCTGTTCAAGCCACTTTCAGGTTGGAGGAGATAACCAATTCCTGCTATCAACAGATAGAGGCTGAGAGGAAGAAAACGATAGCAGCTGTGCGCACACTCAATGCTGCTGAGCAAAATGTTGTGCAGCTGAAGAAAAAGTTAGCCGACGAGGAAAACGCTCAGAAAAGCGCTGACCCAGCTTTGGATGGAGTCCAAAGGCAAGTCGAAAGCCAAAGGAAGCTCCTGCGTGATGCTAATGCCCAGCTGGCAACTTCCCAGGAGCAGGTATCAACTCTGCAGAAGCAACTGGAGGAAACCCAAAGACTCAGAGATCAAGCTGAAAAGGCCAAGGCTGAGGTTGAAAAAGCAAAAGCCGAGGTTGAAAAAGAAAGAGACGCAGCCAAGCAGCATGGCTATGACGTGGGCGTTGCTGAAACAGAAGGTAATTTCCGAGCTGAGGTTCCCGTTGTGTGCCGAGAGTACTGCGTCTTGACTTGGCAAGAAGCTCTCAACCGAGCTGGGGTTGAACCTTCATCTGAGCTGAGAAGGCTTGAGAATGTTTATCTCCCCCCAGCTATTCAAGCCCCCAGTCCTTCTACTTAACAAGGAGAGGCATCCTCTACAGTTGTTGAACCAACCAAGGAAGCTCAACCTCAAGCTCCTCCCTCCACTGATCAGCAGGAGCAACCTGAAGTGCCTGAAAAGGCGAAGGATATATCCTCGGATAAAGGAGCAGAAGGGCCCACGGGTGAAGCAGTTTCCCAGAGTTTTGAACAAGCCTTGGCCTTAACCACATTACCTGTTGGAGAAGCTCCTAAGGTGCAGGAGAAAGATGTTCCTCCTGAGGCAGTTGGCAAAGCCCCTCAACATAAACTCCAAATAAAATTGAACAAATAGTTAATTGTAATCAAATTCCCTTTCCTTTCATTTTTTTTTTTTTTAAAGCCTTTTTGAGGACATTTCTAGTTGCAAGGTGTACTTCCTTTTTCTTTTCTTTTTTTTTAATTTATAAGAGATATTGGGGTTTCGTCTGTTACTTGTATAATTTCTTGCGTGAATGTTCTTTATTATTTTTTCTTTTACATGATCTCGGACTGTAAAAGAATGAAAGCTGATATTATAAAGGAAAAACTTAACTTTATATACACTCGTTGGGAACCAAAACAGACTATCGCAGTGACCTTCACAGCCCTACTAAGGCTCGCTGTAAGTTCATCAAGAAGTATCAATTTCTAAGATAGCATTCTTACATTTCACCTAGAGAGGTATTGAACACATTGAGATGCTTTAAGTGATGCTCATGGCACTTTGATATACATTTCTAATTGCACGGATCTTTTTTAAAGGGCATTGATTTCAGTTAAGTTTGTCGTCTAAACAATTCGTTGTCCATTGATAGTGCATTAATTTCCACTAAGTTGTGGTCCGAGGACCTGACATGACTTAGTTTCTGTTTAATACTTCCGTTGATAGTGTATTAATTTCCACTAAGTTGTGGTCCGAGGACCTGACATGACTTAGTTTCTGTTTAATACTTCCGTTGATAGCGTATAAATTTCCACTAAATTGTGGTCCGAGGACCTGACATGACTTAGTTTCTGTTTAATACTTCCACTGATTTCAGAATCAAATATTGCAGAAATAAGATAAACCATAAAGGAAAGTGAAACATAACTTGTTAATAATAATACTTCTTCAGATTGCTCACATTCCAGGGATGGGGTACAGTTTTTTCATCTAAATCTTCTAAGTAATAAGCCCCTATCCCTGCTACAGATGTAATACGATATGGCCCCTCCCAATTAGGCCCCAACTTTCCCCAGGCTGGATTTTTGGTATTTCCCAAAACCTTCCTCAACACCAAATCTCTTGGAGCTAACGGCCTTAGTCTGACATTCGCATTATAACCCTGCTTCAGCTTGTGCTGGTAGTATGCCAATTGAATCATTGCCTTCTCTCGTCGCTCGTCTATCAAGTCTAGACTTTTCTTCAACAGCTCGTCATTTCCATCCAAGGTGAAAGTACTGGTTCTTAGCGTTGGAACGCCCGTTTCAACAGGGATCACGGCCTCAACTCCGTACGTCATTGAAATTGGGGTCTCCCCTGTTGATCGTCGGGGCGTTGTTCTATACGCCCAGAGGACATGCGGAAGCTCTTCCACCCATCTTCCTTTTGCATCATCTAGCCTTTTCTTAAGTCCACCCACTATGACCTTGTTGACAGCCTCGGCCTGTCCATTTCCCTGTGGATAGGCTGGGGTGGAATATCTATTCTTTATCCCCAGGTCGAAACAGTACTTTCTAAAAGCTTTGCTGTCAAATTGTAGTCTGTTGTCCGAGACGAGAGCTTGAGGAACCCCGAATCGAGTAATAATATTCTTCAAGATAAACCTTTTGACATCCACATCCCTGATATTAGCCAGAGGCTTAGCTTCAACCCATTTCGTGAAGTAGTCCGTGCCAACTAGCAGGTATTTCTTATTTCCTACTGCCCTAGGGAAAGGGCCAACTATATCCAAGCCCCACTGAGCGAAAGGCCAAGGACTAGAAAGAGGATTGAGGACTCCTCCTGGCTGATGAATGTTCGGCGCAAACCTTTGGCATTGATCACATTTCCTCACATACTCCTGGGCTTCCTTCTGCATACCTGGCCACCAGTATCCCTGTGTAATCGCCCGATGAGACAAAGACCTTCCTCCAGTATGACTACCACAAATTCCTTCATGTAGCTCTTCTAAAAGATCCTCTGATGCTTCAGGGTGTACACAAAGCAGATATTGCCCAGAGTAAGAGCGTTTGTATAACTTCCTATCCTCGGACAGCCAAAAACGAAGAGTCTTTCTCCGTATCTTCTCTGCCTCTGATTTGTCCTCAGGCAGTATATCCTTCTCAAGGAATAATATTATAGGATCCATCCAGCTACGTGCCGAGCTGATTTGGTTAACCTGAAGCGTATCCGTCGTTACTGGGGTAGGTGTGCTCAAATCTTCAACAATTATCGTCCGAGGTAGGTTTTGTGCCGAGGATGTGGCAAGGGTGGCTAAAGAGTCCGCATGGGCATTTCTGCTCTTAGGAACATGGGTTATCTCAAAAAATTCAAAATTAACTTGCATACACCTAACCTGGCTCAAGTACTCCTGCATTCTTATGTCTCGAGCTTCCAACTCCCCTTTGACCTGGCCCACGACCAGCCCCGAATCCGAGAAGATTTCCACTGTCGTTCCACCTAGTTTCTTGACCATTACCATCCCCATTAGCAAAGCTTCGTACTCCGCCTCGTTATTAGTAGTTAAGAATCCCAGCCTTAGAAACTTCTCGATAATGACCTTCTCAGGAGATATCAGTACAATTCCCACTCCTGATCCCCGCTGATTTGCTGCCCCATCTATATACACCTTCCAGGATGAAATAGGCTGCGCGGAGATAAGGCCAACTAATTTTTCATCCATGCCACTTAGGCTTGCCTCTATTTCTTCAGAACCTTCAGCAAACTCGGCCACCAGATCGGCGAGCACTTGACCCTTCACGGAGGTACGGGGCATATACTTAACATCAAAAGCCCCTAGGATCGTGCCCCACTTGGCAACCCTGCCAGTATAGTCAGCACTCCGAAGTACTGCTTTGATTGGATACTGAGTTAGGACGACCACAGTATGCGCCTGAAAGTAATGGGGAAGTTTCCTTGTAGCGTGCACTACTGCCAAAATAGCTTTTTCCAAGGGCAGGTAACGTACTTCAGCCTCATGAAGCGACTTACTCACGTAGTAGACTGGCCGCTGTACTCCATTGTCTACTCGTATCAGAACAAAACTGATCGCATAAGTGGTGATTGCTAGGTAAGAAAAAAGAACCTCATCCACTTCAGGGCTGGACATGATGGGTGGCCGAGACAAATACTCTTTCAGCTGCTAAAATGCTAGGGCGCACTCCTCAGTCCATTCAAACCCCTTCCACTTGTGGAGCAGCAGGAAAAAAAGGTCTGCACTTATCCGCCGACCTGGATATGAATCTGTTCAGTGCGGCAGTCATCCCGGTCAACCTCTGGACCTCCTTGGGATTCCGAGGTGGTTGCAAGCTAGTTATGGCTCTAATTTGATCAGGGTTCACCTCAATCCCCTGGTGAGTTACCATATAGCCCAAGAACTTCCCCGTACTTACCCCAAATGAGCATTTGGACGCGTTCAGCCGCAATTTATGTCTC
Organism: Quercus aquifolioides; assembly: GCA_019022515.1. Classification (NCBI taxonomy): domain Eukaryota; kingdom Viridiplantae; phylum Streptophyta; class Magnoliopsida; order Fagales; family Fagaceae; genus Quercus; species Quercus aquifolioides. The sequence goes on from CM032329.1 coordinate 24,595,441, forward strand.
CTTAAAATCTCAAACGTATTGGTAAGGTCTGTCACATGCTCGGCCACTACCTTGCTCTTCACGACCATATCATCAATATAAACTTCAATACTTCTGCCCAATTGCGGCTCAAACATCTTCGTCATCATTCTCTGGTAAGTAGACCCTGCATTCTTCAAACCAAAGGGCATTACCTTATAGTGATAGTTTCCAGTGGGAGTGAGAAAAGCGGTCTTTTCCTGATCGTCCAGTGCCAGTGGGATCTGATGATAGCCTTGAAAGGCGTACAGGAAGCTCATCCGAGGATGGCCCACGGTCGCATCCACCAACTGGTCTATACGGGGCATGGGAAAGGGGTCCTTAAGGCACGCTCTGTTAAGATCCGTATAATCAACACATACACGCCATTTGCCGTTCTTCTTCTTCACTACGACCGTATTGGCCAACCATTGAGGATAAAACACTTCCTTGATAGCCCTTGCTTGCTTGAGCTTGTTCACCTCGTCTTTGATAGCCTCGGAATATACCCTTGACGGACGCCGAGGTGGCTGTTTCTTTGGAATAATAGAGGGATTGACATTCAAATGATGGCAAATGAACTCCGGATCCACCCCCGGGGCTTCATAAGCACTCCATGCAAACACGTCAACGTTCTTCCTGAGAACCTCAACCAACTGCTCCTTCTCTAACGAAGGTAACTGTGCCCCAACTTGAAAGTACTTTTCTGGATCATCATCAACACTCACCCTCTCCAAACTCTCACATTTCATTTCCTCAGCGGAAGTACTGAAATGGGCTCCTTGATTCTTTGACTGCTATAAATCCTCCTCGACTGCAGCCGAAGAGCTTGTCTCTGGCCGATGTTGGATGGCCATTACCAGGCATTGCCTTGCCATAGCCTGATTTCCCAAAATTTTTGAGACCTCGCCTCCTAAGGGATATTTCACCTTCTGATGGAAAGTGGAAGAAACGGCCCCCAAGGCATGCAACCAGGGTCTACCCAAAATAGCCGTATACGACGAAAACGCGTCCACCACAATAAAATCCACCTCCACCACATCTGAACCAGTCTACACAGGTAATTTAATCATCCCCACCGGAATGATCGATCTGCCCACGAAGCCCACCAGCGGGGAACTATAGGTTGTCAAATCCTCAGGTTTCAGATTCAGCCCCCTAAATAAATCCGGATACATTACGTCGGCTGCACTCCCCTCGTCAACCATCACCCTTCTCACGTCATACCCTCCAATCCTAATCGTAACTACCAAAGCATCATCATGTGGTTGTATGGTTCCTCTCTTATCTTCCTCTGAAAAGCCTAACACTAGTGAAGCGCCCAATCTGACCCTCTTTGGCCTTGAACTGGAACCCTCATCCAAGCACTGCGACACAGACATTACCCTGGTAGGGCAAGACCCAGTTCTCCCCGGGGCAGCAAATATAACGTTTATCGTGCCTAAAGGGGGTCCTGAAGAGGCATTCTCTCGAGAGGCTGAGCCTGCCTAGCCTCCTCGGCCGCTAGAATGATGTAGAAGCTGGACCAACTTCCCTTCCTGGACCAGCTGTTCCAAGTGGTCCCATAAGTTTTTACAATCTTCAGTAGTGTGTCCATGATCCTGGTGGTACTGGCAGTAAAGGTTTCGATTACGCTTCGCAGGGTCCTCTGCCATCCTATTGGGCCATCTAAAGAATGGCTCATCCTTTATTTTCTCTAGAACCCGTTGCACTGGTTCTCGGAACACGGCACTAACCGCCTGGGAGTTGGCAGATCCTGATTGCCCCCCAAAGTCCCTCCGAGGTCGGTTATTATTGTACCGGTCCGGCCTGAAATCCCTTCTCTCCTGAGGGACTGCCTTAGACTTTCCTCTACCCTGTATCTGATCCTCCTCTACTCTTCTATACTTGTCTATCCGATCCATAAGCTGACGCACGCTGGTAACAGGTTTACCAGTCAGAGACTTCCTCAGGCCATGCTCAGTTGGAAGGCCTTCCTTAAAGGTATTAACGACCACATTGTCCTGAGCTCCGTCTACTTCGTTGAACATTTCCCAATATCTGTCCGAGTAGGCCTTCAAGGTTTCCCCCTCCCGCATAGACATGGATAACAATGATCCCAAGGGTTGAACAACCCTCCTACATATGATAAAACGGGCACCAAAAGCCTTGGTGAGTTTCTCAAAAGAGTCAATAGTATTAGCTTTTAGGCCGTTGAACCATCTCATCGCTACTGGGCCCAGGCTAGATGGGAAAACCTTGCACATTAAGGCCTCATCCCTGGCATGAATGGTCATTCTCTGACTGTAGTGGCTAACGTGTTCTACAGGGTCTGTTCGGCCATTATAAATGGTGAACACGGGCTGGCTGAACCGCCGAGGAAGATTAGCGTCCTCAATGCGTAGCGTAAATGGCGACTTAGAGACCTGACTCAAAGCCTTGTTCAAGGCGTCATTTCCCCGACCCTGGCGAGGTGGACTCTTATACCTTCGCTCATTATGGTACTCTTCTTCATGCGAAAAAGATTCGCTGGGTGGAGTTCTCGACCTCTGTTTGTAACTAGTGTCATCTGACTCCTCAGAGGAGTGCCCAGAGTTATGAGCCCTACGCCTTCGTCGCTCATGCCGCAACTCCCTCTTCAACTTGTTAATCTCACGCTGCATGTCCCCTTCGTCCTTTACGTGGGAAACATGGCCTTTCCCCCAAGAGTGGCTTCTATCTGAGTGGGTTGTTCGTGCACTTCCCTCACGATCCCCCCTATGTCCATGGACTACCAACGGATTACCGTGCTGAGAGCCCCTAGACTCTGCCTGGTGCTGGTTAGCATCCACCTGCTGCGGACCCACTAATAGTTGCTGCGGTACTCCCCCTTCCATCACGAACACTGCTCTTGCATTTCCTCGTGAATAGATCAAGTTCTTTCCCACAGACGGCGCCAATTGTAGAGACTCAAATTGGATTGGACCCGGAATATGAATGGGTTTTCAGCCCAGCAAGCCCAAACAATAAATTTTTAGAGCGTGGGTGCAAGAACTAGTTCTATTTGACAAGAAAGGTTATAGTTATAGCGCTATGTAAGACAATTCAAGCTGTTTGTATGAGTATGGCTCTCCTCGGCTAGGTTTCAGTGAGCTTCTCTCTCTCTCTCTCTGAGTTCTATTGTTCTTCTCCTTTCTTTTCTTTTTTAAAACAGAAGTTCCCTTTCATGTTATCTGTTTCCACATTATATACTACGCTCCTTACCCCATTTCCATCGTCCACGTGTAGTTCCTATCATGGGAACTCTTTTCTGTCCCATCCAGCACCTACCGGAACTTTCGCCCAGTGACCAAAAAGCTGCTTGGTTACTGTTCAGGTATCACCTCCACATTAATGCGGCCAGAGAGTTAGCTGGAAAGCATTTAATGTGGAGGTAGTAGCCTTGGAAGATATTTGTTATCTTTCCCAATTCCTCCTTAGGTCTATACTCACTTTCCAGTTCTAATTCAACTATGCAAAGTACCCTGGATAAAATGATAGTTACATCCACCTCGGATTGTAGTATCCGAGGTGAACTTCATCCTCGGACGTGTTCTGTGCCACTATACATGACTTTCACCCCTTTTTCGTATATTAGTCTCACAATAGTTCTTTTAACCTATCCTCGGACACGTGAGTGTCCTCGGACTGGGCCGCTGGGCCCCAAGCCCATTTATTGTGATTCCTGTATCTTTTTAGATAACAGGCCCCACACAAACTATCATTAAGAAATATGCTTATATGCTACAAAAATTAGGCGAAATAGGTGGTAGAAATAGAATTTATTTAACTATGTTGGTCAAGGTTTTGTATGTTTCATCTTTTTCTCCCTTTCCAATTTTCAAACTATAAGAGTCCGTCCAATAAAAACCATATGGCACCTTCCATGTACAAAATATTTGGAGATTTAAAGGAAAAAATGTTCGAACTATAAATTAACATCATATTGTAATTATCTCAAAAAAAAAAAAAAAAAAACTTTATACACCACTAATAATTCCTTGCCGCATATTCATTTTTCTACTTTTATTTTTATTTTTTTATTTTATATAATAATTAAAGTTTTTATTTTTTTATTTTTTATTTTTTAAATCATTCAGACGACATACAGTAATTATGTTACACCTGGCAAAAACAAATAAAATTACGTTAAAGCCCTCAGAGGATTCTCCTAATTAATGTGGAGAATGTCTATACATACTACTACTTCATGCACCTACGGCTACTGACCTACATAACCATAAAGCCATTTGTTCTCTGATCACCCAATTCCTTTCTGCCATCTACCAACAATCTATATCCTCGCATGCAACTTATAAAAGTCATGATGTCCTTAATAGAGAGACCGATTTCCCATTGCTTATTCACCGCCGCTTTCATTATCATTCTTGCCTTGGCTTCTTCTTTCCATGTTGCTATTTCTTCTTCCTCTGCGACTTCACCTTCCAATATAGTAACAATGATGGGACGAGAAGCAGAGGCTCTTTTGGAATGGAAAGCCAGCCTTGACAACCAAAGCCAGTTTCGGTTGTCTTCTTGGGTTGGAAACGTCACTTGCCATTGGGTTGGAATTTCTTGCAACAACTTTAGCAGCATCTCCCATGTCAACCTCACAGGTGCTGGTTTAAAAGGTACGCTCCACACTTTCAGCTTCTCATTCTTACACAGTCTCATAAGTCTTAATCTCACCAACAATTCACTCTATGGTACCATTCCTTCCCAATTGGGAAACCTTTCCAAGCTGATATACCTTGATTTATCTGCCAACAATCTCTCAGGTTCAATTCCTACTTCTATAGGAAACTTAGGCAACTTGGGTACTTTATTTCTCAGCGATAACCAAATTTCTGGACCCATACCTCAAGAAATTGGATTGTTGGGATCTCTTCAAAACCTTTCTATAAACATGAACAATCTCTTTGGTCCAATCCCTGTAGCAATTGGAAACTTGAGCAACTTAATCACTCTGGTTCTTTATGATAACAAACTTTCCGGGTCTATTCCTCAAGAACTCGGAAACTTAAGCAACCTAAGCATTTTATGGCTCAACAATAACACACTTTCTGGACCCATACCTGAAGAAATTGGAAAGTTGGGATTTCTTAGTAGCCTTGCTCTTTCCATGAACAATCTCTCTGGTCCAATACCTGCTTCTATAGGAAACTTGAGCAACTTGTCTACTCTTTATCTATGGGAGAACAATCTTTGTGGATCTATCCCTTCTTCTATAGGAAACTTGAGCAAGTTAGCCAATTTAGACCTTAGCGACAACAAACTTTCTGGATCCATTTGTCATGAAATTGGGATGCTTGGATCTCTTGCTTGGCTTAGTTTGTATACAAACAATCTCTCAGGTTCAATTCCTACTTCTATAGGAAATTTAGGCAACTTGAGTACTTTATACCTCAGCAATAACACACTTTCTGGACCTATACCTGAAGAAATTGGAAAGTTGGGATTTCTTAGTAAGCTTTCTTTGTCCGTGAACAATCTCTTTGGTCCAATACCTGCTTCTATAGGAAACTTGAGCAACTTGTCTACTCTTTATCTAGGGAAGAACAATCTTTGTGGATCTATCCCTTCTTCTATAGGAAACTTGAGCAATTTAGCCAAGTTAGACCTTAGCCAAAACAAACTTTCTGGATCCATTTGCCTTGAAATTGGGATGCTTGGATCTCTTGCTTGGCTTAGTTTGCATACAAACAATCTCTCAGGTTCAATTCCTACTTCTATAGGAAATTTAGGCAACTTGAGTACTTTATACCTCAGCAATAACACACTTTCTGGACCTATACCTGAAGAAATTGGAAAGTTGGAATTTCTTCGTGAGCTTTATTTGTCCATGAACAATCTCTCTGGTCCAATTCCTACTTCTATAGGAAACTTGGGCAACTTGTCTTCTCTTCATCTTTGGAAGAACAATCTTTGTGGATCTATCCCTTCTTCTATGGGAAACTTGGGAAATTTAGCCAATTTATACGTTGGCAACAACAAACTTTCTGGATCCATACCTGAAGAAATTGGAAATGTTTGTAATGGTGGATCACTTCAAAACTTCTCAGCAAATGACAACTATTTCATAGGTTCCATTCCAAAAAGTTTGAGAAACTGCACCAGTTTAATAAAATTGAACTTGCAAAGAAACCATTTGGGAGGAAATATATCAGAAGATTTAGGCATTTACCCGAATTTGATATATATTGATTTGAGATATAATAATTTCTATGGAGAACTTTCTCAAAAGTGGGGGAAGTGCCAAAGTTTGCAAAGCTTGAAATTCTCCAATAACAGAATTTCTGGTGTAATTCCTCCTCAGCTTGGAGGATCCATCCAGCTACATTTGCTTGATCTCTCCTTCAATCATATAGTCGGGCAGATTCCAAAGGAATTAGGAAGGTTGACGTCATTGTTTCTACTTAATTTGGGTGATAATAAACTTTCAGGTAGTATTCCATTGGAAACTGGAATGCTATCCAATCTACAATATCTTGTTCTCTCAGCCAACAATTTAACTGGATCAATTCCTAAACAAATAGAAGGGTGCTCAATATTGTTGAACTTAAGTTTAAGCAAAAATAAACTTAGGGGGGCTATTCCCTCTGAGATTGGAAACTTAAACTCTCTTGAAATGCTCGATTTAAGTGAGAATTCACTTATCGGGAAAATACCACCTCAACTTGGAGATATGAAAAGGTTAGAAACAATGAATCTCTCCCACAATGATCTGTCTGGCTCCATTCCCTACACTTTTGGTGAAATAATGTCAAGCTTGATCAGTGTTGATATATCATACAATCGATTGGAGGGTCCTCTTCCCAACAATAAAGCCTTTTGTGAGGCTCCATTTGGAGCATTAAGAAATAATAGTGGTTTAAAGGCCTGCCCCTCTTCTGTTACTTGGAGCAAGAATTATGGTGAGAAAAGGAAAAATAAAGTTGTGATTTTCTTTGTTGTTCCTATCTTAGGCATAATGTTTCTATCATTGATTGTATTTGGGATTCTTTACCATGTTCTCAAGCGCCAAGGTAAGAGGAACAAGCTAAACAGTCTAAGAGAAGCTCAAAATGGTAATATGTTTGAACTTTGGAGTTATGATGGGAAAATGGTGTATGAAAGTATCATTGAAGCAACAGAGGGATTTGACTCCAAACATTGTGTTGGAGTGGGAGGGTGTGGAAGTGTTTATAAAGCGGAGCTACAAACCGGTCAAGTTGTTGCTGTGAAAAAATTTCATTCAATACAGGATAATAGGATTGCCAATGCAAAGGCTTTTGAAAATGAGATTCATGCTCTGCTAGAAATTAGGCATCGCAATGTAGTAAAGCTTTATGGCTTCTGCTCACATCCACGACATTCATTCTTAGTTTATGAGTTTTTAGAAGGGGGAAGCTTGAAAGAGATACTGGGCAACAAAAAAGAGGGAGTTAATTTTGAATGGGTCAAAAGGGTGAATGTAGTTAAAGGCGTGGTTGATGCTTTATCCTACATGCATCATGATTGCTCACCTCCAATAGTTCATCGAGACATATCAAGCAAGAACATCATGTTGGATTTGGAATATGAGGCTCACATCTCGGATTTTGGCACAGTTAAGTTTTTAAATCCTGACTCATTGAATTGGACTTCATTTGCTGGAACATTTGGATACACAGCTCCAGGTAATTCATTTGTACCTTTTCCTAATTTTTCCCTACTGGGATGCATATTCTTCTTGAAATATTTGCCTCTAGTTCTTGTAATCATGTGCCCATTAGAGTGCATAGTGGTTGTTAGATTAAATGAATAAATTCACCATCTCCTAACAGCTTTACATTTTGAAAGAATTAGTAATGTAGCATGGTATCAGAGTAAGAGGTCTTTTATATATATAACATGAGAATCATGGTTCACTCCAAATATGGCTATGTTTAGTTTATGGGCCAGTTAATAGCTAAGTGGTCAATTTATGAATACCTTACAACATCTTCAATATGTATGAAAAATCGACCCAGTTTATGATAATTAAAATTTACTATAGAATTAATTAGTCACTGAAACATTAGAAGAGTCACAAAATTTTTCACGGCAGTGAACTAAATATCTCACAATTTTTTAAAAATACAAGATAACACACACATGCATATATATATATATATATATATATGTATGTATGTATGTATGTAGAATTTAGAGTTAAATCATGTTTTTAACATTATTATTATTATAACAAATTCGATCCATTCACTTCTATATAATTAAAGATAAACATTTTTTTCTCATTAGTAATTTGTAATTTTCCCTCAAATTACATTAATAACAATTAATATATTCTTTAAAAAATTTAGATTAAGCCTTTTTTGTTAAAATAAATTATAATTTACATATTTGAGTATAACATTTTTGAAAACATAAAATGTGTACAAATCAAATAATTTCTGATAAGTTAAATAATAAATGTCTTTTTTTTTTTTTTTTTGCCTTAATTTCTTCAGTGTAATATAAGATATACATAAGAATAGCAATACTAAATAAATAAAGATATATATATATATATATATTGTTTATTGATAACAGCGTAGAACATGTTACAAACTTATAAAGATCATAGCATCAATTCTTCTAATGAAAAACAAACAAACAAACATGCATATCCCTAAATCTCTAAATACAAAATGTGAGTGACTTTTAGTCCATAAGGTATAAGTGATCTTTTTTAGTCACTTAGATGACGTAACCACACTAAAACATGGCAGGTCATCTCAACGTTATACATTAAAAACTAAAAACAATCATGTTAAATTTAAAGACTAAAAATGACTACTTTTAAGTTTGGTAGAGACAAAAATTATCATTTTAAAGTTTATAAAGAATTAAAAATTATCACTTACGGACTAAAATAGGCTAAAGTTTAGGGATTAATTGTGTGTTTTAGCAAAGAGTTTGTTTTCATAAAGAAAAGAGTTTTATTGAAGAGCTTTATTTATATATTTTTGAATATATATGCTTTAAATTCTCCTAAAACTTATAAGTTATATAAAACAAAAAGTGAAATTTAAAATAAAAAATTGAGATATTACTACCTGAAATGAGTATTTTTACATTTGAAACAAACAGGAAATGTTTATTAAGTAAAATTTACGTAGTATTAAAATTTTCTTATTAATAAAATGGAGGGGGAAGGGAGGAATTGGAAAGCCAGGGACCATGGCCCCTTGCCTAAGCCTGTGCACTGAAAATAATTGTGTTTAGACATGAACTTAAAAGGGCGTGTTATCCCAAAAAGGAAAATAGGTAAAAAAAAAAAAAAAAATGAGGATTAATTAAATCCATCCCCTATAAATTATATGTATATATGCATTATTCATCCTAAACTTCAAAATTTTACCATAAAATCTGTAATTTAATGTTGTGTCTCAAAAAAAAAAAAAAAAAAAAAAAACTCTGTAATTTAATGTTAGAATGTAAAATCCAACTCATTTTCTAAATTATTATTTTTTTTATATATAAAAAAAAAAAATTTCTAAACCATAAAAGAATTTGCAACAGAGGCCGCTCTATGATTTTTTTCTAGGGGGTCAGCAAGAACTAAGAAGATGAATCTTGAGTAAGAGATAAATTTTGCAATTTATGTGGTTTTCTTATTACAAATTTGTCCATAGTTGTGGAAAGAGAACAAAAGATAAATTATAAGTTCATTTGATATATTTTTTCTTAATACAATAAATATATTAATTATTGTTGCTAAGATTTAATTTTAGAAATTATCTATTATTTCTAAATACAATAAACATATTAATCATTTTTGTAATAAGTGAACTTTAATTATTATTGCTTAAAATGCTTTTATCTATTAGTTTATGTCTTTACTCATTACAATTATTTTATTTACCAATTCAACTCAACTTTGATAACTATTAGTCTTTATAATTGTTTTGAGAAAAATTTTGTTGTGTTAACATTTACATTTATCTTCACTCAATCATTCTCCTGTCCCATGTCCCTTGTCTTTTTTTTTTTTTTTTTTTTTAGAATCACCCTTGTCTAATTGTTTAATTGCTTTTTAGTGTAACATTTCCTATTTTAAAAAACTAAAATATGGTCAAGAGGATCATATTCAAGCTTATTTCAATTGAAGTTTAAACAAAATTGGGCCAAGGAGTTCAAAATTTTATTATAAAGGATCAAAACAAAATTATTTTAAAATTATTATAAATAATTTTTTTTTTTTTTTTGGCAAGCTCAAGGGGTTCATTTGAACCCCCTAAGCTTCACTTGCTGCCGCCCCTGATTTGCAATGTACATCACTAACTTGGACTCTAATTTCGGTGGGTGGATATCATAAATTATTCTCAAATCAAAGTATTGATTGAAAGATTATGAAATTTAGGGTACACATGACAAGTGGTGCTATAGTTTAGGGTGGATAGCTGTAATAAAAGGAAAAAAAAGTTTTCAAGGGTAATGAAAACGAATTGTTCAAGGTTCCCATTGCATCATACCAATTATAAAAGTGGTGGATAAGTTAAATTCTTCTATTTGCAGAGCTCGCATACACGATGGAAGTGAATGAAAAATGTGATGTTTATAGCTTTGGAGTGTTAACATTAGAAATAATCATGGGAAAGCATCCAGGGGACCTCATCTTGTTTCTCTCATCATCGTTGTCATCATCAGCAACAAGTTCAACTGCCCACAATATTCTATTGAAGGAAATTTTGGACCTACGCCTCGAACCTCCGGAAAATGAAGTCTTATTGAAAGTGGTCTCTATTGTGAAGCTTGCATTTGCATGCTTGTCAACCAATCCAAAATCTAGGCCAGCCATGCAGGAGGTTTCCCAAGAGTTATCTATTGGAAGAGCACCTATATCGTCAGAGCTGTTTGACATGCTTACCTTGGGTTTATTGTTTAACAATGGTTGATGCAGTGATTATGTGAAGCTTTTATTTTTTATGATCTTGTTCATATATAGTTTGTCCCTCAGTTTGCTTTATCGAACTACATTTGATCAATAAACCAGTTGGAATCCAATTTCGTATTACATCAGAAAGTGACATTGAAGAACCTATGGGACAATTGTAAAGGTATTTGTTGATGTGGCTTGATTTTGGTATAAATTCAAGTTATAACTATAATAATATTTATGTAATTTGATAGCATTCACCTCTTCTACTTTTTTCTTTATTCAAGGATCTAATTGTTCCAATAGCAGCGAGATTTATTTGGTTGGTGATGTGTTTCCTAGTTTTGCCAACAACGATATATGATGAGGGAAAAAAAAAGAAGATAAAATACTATTTTAGTTCCTAAACTTTGCCAATAGTTTGTCTCTAGACCTTAAATTTACTAAGTTTGTCTCTAGACCTTAAATTATTGAATATTTTTTTTCCATAAATTATTGTTTAAATAAGTGTAATCCTTGGGTGTATGATTTGTAGTATTGTTTGTAAGCATTATAGAATTCTGACTTATAGTGTTAAGATTTCAGTATGTTATAGCATAGGGAAATATTGTTCACTTGAAATTATAACTTGTTATAACTCCTACAATTTCTCTTGTTAATGAGAATTCTAACTTATGAGTTGAATTGAAAATCTTCATCCTTCTCTCTCAAAAAAAAAAAAAATCTTCATCCTCGATGGGTTGGAGGGAGATTTTTGAGGTGCACGGCATCTAATTAAAGATCCAATCACATAAATCCTGGCTGTCTAATAAGCTTGCATTTTCGAGGGCTGTATCAGCCCTCACCAAAGGCAATCCTATTCTATTAAAAATCGAATAGCAGTGGGGCGGCAACTTTATTCTTTATATATAAAGTTGCAGTGTGTGTGTGGTGTTATATGAGAGCAGTGCAAACCGCAAGATAGTCCAGTGCGGCAAGACAGAGCATTGCAGTCTTCGCACTAGTGTGTAGTAGGAGAGAGACAAAAATTTCCCGTGTCCAAACATACAAAATAATGATAAATTGGAGGCTTACTACCGCATAGAGTTCAGAGCAAATCTGCTACTGCGTTATTGATTTCACAGGATTCCATTTTTTGTTGCGATGAAATTGTATTAATTCCTAGAGAGTTCTTCTTGTATTTTTATAATTTATTATAAATTCAATTCATGGGAATAAAATTGAGTGATCTAATTTGTTATTTATTGTAGAGATTGATCAAGTTTGACTTGAAGTTTTTTTCTCCTATACTAGAAGGTTTTTATCACAAAAATTTAGCATGTTCGTGTGTGATTCTTTTTCTTTGTGCTTCGGTGATTATTATTTTATTTTACTATTACTTGGAGTAATTTAATTTAATTTACTTTATAATCTAAAGTATACTTTTCAGATTAAAGACATGTCATTGCTGTTTCTTGAATTGGTTAGAAGTAGCACAACCAAAATTTTATGAAGGCTTGATCAGCCGTTTGTACTAAAGATTTGATACCGCCAATAACCATGATTGTTAATATAAACAGAAGTAATTAACCGGTGTGTAGTGTGCACTAAATTAAATTACATAATTAAGTATGAATCCGCAACGTAGTTTTTACTCAAAAAGTGTGGATAGTTTAGCAACTCACTTATTATTATTATTATTTGTTTTTACAGGTATTATAGTGTTTCAAATTTATGCTGCTCCATAATGATTGTCCATTATTATCATGCCATGACACCAATTGATTTTTCATGTAAACAGGGATTAAAGGTCAAGTTCCTTATTCGACAATAAAAAAAACTCTACCAGTTAAGTTAACTAAAATTACTTAATTATTTATATGGATAGAAATCAAGTGGAAGTTCATCCACATATAGCCTCTAGGCATTATATCACAGATTTTGAAGCTATCCAGGTTGGGGTATTTAGGTGGTAAAATTCTGGGTTAGGATCAGTTTATGTTATGTGATGAATATGACATTATCACCGGATGAAAATTATGTGCAGTAAATATTCCATATAAGCCCAAGCCTATTTGACGCGTGCAGGGCGCGAAACAAAATAGTCACTATTGGGCCCATGCTTTATTGACTTGAGTCAAGCCCATGGCTGTTAACAACTACTGGATTAAAAAAAAAAAATTGAAGCCCTATCACCATAATCTATATATATACACGATAAAATCGAAATCTCTTAACTATTTTTTATTTTTATTTTTTTTTAAAACTTTCTTAGAGCTTGTTAGGTAGGATTTGGAACTCCCATATTTTTCCACATCAGCAAATATTTTATAAAAAAATGGCTCTCTTTCTCCTCAAAAAACAAAACCCAATTCTCTTCTAAAACAACTTTCTTTATTTTTTATTTTTTATTTTTGCTTTCATATGTGCATGAGATTTTCTTTCTATCTTATTAATTTGTATCATTGATACATGATACAAATTATATCATTGATACACAATACATTTTCATTAATACGTGATACATCATTAATACATGATACATCTTGGTTAATATACAATACAAATTGTCATCGTTAATACATTATACAAATTATCATCGTTAATATACGACGAATCGTTAATATATGATACAAATTGTTATCGATAAAACACGATGAATCATTTATACACAATACAAATTATCAACGTTGATACATGATGAATCATTAATACACGACACAAATTATCATCATTAATACACGATGAATCGTTAATATATGACACAAATTTTCATCATTAATACATGATAAATCATTAAAAAAAGTATTGTTGATACACGATACAAACTATCATTGTCCATACACGATGAATCATTAAAAAAATAGGCATAAATGCTCTTTTCGTCCCTACATTTTGGGATCATTTTTATTTTGGTCCCTACATTTTTATTTTACCACTTTTAGTCCCTAATCCAATTAACGCTTGTTATTTTAGTCATTTCCATCAGCCATTAGATGGAAATAGCTGACGTGGCAAACGAAGTGCACTGTTGACACAGTAAATGTTGACGTGGCGAATAAAATAATAATAAAAAAAGACATTTTCATTTTTTTTTTATAAATTCTTTTAAAATAAAATAAGATAATTAAATTAAAAAAATTTATTTCTTTCATTATTTTTTTCTTAAGAACATGTTCATGTTCCTTGGGTTCATCCCTAGAAATTTTCTTGAGAAACAAACACAAAAATTTTCTTGAGAAATTCGACTCAATCCTTAAAACCCCACTCTCCCTCTCTAACCTCAGATCTGCTACTACCACCACCAGCCATAAAACCCAGCCAAACCATAGCATCAAGACCCAAATCCAAAAATAGCATCACCCCTACCAAATCATAGCCCACCACCATCACCAAAACCCTTAACCACCAGCCAAATTAAACCAACCATCACCATCAACCACCAACCAAAATTAACCAACCACCACCGACCACCTCAACCACAACTGCGAAAAGCAACCCATTACAACCCATAACCACCACAATCCACCAATACCAGATCGACCCAAACCACCACAAAAAAAAAGAAAAGAAAAAGAAAAAAAGAAGAAGCCACAACTAGATTAAAATCAAAACAAGCTAGTAAGAGAGGCAGCAATCGGTGGTGGAGGCGTCTTTCAGCGGTGGTGCTTGAGAACGGCGGTGTAGCTTTAAATTGGCGGTGTGGCTTCAAAACATGGTTGAGATCGGTTCAAATCATGGCTTTGATTGGTGAAGGACGCAGAGAGAGGCGAGATGAGAGGGAAGAGAAAGAGAGGTATGAGGAAGAAGGGAGGAAACAGAGAAACAGAAAAGTGTAACGGAGGCCAATCCTTCGACTCACTCTCCGTCATTCTGACCAATGTCCATGTGCGATGAGGAGCTCGTGGGATGCTATTGCTGCACAAGGCGACGACGATCCGAGGCTAGGTCCATGTTTGTCGAGCTTGAGACAAGGAGATCCGAGTTAGGTGGGGCGGGATCGATTGGATCTGGTTTTCTTGGGGGTTGTTGGCCACAAATCAAGCTTTGTTGTGGATCTGGGTTTATGATGGTATTGGACGGTTGGGGCATTGGTGGATTTGGGTTTGTAGCCAAGGATTTTAGGATTAGTTTGAATCTTTGAATTTGGGGCTTTTGTTTGAAATATTTGGAATTAGTTTGAAACTGGGTTTGGTGGATTTGCATCTGGGTTTTCTTTTAGGCGTGGATGACGATGGACGACTGGGACACGTTGCAGTGATGTTCATGCTCTTTGATTTGGTGATTTTTTTTTTTTTTTTTTTTCCTGTAGGTTTGATGTTCATGTTCTTTGATGTTCATGTTCTTTTATTCTGGGTTTGCTCTTTGATTTTGGGTTTGATATCGTTGGCTAGGTTTATTTTTGGGTTTGATGTTCTTGTTTTTAATTCTTTTCATTTAATTAAAATTAATAATTTTTTTTAATTTATATGTTGATGTGGTATTTTTTAATGTCAAAATAGGTTTTTTAATTATTATTATTTTAATGTGCCGTCACCCACGTCAGCTTTTTCTGTTAAGTGGTTGACGAAAATGACTAAAATAACAAGCATTAATTGGATTAGGGACTAAAAGTGGTAAAATAAAAATGTAGGGACCAAAATAGAAATGACCCCAAAATGTAGGGACGAAAAGAGCATTTACGCCAAAAAAATATTGTCAATACACGATACAAACTATCATCATCAATACACGATGAATCATTAAAAAAGTATCGTTGATACACGATACAAACTATTGTCATTCATAAACAATGAATCATTAAAAAAGTATCATTGATACACGATACAAATTATTGTCGTTCATACAAACTATCTTCGTCCATACAAGAAACAGCTCCAACACGTCCAAATAATCACAAACTAATATGTGTCATAACGAGACTGAAAACATCCATCATAATAAATGCGATGAGTACAGAAGTCAAAGCGACGTTACCTTTCATATTCCAACTGCATCCGTAAATACGATGGCAAGAATAGAGGGGCAACTGAAGAGGAGAAAGTCATCTTTGGCCATCATATAGCAAAAGAAGAGAAAAGCAGCATCGTCCATCAAGCCAACATCGTCCATGTGATGAACGACTACAACATACATTAAATGAGTTCCCCATAAATGACATGAGTAACGGTTAACGCGCCAGATAAGCAAAAGCGTAACCAACAGACCAATGGGCAAAAGACCATTGAAGTCTATAACGCCTCCGCATTCATTATTGATGAGTGTTAAGATCGTCCATCTCTCAACGGTTGAATTAAATGCTATTCAATACAGGGCGTAACGTACGAACATCAATAATAGACGAAGCCATACAAGACATTCCTTGTTTGGTATAGTATTTTAACAACTTGCTTTCGTTTTTAAACAATATTACACGCATTTTTACACACATTTTCACCCACACGCAAGGTTTTGAAACCCAGACCTTTCATTGAACCGTAAAATAGAGAGATTCAAGGTTTTTGAGGTCGAACCGGGGTTGAACCGTGATGATGTCATAATTAATTAAATAATTATTTTAAATATAAATAAATACATTAAATTAGTAAAAATAGAAAAATTAGCTAAAATAGTCTCCAAATAAATATGAGATTTATCTTTCATATATATTTTTCATATCATAATTTTCATAAGACACATAAAAAATATTAAATCTTAAACAAACCTAATAAATAAACAAATAAATAAGTATATAACAATATTATAGTGGATGATATAATGAGTATAAAAGTTTTATACTCATTATATCATACACTATAATATTGTTATGAAAATACTGTGGACATCTTATTTTTCTTTTAAATTTCTTATATTTTTCAAAGAGAAATGATATGTCTACAACATTTTTATAACAAATCTTAAGTGACAGATTGTTACTGGTTGTTATTGTTAAGTTAAAAAAGTAATTTCAGTGCTAAATTTAAATTTGAACCAATAATAACTAACCACTCGTGATTTGTTATAAAAATATTGTGAACGTAGCACTTCACCTTTTCAAATTGGCTAAATACGTTTTTCTTTTTTCTGTTTCTTTTATTTTTTCTTCCTTTTATCTCCTCCATCTTTATCTATTTCTTTTTTCTTTTATTTTTTTACTAATATCTTAAATTTTTCTCATCCACCCATTTAAAAATTTCACCTTCCCAATGCCTTTTTACTTTCCCAATGCCTAGTTGCCTACACGTTTCTTCAGTCAGTGTTCCCTCTTTCTCTTTTTTGATGAACCCTCTTCACTCTTTCTTCTTCACAAATCTCCTCAGTCCTCACAAAACTCTTCCTCTGCCTCCTTCTTAGTTTCACTCACAGAAACAATCATGGGTTTTTTTTTTTTTTTTTGGTCAAGAACTCTTGCAGAGCATTTCATTGTCACCGTGCAGTGGCTGCTCCTTTCTTCTTCTTCTTCTTTTTTTTTTTTGGTCAAAAAAAATTTCGCAGAAGCTATCCAGAACATTGATGTGAGTTCAACGTTTGACAGAATGTTATGGTTGAAGCTTCAACAATGGTGATTTGGTGCTGTGAGTCTATAATGTTTTTATTTTTTTTTAATAAAAATAGCTCTGACTTGAACCTCCAGAACTGCTCACAATTCACAGAACCGGGCAGTCGGACCGCGGTTCGTACAGGTCCTTGCTTTTTTTGTATGGAGCGGTTTTTTATGTTAAACGGACCGTAATTCTAAGCGGTTTGAGGTTTTCCCGGTCGGACCGTACGGTCCGGTCCGGGTTTAAAAACCTTGCCCACACGTATTTCAAAAAAATACAAACAACGTTACTAAAACAACGTTACCAAACAGCCACTTAACACCCAAGACAACTAAGGAATAACGTACGAGCATTAACAGACAAGTAGTCATTGGTAGACAATAAAAGCCAACCATTAATACCAATGACTCTGTAACCCATAAATGCAAATATTTATTCAGACAATGAAGACAAGGACTATAAAACCCACACAAACTAAAGGGAGAGAGGTAGATAATTCGAGTTCGTTTGGTAAGAGATTTCTAATAACGTTGTTTGTATTTTTTAGAAATATACATGGGTGAAAAAGTGTGTAAAAATACGTGTAATGTTGTTTAAACACTAAAAACTATTGTTTAAACAATAATAACAAACAGGCCCGAATTCTTATCCCAAAAACTATTCCCAAGTTGAATTCTTTTGCAATATACTTCAATTGAATTACATTCTAACTTAATCATCGGAGGCCCATTGATACACACCACACTGGTGTATTTTTTTTTTCTTCTCTATTTCATATCTTATTGCAAGTTTGTCCCTTAACGAATCCAACGCCTTCTTCCATCTGTATTAACAAGGAGTTCAACTGACGATTTTTTTCATCAGCAACAGGTATTGATCAATCTTGTCTACGTAAATTTGCCATGTTGGTGTGAACATTTTTTCTTTGTGCTTATGTAATTTTTTTAATTTCATCATTAATGGACGGAAAACGTAATATTTAATAGCATACCTTTCAGATTATAGACTTGGCATCGCTGCTTGTTGAATTGATTAGAAGCAGCCCGACCTAAATTTTATGAAAGTTTTTTTTTTTTTTTTTTGGTGGCTAAATTTTATGAAAGTTTTGATCTTCCAATAACCATGCTTGTTAATAAAACGGAGTATATTCAATTTGGCAAGTTACGGCTCTTGGGCCTCCTCCGAAGGGAAGAAAAACATATGGTGGTATATGGGCTCTTCAAATCTACTTGGATAGTTGGATTGAAACTGAGGATCTTGAAAATAATCATCATTATAATGGGTTCCATATGTTGTCCACAGTACCTGCAAAGAACCACAAACCCAATGTTAATTATTTCGTAATGGGAAATTTCTACATTTTATCTTGTTAATTTTGTCTTATTTTCTTAATGACTCAAGTTTTTGTAATTCACCGATTTGTTAATGTCACATAGAAACTTGACTAGAATAGATTGAACCAACATGTATACACGTCCCACTGATAGGATGGTAATAATGGTTGTCAGGGTCATTTCTAGTTGCATGCCATAATTGGCGTTAAGAAATCATGGTGTTGGAATGCTAGCACACTACAATTGGTCTATAATCTATACTTAACTATATATGAAAGGAGGTAACTCCTCTGTTTTGATGTCCAGTGCTGGCAAGTTGTAGAATCTGAGGTGATTGACGCACGGAAGTGTTAGGCGGGTTGTAAGAGAATTTGTGTTATTTCGATAATGGGTCATGAAATTTCGATTTTTTGTTTTCTCAATTCTCCTCACATTGTTTGAAGAAATGCTTGAACCAAACTTTCCGTCATTTGTTATCAGGAACTTTGGCAATGATGTACCTAAAATATGAATCTTTTAATAAGGAATTGATTTTGTTGTGATTTGTGAATAAATGTGGAAGACAAAGCTTGCATAACTATATATTTTAATATTACTATCCTTTGTTTGGCGTAAGCCTCATTTAAAATGAGTTTTTATAACAATGCTTGAATGTGATTGCAAGAAAGATAGAAAAATTATCTGTCTGTTTCACTTTACGGCACATTGTTGAGCGTGGATTTCATGATATATTATGTTCAATTGGCATGTGCAAGATATGCGTGCACTGGTGAAATACTGCTTGCAAGATGATCCATATTTATGTTCTTGTCTTAGTTTGATTCGCAAAATGATAATTGAAAACCAACCTTGCCTAGGAAAAGTGGAAAACGTGGGGCCTAAGATGTTTGAAACCTTGGAAAATTATGGACATTCTGGCCTTTTGCCCCTTTTGGGCAAAATAATTGGCCTTATGCCCCTGTTTCGAAACTATATAGGGGCGTGCCCCTGTTTCGATACTCGATCACCCTAAAGTCGAGTTACTTAAAATACTCGATCATGCCAGGGCCGAGTTATGTGCAGGTTCCTACCACGCTGGTCATCCAGCGTGGATTTTGGGCAATAAAATATTCCCGCGTAACTGTTTAGAACTCGGCATTGTACAAATCGAGTTATATGCAGAATTTCAAATCGAGTTATTAATGTTACTCGGGTCTGGTATAATCGAGTTGCTCTAGCAGCATGTGAAGCTGAACCTGATGGTAGGGAAATCGAGTTATTAATGTTACTCGCCCTTGCTGTAATCGAGTTATTCTGGTACTTATTCCCCCCCTCCACAAATCAACTTCTCATGCAATTCTCCTCATCATTTTCAGATCAGCTTCTCCTCATTATTAGAATTTTCTATCATCTCAGGTGAGAAACTCATTTTCTTCTTTGAAATACATAGAGAGTTTTATTGAGTAGGTACAAATAGTTGTAGATATTATATAAATGGGATCACCATAATGTATGTTTTTGTTAGATTAGGGTTACATAGAGAATTTTAAGAGGTTGTAATACTTGTACTTTAGTATTTTCTTGAATAAGTGTTATGTGAGTAGATTAGGGTTATATTAGTTGTTTGGTGCTACAAGAAATGTACAATAATCTATAGAAACGGTGATGAGTGTTATTTGTGTTATATTGGGTCTTTGTTGGTGCAAATTTCATTGACAAAAAATGAAATTATTTAGATTTGCTAAAACTAATGAACAGTTAATCTTTAGATTTGCAAAAGTTGAACGTACATACGCATCATTGGTTGAGACATTAACAACAACATTTTGTATTGCACACAACGTGTAGACATTAACAACAACGTCTAATGTTATGGTCAAATTTGAGTGTTAGTATTTCATTTTTAGCATGTGATAGTACACAAATTTATGAATGTCTTTGTCATGTACCACCTTATGCAGCATTACATTATTTACGAACATTAATGCACACTGTTAACTTGATCATTTGATGTTATTGTATTCAGCGTCGATGTCTGGTTCTGGCAACCCACAACTCTATAGGCCTCACGACGTGTTCACTGCTATGGGTCAGTGCCGGGTATTGGAAGATAAGTTCAGCTATCCAATCAATCCGAATTTACGAAATAGTGCTTATGTTCACAATACCATGAGACAGGAGTGGGCTTGGTTATTTCGTGAACAACAAATGTTTTATGATGAGTTAGTTGGTTTTAAGTTGCTAGTGCCTCGGCGACTTGCATCACAGATGCCCAGAGAAACGATTGACGAACTTCGTAAAGCATTGAACCGCATAAGAGAAGAAAATAATCGAATGAAGATGATAGGCCACAATCTAAATGACCCCTTGTGATTAAACCTAATTAATTAATTAGCCAAGTTTTTAATTAATCAATTAATCATGCAATTGCGTGGAAGCACAAACAAATCACCAAATAACTAAATATGCAGCAGAAATTAAAAGACACGGTGATTTGTTTACGAATGGGGAAAACCCTTGCGGCAAAAATCCCACCGGGTGATTTTTAGGTCACCACACCCGAAACTCCACTATTATCAAATCAAACGGTTACAAGTAAAGGAATCCCAAGTACCTTACCAACCTACAGTTGAATCCTTACCCCAATACCCAATTGGACTTGATCTGTAGCGACAGTTCCCACCTTTGATGCACAGCTCCCAAGTACGTGACTAACCAATGCGCGGATCCCAGTACGCGACTTCAAAACACCAACTAAGGAAGAAAGGTTGGCTGCAAAGTTCTTCAGTTCATCCTTTATGATGAATAACAGGAAGATGCTTGGTTACAAAACCCTTTGGTGCAAATACACAGCAACTTCTTGAAAGAAGATGAACTAGGTCAAGAACTTCGTCTTTTGATCACAATTTGCTTGAACAGAGATTGCTCAATGCTATTGCAACTTGTGTTCTTCTTGACGGCTCTTAAAACAATCCTTTTATATGTTTAGGGTTAGAAGAAAAGAAGGCCCAAAAGCATATTCACGGATCCCAAGAAAATCAGATTAGGAAATCTGAAATTTTAAATCTCGACAGATAGCAGGTGTCGAGGTAGCTATCGAGAAGGTGTTGAGCTTTAATGAAATTGCACTTCAGCTTGCTTTTTCTTGGACAGACTTGATGACTTCAACACTTGACCTTGAAACCTTGTTTCTTGAAGTATTAAAAACACCTAGAACTACCCAATTACAAGTAGAGTGCGTTTTGTCAAAGGATTAGCCAATTTACATAAATAAGTGACATATGTTCTTAACAAGTGAAAACACATATGTCCTAACAATCTCCCCCTTTAGCAATCTGTGACAAAACCACAACAAACAAATGAACATATGAGAGAAGTCATAAATCACTCAACTCATATTCATTTGTTGATACAATAAAATCTATTCTAACACAAACTCTTGAAAAACTTTGCAAGAAGAGAGTTTATGGTAAGTAAACTTTGACAACCTGTATTTCTGAAACACTTTAAACAAAACTCATCAAGGCATCTTGTGTGAAACAGAAATAATAGATTGCATACAAGTAATAAGAATCATGTGTATAAAGATAGAAAAGAAACAACATATGTAGAGGTAGGTGAAAGAAACATACATCCACATATATATAAAGAAAAATAAGTACAATGTATGTAAAAATGGTCAAAGGACCTTATATACAAGATCAATGTATCTATAAAGAATAGAAAAGAAAAGATACATCAAAAACCTCACTACATCCCTCAAAATATCAACACTCTCCCGATCAAAATGTCCTATACTAACTCTCCCTCTAAGATGACTACTCTCATAACCCTACTCCCCATTTTTGTCATGAGTGACAAAGGGTAGAGTGTCATGTAGACATTTCATCAGTAGAGCTAGCATCTCCATCATCATCATCCTCAACATCCTCATCCTCAGAATCTGAAGCTGTTGGAGTAGGTGGTGAAGGAGTAGCCTCTGGAGCAAAACCACCCATGGTTGCCTGTTGTCGTGCAATACGACCAACACGAACATTCACCTGATACAACTCAGCGGAGAGTGTATCAAGGCGAGTGTCCATACGCTGCAGCTGCGCCATAATGTCTCCTAGAGATACATCGCCCGTAGAAGAAGAAGGAGCAGATGTAGATGGAGCTGATCTGGATGGAGCTGATCTGGACGGAGCCGAATGGGAGGGAGGAGTGGCATCCGTCTGTCGCGACCTAAACTGCGCCTCACTACGTTTTACGGTAGCGGCATCTATGGCACATATGTGGGTGAAGTGGTCGGACACAGGAAAGGGAATAGAAAAATGGCGTAAGATCCTCGTGATAGCGGAAGGAAAGATGAGCTTATCACGGGACGCCGAATCAAGATGAACATCTATAACAGAAAGAATAAAGTGAGAAGGAAAATCTATAGTAAGATGCTCTAATAAAGATAACAAAAAGTCGAGCACGAGGCTCTATGATGGAGTTGTAGTGAGAAAGTGGATGGAGTACAAAAGTCATCACCATGTTAAGAAATCTAGGACCTTTAGCAAAAGGCCTACATGATGTATACTGATGTTCACCCCAATCAGCGGGGCGCTCACAGAAAGCAGAGATGAGCTCATCTTTGGACACAGTCCTCAGACGCTCACAAGAAGGATAGTCAGGAAACTCTATCAAGGCGAGTGTCCATGCGCTGCAACTGCGCCATAATATCTCCCAGAGATACATCGCTCGAAGAGGAAGAAGGAGCAGATGTAGATGGAGCTGATCTGGATGGAGCCGAACGGGAGGGAGGAGTGGCATCCAGCTGTCTCAACCTGAACTGCGCCTCACTACGTTTTACAGTAGCGGCATCTATGGCAGATATGTGTGTGAAGTGGTCAGACATAGGAAAGGGAATGGAAAAATGGCGTAGGATCCTCGTGATAGCGGAAGGAAAGATGAGCTTATCACGGGACGCCGAATCAAGATAAACATCAATAATAGAAAGAATGAAGTGAGAAGGAAAATCTATGGTAAGATGCTCTAATAAAGACAACAAAAATCAAGCACGAGGCTCAGTGATAGAGTTATAGTGAGAAAGAGGATGGAGAACAAAAGTCATCACCATGTTGATAAATCTAGGACCTTTAGCAAAAGGCCTACATGATGTGAACTGATGCTCATCCCAATCAACAGGGCACTCACAGAAAGCGGAAATGAGCTCATCTTTGGACACAGTCCTCAGACGCTCACAAGAAGGGTAATCGGGAAACTCTATCCTAGGTACCCTAAGCACATCCGCAACTAGCTGCGGAGTGACAGGAATGCGCGTACCTCGAACGCGAGTGAAGAAGAGAGGTACTGAACGATCAATCCCGTGCATGTTGGAGTAGAACTCCTGTATCAGCACGAGAGGGCAAGTGACCGGGATGTCACACAGTGACCCCCATCCCCTACTGTGAATGACAGAGGGAAGGTCAGTGTCGGCGAAGTCCACCAGAATGACTTGGCGTTCCGAATGAACACCTCGTCGAGAAAAGTTCTCCGAAAATGCCTTATGGGCATCTCCATCACGGAACCGAAGGTTAAGGGGAGCAGAATCAGAAGAAGTAGAAGCTCTAGAACGCAGAGGGTTCCGAGCAGGAGTAGATTTACGTTTGGTGCCATGGACACTACTAACGTAAAATAATGAGAAAGAGAGAGAAAGGAAGACAATCAGAAAAGTCCCAAAACAGTTCAAATATGACAAATATATTGAACAATAAGTACGTATGCATGGGAATGCATGAGCATGTGACATGCAAAACAAAAATTGCATCATGGGCTCAGCCCAATCCAAACCTACCAGCACACAGCATATAGCATACATCTAAATGCATGTAAATATCATTCTAATGCACATGGAATGCAATGTATGACATTTTAAAAGCATTTAAGTGAAAACCCAACCCAAAATTTCAAGAAACACTCATTAATTTTGAAAAACCCCAAAATTTTCAAAAAATCCCAAAACTTAGGTTTTAAAACATGCAATGCATGAAAAAGTAAGGGAAAATGAACATACCAGGTGATGGAATGCAAGGGAAGATCAAAAAAGATGAAGCTTTGAAGATTTGAGTGAGAAATGTGTGAAAGGGAGATGAAAAGCCACGGAGAGATCGAGTGAGAAATGAGAGAAATTGCGATCAGACCTTAAATAGACACTTCAGTAATTCTCGACAGTTGAGGTGTCGAGAGGTATCGAGGAATCTGTCGAGAGAGCTATCGAGAATTTGGTCGTCGACAAATGGAGGTATCGAGATGCAATACCAATTTCAGAGAAAAGAAGCTCGATCGATCGCACAGGTGTTGAGGAGGTATCGAGGAGACAGAAGATTTCTCGATCGATCCACAAGGTGTCGAGACAGGTGTCGAGAAAGAAGACATCAACACAATAAGTGAATCTCGATCGATCCATCAGGTGTCGAGAATCTATCGAGGAGACAGAAACTTTCTCGATCGATCCATCAGGTGTCGAGACAGGTGTCGAGATTGCGATAAGAAAAAAACTTGAGAAGCTCGACACATGACTAGGTATCGAGGAGGTGTTGAGACAGCAGTAAAAAGTCGTTTTTCGAGAAGGGAAAAACACAGACATGAATGCAATCCAACACACACCTCAACCAAAGATCCACTCATCATATAAAGCTCTCAAAATCATCTCTCAACAAAAATTTAAGCACATGGATCCTCCAAAACACACACACACACACACACACACACTAAACAAGTCTAACCAATTTTATTTTTCAAAAACAAGTTAAGACAGTTTAGTGAGCATACATTTAGCACATGTAAAACCTTTGTGATGGCCAAATCACATTGTACCTGCACATGTATCAAAAGTAGCAAAGAATATTGCGTGTTGTGTGTGAAAAACATCGCAAGATTGCATATGTGTATGCATGTTATGACGATCTGAGATATGAGAAAACAACTTTAACACACACACATTCATAACTGTTTGATGAGGACTATCACCTTCGAGGTACATCCTATAACTCCCACATCTCCTAGAATACACGCTTGCAACTATATTTAAAGCATTTTTGATCTTTCTGCTTTTTATTTTTCTTTGCATATTTTCTTTTAAGCATATCATGCATGGGCATATAAAAGAGAGAAAAGAAATACCCAAGATGTTAAGCATTTGACATCGCACTTTTGCTATGCCGAAGCATACGAATGTCTTTGACACTGCACTTTTGCTATGCCAAAGCATACAGGTGTCATATTATGATTGGCGGGCAACAATGGTGAGATGGTTATTTATGCCTTTCTCTTAAGATTTTCTAGTCCTACCCGTCAAAAAGAGTGATATGAGTGTTAAGCTTTAAGAGATAACTTAATCTTACTCATCACAAACAAGAGCCACAAAGCTCACTTGCTTAGTTGTGCATAGAGATGCTCATCTAAGTTACAAAAGATACAAAGTTTAGAAACTTTATTTCAATGGCCATCCAAGGTACACAAATACCCAAGTACACAAAACACACACTGTTTTTGTATTTTTCTGATTTTTTTTTTCAATTTTTTTTTAATTTTTATATTAAAAACAAAATAAACAAAACTGAAAGTAAACACACAAAACATGTTAAACAAAACAAAGCATAAAACTAGATGCATATGCATGAAGAAGAGGGGCAAGAGAAGGAGATCAATCCATAGAGATGACACCAATGTTTTGACGAAGGAATTCAAAACGTTTGCTGTCAAGAGGTTTAGTGAACAAGTCAGTCTTCTGATCATCAGTGTGGATAAACTCAAGAGTGAGAGTACCATCTTCGACAAGCTCCCTAATGAAGTGATGTCGAATCTCTATGTGTTTGGTTCGAGAATGCTGAACCGGGTTCTTAGAGATATTTATGGCACTGGTATTGTCACAATAGATAGTGAGATGCTCTTGACAAATACCATAATCATGAAGGAGTTTTTGCATCCAGAGGAGTTGTGTGCAGCAGCTACCAGCAGCAATGTATTCGGCTTTCGCAGTGGATAATGAGATGGAGTTCTGCTTTTTGCTCATCCAAGAGACAAGATTGTTACCCACATAAAAACAACCCCCCGAAGTACTCTTTCTATCATCAGCATTACCAGCCCAATCAGCATCAGAGTACCCAGCTAAGACACCATTAGTGTCCTTGCTATACCACACACCAAACTCAGCAGTAGTTTTGACATACTTTATAATTCTTTTTAAAGCGGTCATGTGGGATTCCTTGGGATTAGCCTGATATCTAGCACACACTCCAACATTGTAACTAATGTCAGGTCTACTAGCAGTAAGGTAAAGAAGACTACCTATCATGCTACTATAAAGAGAGGGGTCAACACTCTTACCTAACAAGTCCACAGTGAGTTTAACATTTGGGCTCATAGGGGTTCTAACAGAACTAGCAGATTCCAAACCAAACTTTTTCACAAGATTTTTAGCATATTTAGATTGAGAAAGAAATATACCTGAATCTTGTTGGCGAATCTGTAATCCTAGGAAGTGAGTCAGCTCTCCAATCATGCTCATCTCGAACTCGGCTTGCATGAGTTTTGAGAAGCCATGAGCAAGTTCATCCTTAGTCGACCCAAAGATGATATCATCAACATAGACTTGAGCAACTATCAACTCATCATCTTCCCTTTTGATGAAGAGAGTTTGATCAGCCTTTCCTCTTGTGAACCCATGTGACACCAGATATTGTGTGAGTCTATCATACCAAGCTCTTGGAGCTTGCTTCAACCCATAAAGTGCCTTTTTAAGGTATAGCACATGATCCGGGAAGTGTGGATCAATGAATCCTTTTGGTTGAGCCACATAGACATCCTCTTTGAGTAACCCATTCAAGAAGGCAGTCTTTACATCCATCTGATAGAGTTTGAAATTCAGCTGACATGCTAGGGCAAGCAAAATTCTGATTGACTCCATTCGGGCAACTGGGGCAAATGTTTCATCATAGTCTACTCCCTCCATTTGTGAGTATCCTTGAGCCACAAGTCGAGCCTTGTTGCGAATCACATTGCCTTCTTCATCAGTCTTGTTGCGGAATATCCACTTTGTACCGATGATGTGCTCACCTTCTGGTCTAGGTACTAGTGTCCAAACATCATTCCTCTGAAACTGAAGTAGTTCATCATGCATTGCTTCGACCCAACTTTCATCTTGTAGTGCTTCCTCAACTTTCTTGGGTTCAACCTGTGACAAATAACAGGAATAAGACACAAAGTTAGCAACACATTTATCAACTGTACGTTTCCTTAATGTGAGTTCATTTATGTTTCCCACAATAACTTCAGGAGGATGATTTAATTTGATTCTAGAGGAGGGTCCTTTTTCTTCATGAGACATAGAATCTGGTGAAGTAGGAGCATCTGCAGAGTCTTCCACAATACTAAGGGTACTTGGGGACACAGGTTCAGGTTCAGCAATATCTTGAACTTCCCTAGGCTCAGGAGGAAGAATTTCTTTAGATAGTTCCTCAATGCCTTTCTCAGTACTGGAATCTGAAGACTCATCAATGATCACATTTATCGTTTCCATTACCTTCAGAGTTCTCTTGTTGAATACCCGATAAGCCTTGCTTGTGGATGAGTATCCTAGAAATATACCTTCATCGCTTCGAGAGTCAAACTTTCCCACATTCTCTCTATCCTTAAGGATGAAGCAAGTGCTTCCAAATATCCTGAAATACTTCACATTTGGCTTTCTTCCTTTCCATAACTCATAGGGAGTTTTTTTGGTACCAGGTCTGAAGTACACCCTATTAACCGTATGACAAGCAGTGTTTACGGCTTCTCCCCATAAGTTTCGAGCCACATCTTTGTTATGCAACATGGCTCTGGCCATCTCTTGAATAACTATATTCTTTCTTTCTACCACACCATTCTGCTGAGGAGTAATAGGAGCAGAGAACTCTTAAGATATGCCAGATCTTATGCAGAAAGACTCAATGTATGAGTTCTCAAATTCTTTACCATGGTCACTTCGAATTTGATCAATCTTTAAGCTCTTTTCATTCTGCAGTCTTGTGCACAAAGCCTCAATGTGCTCAGGAGCATCAGACTTGGATCAGAGTAAGATGACCTACGTGTATCTAGTGAAGTCGTCTACCACAACCATGATGTATCTTTTACCACCAAGAGACTCGGTTCTAGTTGGACCCATAAGATCTAAATGCAAAAGCTCCAATGGTCTGGAGGTAGCTGAAGTCTGAGTGCCCGGATGCTTAGCTTTTGTCTGTTTCCCAAGTTGACATGGTCCACACACCACATTGCTCATTCTGCTAAGCTTTGGTATCCCCAAGACAGATTCATGTTTAGATACAATGGATAGATGCTTGTAACTAGCATGTCCCATTCGTTGATGCCATAGATCTTCATTAGGCAAACAAATGCTATTGCACACTATATCGGCATCAGGAACCAATCCATAGCAGTTGTCCAGAGTGCGAACCCCACTAATGAGCTTCTTTCCAGACTCATTCATGACAAGACACTTTCCCTTTGAGAATAGCACCATGATTGATCACATATCTGACTTATGCTTAATAGGTTCACCCTTAGACCCTCAACATAAAGAACATTTGCGATGTCTGGCAGTCCTAGTAGAGATATGATTCCTTTCCCTTTAATTTGTGACTTGCTTCCATCACCAAAAGTCACATTACCACCCTTTTTAGGCTCAAAGATCTTGAAGAGAGATCGGTCTCCAGTCATGTGTCTTGAGCAACCACTGTCAAGATACCATAGACATGTATCCATTACTTTGAAAGCAGACTTCATCATGAAACACACTTCATGCTTGGATGACAAATCAGAGGGAATGGTTCTTTCACTCAACTGCCTTTAATGCGTTAAGCCTTTAACTTTTACTCTTCTCAGACGAACTCCTTTGCACATTTTTATTCTGAGCTAGTCTAGTTTCTTCTTAGCCAAACTGAGATCCTTTCCAATAGTCATTATAAAGGAATTCAAATAACTTTTAGACTTGTGTTTTCTGAGACACTCAAACAAATAGTGATTAAAAAAACAAGATGTATTTGAAAACAAGAATCTTTTCAAGCCAGTTATAGCCATGACAACAGGGGTCAATGGATCAACACAGCAAAGATTAAACCTAATCAGAGTGTGCCTGCTCTAATACCACTTGATAGGCCACAATCTGAATGACCCCTTGTGATAAACCTTAATTAATTAATTAGCCAAAGTTGTTAATTAATCAATTAATCATGCAATTGCGTGGAAGCACAAACAAATCACCAAAAACTAAATATGCAACGGAAATTAAATAACACGGTGATTTGTTTACGAATGGGGAAAACCCTAATGGCAAAAATCCTAACGGGTGATTTTCAGGTCACCACTCCCGAAACTCCACTATTATCAAATCAAGCGGTTACAAGTAAAAGAATCCCAAGTACCTTACCAACCTACAGTTGAACCCTTACCCCAATACCCAATTGGA
Organism: Quercus aquifolioides; assembly: GCA_019022515.1. Taxonomy (NCBI): domain Eukaryota; kingdom Viridiplantae; phylum Streptophyta; class Magnoliopsida; order Fagales; family Fagaceae; genus Quercus; species Quercus aquifolioides. The sequence goes on from CM032329.1 coordinate 24,625,600, forward strand.
CTTGATCTGTAGCGACAGTTCCCACCTTTGATGCACGGCTCCCAAGTACGTGACTAACCAATGCGCGGATCCCAGTACGCGACTTCAGAACACCAACTAAGGAAGAAAGGTTGGCTGCAAAGTTCTTCAGTTCATCCTTTATGATGAATAGCAGGAAGATGCTTGGTTACAAAACCCTACGGTGCAAATACACAGCAACTTCTTGAAGGAAGATGAACTAGGTCAAGAACTTCGTCTTTTGATCACAATTTGCTTGAACAGAGATTGCTCAATGATATTGCAACTTGTGTCACACTTGACGGCTCTTAAAACAATCCTTTTATATGTTTAGGGTTAGAAGAAAAGAAGGCCCAAAATCATATTCACAGATCCCAAGAAAATCAGATTGGAAATATGAAATTTTAAATCTCGACAGATAGCAGGTGTCGAGGTAGCTATCGAGAAGGTGTCGAGCTTTAAAAACTTTGCACTTCAGCTTGCTTTTTCTTGGACAGACTTGATGACTTCAACATTTGACCTTGAAACCTTGTTTCTTGAAGTATTAAAAACACCTAGAATTACCCAATTACAAGTAGAGTGAGTTTTGTCAAAGGATTAGCCAATTTACATAAATAAGTGACATATGTTCTTAACAAGTGAAAACATATATGTCCTAACACAGAGATTGCTCAATGCTATTGCAACTTGTGTACCACTTGACGGCTCTTAAAACAATCCTTTTATATGTTTAGGGTTAGAAGAAAAGAAGGCCCGAAAGCATATTCACAGATCCCAAGAAAATCAGATTGAAAAATCTGAAATATTAAATCTTGGCAGATAGCAGGTGTCGAGGTAGCTATCGAGCAGGTGTCGAGTTTTAATGAAATTGCACTTCAGCTTGCTTTTTCTTGGATAGACTTGATGACTTCAACACTTGACCTTGAAACCTTGTTTCTTGAAGTATTAGAAACACCTAGAACTACCCAATTACAAGTAGAGTGCGTTTTGTCAAAGGATTAGCCAATTTACATAAATAAGTGACATATGTTCTTAACAAGTGAAAACATATATGTCCTAACAGAAGATACGTCTTAATCGATATCGAACCCAAGTCGAGATTCGAGAGTTAGTGGAGGGAGGGTGGTACGAGCATGCACAATTCATGCAATCACTTCTTGCTGATCCCATTTATCAGTCAGACGTGGAGATGTCAGATGAAGAGTAATCGTGTCGTGGTGTAATTAGATTTTGTTGGAGAACTATTGTGCTTAACTATGTCTTAAATGTATGTGTGTCACTATTGTTGCATTTGTACTATGTAAACCTTATTATTGATTGTGAGGAGCATGCACGTTATTCGTAATCTAGATTATTCCCACATAAGGCATAAAAGATTAATGTTCCCACACATGATGTTTTTCAATAAGCACTTAGAACATAACACAGAAAACTTAAAATAACTTACACGATGTCACCAATATGCATGCATTGCATATTGAACACTAATGCTACTAACGCTACATAACACACATACCACATAGGCATTCACTCTGACAGGTAGTCCTCGTAGTTGAGGACATTGTTACGTTCTGCCGGAGTGAGTTGCCTGTTCGTTGCGGCGGTTAGCTCTTCCGCCAGTTGTAGCATGTGATACCTGGACCTACGGAGTATCATCAGATTGTTCTCTTTTTTAATTTTTGTCACTGCACGCTCATATTGGTGCATGTTTCTCCGTGGTAGTGTGAGTGAGACACAGTCGACAAGAGGCGCTCCGAGTCACACGATATCATCGTGCAGAGCGTTGGACTCATTCACGCGAAAGTCCCACTCTCGCCGCAGTCCGGCATAGTATTCCCTCTCGTCAGAATCTCTCTCCCTCCTATAGTTATCTGGAAAACGAGGTAGCATCCAATTGCACATTGACATTGGAAAATGTGACTTCTGATCAGTATGTGTAGATGTTAATTAAGGGTAAATGTAAATGGGACTTCAGTATGCGTAGATGTTTTGCAAGGGTAGATGTAAATGGGACTTTATATAGGAGTTTTGCAAGGGCAAGTATTCACGTGGATGTGATTATATCTAAGGGTAAGTATTCACATGAATACAGATAAGTATTCACGTGAATACAGATGATATAACTCGACAGTCTATTGTTCAGTGAGGTGTCGAAGAGCATATGCAAAACCACTTTTCATGACTTGGCTATACAGTGGCACCTGTTGGTGCATGTGGTTTGCTGAGACAACTGTTTCATATGTCTATAGCTTGTGCTACAGTAGCGGGTTGGTGATGTGTACTGCAAAGGAGGTTGTGTATTTATTCACGTGAAGACTATTCAGATTTCCTATGCTTCATCTGACATGATTTGACGGGACACTGTCGAGCTGTGTTAAATGTATCATAAACTTTTCAGGGATGCTCTGTATCCTTGAAAACGATGCATGCAAAGGGATGCAGATCTGTGTATTGACGTGCGTGTAGGTGATATGACTGGACAGGGTTCACGTGAAGACTATTTAGCATTCTTGTGCTTCATCTGACATGACTTGACGAAACAGTGTCTAGCTATGTTAAATGTATCACTAACTTTTCAGGGATGCTCTGCATTGTAGAGAACGGTGCATTGCAAAATGATGCAGATCTGTGTATCAACATGCATGTGGGTGATATGACTGGAAACAGTTCAACAGTGCGAAATTGTTGAGCAGCACATGTATCACTGCAAATATCAGTGTAGCAATGGTGGACAGCTCACCCCCAAAATTGATACATAAACTTTTCAAGGATGCTCTATGTTTTCACGTTAGTGTGGATGGATACTTGTGGTCGGGGTTCAACAGTGCTGAGCTATCCACCGTAGTTACATTCACTACTCCCTATGGTGGTATTTGGCAAGTGGGATTGAAGAAAGCTGATAACAACATTTGGGTTTGTAATGGTTTGCAGGATTTCGTTGAATACCATTCTATCTATTATGATTATTTTTTAGTGTTCAGATTGAAGGAAATTCAAGCTTCCATGTTCTTATATTTGATAAGACTGCCACTGAGATTCAATATCCACCCAGCAAGAACTGTAAATTGGAAGATCATTAGGTAGAAATAATAAACTTAGATGAAGATGATACAAACATATCCCCAAGATGATTTGGCCACAACACATGAAGTCGGAAAGTTTGTTACAATAAACGTTTCGTGTACATAAAGACGAAGAGAGAATGAGTGGTTAGTCTAGTTTGGATGAGTCTGTATGTAATGTATCTGTATAAAGTAGTACAGCAGCAGAACTAAGATACACGGATACGGGTATATGAGCAAGTGATTTCATATACACTTAGCCAATCCATTGAAAACATTGCAACATACTAACATAGCAATTTAATACATTACCAGTTTCATGTCACGCATGGTGGAAGGGAGTATTATTTTGAACAAATGTGAATGTCTACACCTTGATGGTGATGGTCCCAGTTGGTCTGTGTGGTTTGGATGAGTTTGTATGTATTGAATCTTTGCATAAATATTCATATTAAATTTTCATATGTAGCAACAAAGAACAACAGGGGAAAAATGAGAAAGTGATTTCATATAACCTTAGCCAAAACTAATGAACAGTTAATTTTTAGATTTGCAAAAGTTTAACGCACATAATCATCATTTTTCAGACATTAACAACAACAGTTTGTCTTGCACAAAATGTGTAGACATTAACAACAACGTCTAATGTTCGTAGGTAGAAATTTTTGGAAACTATCATTGCTTGAATCTGAGAAGTTTGAAATATCTCTGTCATCATCTAACGCAGTAATTTCATTAATAGACTTCATGGCTCGCTCTTGCGCCTTCCCCTTTAGATGCTTCCTAGCTTTTTGGATTGCGTGAAAACGATCTAGTCGCCTTTGCATTTGATTGTTCTCTTGTTGAAGACAAGCAAGTATGTTGGCAGGTTCATCTCTAGGTAACTCGGCTGAGCGTGCCTTAGGAACTCGTAACCCGTGTCATCGACAATACACCTCCAACTCACACCTCTTCTCGTATAGGGTTGACCATGGTGGTTCTGATACGATGAACTCTATTGCGGTACTATTTGTACTTAGTTTTGTAGGTTTGCCGACCATGATGTGCCCGACGCTTCCAAGACTCTCGTACGTGTATATTGGCATATTAACGAAATCTCTCTTCTTTCCAACCCATTTTCCTCCATAGTGGTCTGTGTATGTCTGTAGTTGTTGATCTGATGGAACTTGTGATGATCCATATGTTGAAGTAAATCCAAACTTGTTTCGCATTTTACGATTTGACGTTGAGGCATTGCGACTCATAGCTTAGTCAATCTACGAAGTTAGTGGGCAGAAAGAAGATCATTATTGTGGTGCATTTATAACCTCATTTCGTGGTCCAAGCATTACAATTTCAGTTATTAGGGCTTGTCATGTCAATACAGGCTGGAAAAACACTATATGAACAAAATTTTTAATGTTCCCAATGTCTTGTGTCTAGATTCATGTGGAGACCACACTAATTTAAATATGAAATATAATAAATTTTCCTCCATCCATCTAAATTTAATTGGGATTGTAATTACGCTCACTTTCATATAGAAGAGTCATAGTGACAGTTAGTTGTGCTCCTTTTTTTTTCCCTTTCTTACACTCGCATATTTTTAGGTTCACCTCCCCTTCTACAACAATCAAAACCCAAAATTGTTCCTCTCCTACTCAGCTAACGGTACATGTTCCCAGTTACCACACCGATTCAGGACCTTAACATACAAATCCCCTCTTCATTTTCGTGTATAACTATTTCACCATCAAATTCTTGTATAATCATTTCAAAATTCGTAAACACATTATTATTATGTATTGTTATTTAATATGATACTATGAACCTAGTACAAATCATTTTATTATAAATAGTAACTGAAATGTTATAACACTATTTAAAGTAAAACAAAAAACAAAAAAAATGATTACTTTAGAAAATCTTCATACTGACATATTGGTTGAAATCTTTTCAAAAGTAGGCAAAGATTCGGCGACACTCCTGGGAAACATTAAGTTAAGGTATAAAAATTATTCAGTCTATTTGTATCTACTTATTTATTTCCCTCTATATTAATTATTCAGTCTATTATTTTAATTTTTTCCTTTTTCTTAATTAGTTATAAACTCTTCAACAAGTGAGACCTCAGAAAGCAAAGTAGTCCTCCAACAAATTCAACTGACCCCATTTTTCAATCACCCAGCTCTACTACACAACAAAGAAAAAACCCTAATTTTTCAATACTATGAAGCAGAAAATTCCGATGCGCTACTGATAGTGGGAAGCTGGGAATACTTTTTGAATGAAGAATTTGTTGAAGGAAAAAGTTTAATTCAAAAAGCTCTTCCATGTGATAATTTTATTGCAGCTTATAAACATGGAATCATGCTACTTTGCCAGTAAAATTGTGGAGGCATTGATAACCAGTTGAATACGGATTATCTATTAAATTGCAAGTTCAACAGCTGGATTGTTTCGTACAGTACGTCCAAATCTCAATTAATGAAAAGGCTATTATAGAATTGAGATTGTATTATCTTTTGCTGTGCTAAGCTAATTTTTATATTATCTTTTGGTTTCTACCGAATTATAATGGATTATCTTGGGGAAATTTTATAAATAAAAAATTTTCCATATACTTTAGAACCACATGATATTCAAATTTTGAGATAACCGTTAGATGAGATTGTAAAATAATTCAGTAAAAATTCCAAATTCTTTAGAATCACATGATGTTCAGATTTTGAAATAACCATCAGACGAGATTGTAATATGTTTAGAGATTAGATATTTTCTATTGAAACACATGAATGGTGCAAAAATTTGACATAAAAGGTCTTGGTATTGAATGATGTGGACACCTGTCATCGTTCTGATTACTATTTTAATCACCAGTTGCTCAGAAGTTACTTGTTAATTTACACGTTTTTACGCTGGATTGTTTCTTCAAGTATTTGTAAGTTTTAATTATAAATAAAATGAAAAGGATATGCTAAAATATTTTATTTGGTTGTGTAAGTTGTTCATTTTTCCTAGCAGTTGATTACGGAATATCTATTAAATTGCAAGTTGAACAGCTATAAAATGAAAAGGCTATGCTAAAATATTTTATATTGTATTTCCGGTTGTGTAGGTGGTTCATCATTTGTACCAATTGATTACGGATTATCTATTAAATTGCAAGTTCAACAGCTGGATTGTTTCGTAAAGTATGACATGGTTAACATGCTTTATTTGTTTTAATGGATTTCTCATTTAAAATCAATTTTATTTCATTGAATATATTTGTTTGTTTTAGGTAAATTCATCGAAGCTTGGAACTTTGGCCCTCCTACTCATATATGTGAACATTGTGGAGCACAAGTTTGGTATGAAGAGAGGACTATAAAATCAAGGAAGACTAAAAATCCAAAATTTTGTCTACGTTGTTCTAATGGCATTGTCCATCTACCTCTTTTGAAAGATCCACCTACTTTACTAGCAAAACTACTCAATCTAAATGGTGGGAAAAAGTCGTTCAATTTTCGAGTGGGAATAAGGATGTATAATTCATTGTTTGCATTTACCTCTTTGGGTGGTAAAGTAGACAAGTCTGTAAATAATGGTACATGCCCATATGTTTTCCATCTCAATGGCCAGAATGATCATAGGATTGGGTCATTGCTTCCTATTAAAGGAGAAAAACCTACATTCGCTCAACTCTATATCAATGATACAGATAATGAAATAGGACATAGAATTGATGCAGTGGTCAAGAAGTATAAGAAAAATGAAGTAGATCCTGATACTGTTGTTGGATTATTGGAAATGTTAGATAATTGTAATGAATTGGTGAAAGCATCTAGGATGGCAAGAGACAGATTTACTGAATCTAAAATGCGAAATGTCAAAATCCGCTTGCTTAGGACACGCAATCCAAATGGAAGACAATATAACCTCCCTACATCATTTGAGGTTGCTGCTATTATTGTTGGGGATTTTAATGTTGAAAGCTCCAATCGTGATATCATAGTTGCAAACAATGACTATAGAATTGCGCACTACTTCACAGTAAAAAGTTAAAAAAAAAAGAAGAGAAAATTGATAGTTGGGATATATGGATCAACATTGTAATGAGAAAGAATATATATATATATATATATATAGAGAGAGAGAGAGAGAGAGAGATATATATATATATATATATATATAGATATATAGTTATCCGCATCACGCTGATTATGAAACATCATTGTTAGGACATATATGTTTTAACTTGTTTAAGAACATATGTCACTTAGTTATGTAAATTGGCTAATCCTTTGACAAAACGCACTCTGCTTGTAATTGGGTAGATCTAGGTGTTTTTAATACTTCAAGAAACAATGTTTCAAGGTCAAGTGTTGAAGTCATCAAGTCTGTCCAAGAAAAAGCAAGCTGAAGTGCAAAGTTTTTAAAGCTCGACACCTCTCGATAGCTACCTCGACACCTGCTATATGTCGAGATTTAAAAAGTCAAAATTTCAATCTGATTTTCTTGGGATCCGTGAATATGTTTTTGGGACTTCTTTTCTTCTAACCCTAAACATATAAAAGGATTATTTTAAGAGCCGTTTTGGGTGACACAAGTTGCATTATCATTGAGCAATCTCTGTTTAAGCAAATTGTGATCAACAGACGAAGTTCTTGACCTAGTTCATCTTTCATCAAGAAGTTGCTGTGTATTTGCACCATAGGGTTTTGTAACCAAGCATCTTCCTGCTATTCATCAAGTGGATGAACTGAAGAACTTTGCAGCCAACCATTCTTCCTCAGTTGGTGTTCTGAAGTCGCGTACTTGGATCCGCGCATTGGTTAGTCACGTACTTGGGAGCCGTGCATCAAAGGTGGAGACTGTCACTACAGATCAAGTCCAATTGGGTATTGGGGTAAGGGTTCAACTGTAGGTTGGTAAGGTACTTGGGATTCCTTTACTTGTAACTGCTTGATTTGATAATAGTGGAGTTTCGGGAGTGGTGACCTGAAAATCACCCGGTGGGGTTTTTGCCATTAGGGTTTTCCCCATTCGTAAACAAATCACCGTGTTATTTATTTTCCGCTGCATATTTAGTTGATTGGTGATTTGTTTGTGCTTCCATAAAATTGCATGATTAATTGATTAATTAATTACTTGGCTAAATTAATTAATTAGGGTTAATCACAAGGGGTCATTCAGATTGTGACCTAACAATCATTCATGTCATGACTTTGGAATACACCATCTATGTAATGCATGAAACTGTAATGTGAAGGGCCATAATTCGACCAATCCAATACCAATCGGATAGCAATCAAAGAGTACAGACAAGTTCGCTAGACTCAGGGATTTTTCGATTGGTCGAAATCCACATTCGACTGATCAACATCTGTACTCGGCTACTGTAGTATCGAGTTATTAATATAACTCGCTTCACACGAAGCCGAGTACTATCTCATCGTGGATTACACTGACATGAGGGTACTACACGTAACTCGATATTGCAGATCTAGAGTTACTTAACGCTACTACATGTACAGATATCTGTAAATCGAGTTATGTGTAATCCCTTACATACACACGATATTTTTTAATTATGATCCATGAATTATTTTATTAAAAAAATTGGGTTATATACTATTATTTAAGAAGTTTCTCCTATTTTAATTCCTCAATTTTGATACCCAAAATATCTTCAAATTTACCATGCCAACATGTAAAGCTTAAATAATAGGGTTAACCCACTTATTCCAACACACGTTTCTAATGTAAAGAACTTAAAAAAACCTCACATTGAATAGTGTAGCTAAGAGGAAAACACAACTAAATTGTAAAATTGCTATTTTTTTATTCTTAGAAAAATGGGCAAAAAAAATTCTTCAAAAAAAATTCTATTGAAATACCCTTAATTTAATAACTTCTCTTCATCTCTAAATCTGAAGAGAAGGTTTAAAACATTAAATTGATACTAGCCTCTGAGCACGTGTGTGCTCAGAGGCTCTTCTTTTTTTGGGTAAGGGTTAATTGTGAGCATTTTTATGCCAACCATCAATTCTTTTCTTTAAAACTCATTTTACTTCACTTTTCTTTCCCCACACTTTTTTCGGTAATGCGGTAGCCGTCCTCTCCTTTTACTCCATGATCTCACATTTGTTTGATTCTTTTTTTTTAATGAAAAAACGTGGTTGGTTTGGTTTTTTTTTTTTTTAATAATAAAACCTGCTTGATTTTGTTAGGATAGTTTGCTTCTTTTCTTTAAAGTAACCATATGATATATATATATATATATATATATTTCTATGCATTATATACATATATATTTAATAAAACCTGCTTGATTTTGTTAGGAGAGTTTGCTTCTTTTCTTTAAAGTAACCAACTAACCATACATAATTCCCTTAAAAAAAAAAAAAAAAAAGGGTAACCGAAGATAAAGAGAAGTGTAGGGGGCGTTGTTAATAATTTGCTAAATTTGAGGAGATGGATGGGAAGTTATAGTATTATAGTTTTTTAATAGGAGTGTTTTTTTTTTTTTTTTTTTTTTATTTTTTCCTTTAAATTCAAAATAAATAAGAAGATATTTGAAAACAAAAAGAAAAAAAAAAAAACGTGAGATGATGGAGTAAGGAAAACAAATTCTATTAAAAATTAGGAAAACAAATTCTATTAAACAATTGGAAAACGTTAAACCAAGAGAGTGGTCATATTTATCACCAAAAAAAAAAAAGTAGTCATATTTTATGGGCAATGTTTTAGTGGGAGTTAAAATATGTAGTTTTACCAAATTATTGTTTAGTTTTGTCTCTAATTAAATCTAGGGAAATAAGGGTACTTTATGAGATCCTTATATATTGTGGTCATGACATTGACAAAAATATAAGTTTCAAATGTGACCAAGAATAACCTAGTAACAACTTGTTTGATTATAATAAAAAGAACATGTTTACTTAAACAGTAAACTTAACTCGAATAAACTGTTATCAACTCTCATATATATTAATTCATAATTCAACTATAAATCAAGTAATAAAAATTCACTCATCAACAAAAGCAAATACTTATTTCATTCAACCATAAAGAGTAAAGGTACTAGTCCAAAAGGTTCCACCCTCCATACTATCAACTTTAATAATATGTCAAAGTTCCATAATTCATACCCCAAAGATTATTACATGGAAAAAAAGTTCGACTATTCCAAAAACTAAAAGACATTACAGATTGGGGCAATAAAAAACCAATGTGATTACATGGCATATCAAAATATCACTGATTAAGAGACTAGATCAGACGAGATTGAGGGTTCCATTGAAGACCCGACGCCTTGTGCTCATCGATATTGATATTCATGCTCATTTTATCTCTAGTGAGCTCTTCCGATTATGATTGTGCTACATCAAATAAATTGTTTCTCACCTCATTAAAAACTTATCTATGCATTATAAATAAGAAATTTCAAAACCGTGGGTAATCAATCAATTGAAGCTGTTATAATTTTACATAAATAAGTCATTTGCATAGTAGTAAGAGCAAAATTTACTATCAACAACTTGTACTGTCTACTGTCTACCAAGTCTGCCAACAAAATCTAAACTATTACATTTTGAATATGCATGAATATAACTTGTGTTACATTGGTCAACCATACCATCATGCATCATTCAACTCAATTTATTCCATTTAAAATCTCAAGAATATTGTGCATATTCTATATGTTATATTTTGATAACTCAAATCCTTTGACATTTTATGAGAAATCCAGAACCTTTTTGACATATATGTTATTTTCTTCTTAAAAAATCATCATACAAACGCGAACTCATTCAATCAACATATAAATCAAAAAGACATTACCTATATCTGCCCTTGTAGAAACAGGAATGCTCAATGGCACATCAAATTTTCTTGGACAAGCCCAGTCCAAATGGCGCTTCAAATTTTCAGTAACATCTCCTCCGACAGCAATAAATTCCTTTCCACACTTCTTGCATTTGTGTGTAGGCTTTCCTTCATCTTTTGTTGGAAGCACCTTAAAGTAACGCCAAACAGTTGAACTCCCCCTCCTTTTGTACACTTTGAGCTCAGTCTTAGCCTTCTTTGCCGGAGGCAGTTCAGCCACTTCATCAGGTTGGGCAACTAATTCAATGTCTTTTCCTTCACACTTAATGTCAGTATGAATCGTCTCATCACTTGCCATGTAGACCAATTTAAAGATAAATTATTGATAATGATTTTTGTAATTCTACGACCAATTAAAGAATGAGAAATGAATTTAAAATCAACAAAACAAACAAAAAAATCTACAATTAGTACTACACATCCAAGGAAACTGTTAGGTCACAATCTGAATGACCCCTTGTGATTAACCCTAATTAATTAATTTAGCCAAGTAATTAATTAATCAATTAATCATGCAATTTTATGGAAGCACAAAAAAATCACCAATCAACTAAATATGCAGCGGAAAATAAATAACACGGTGATTTGTTTACGAATGGGGAAAACCCTAATGGCAAAAACCCCACCGGGTGATTTTCAAGTCACCACTCCCGAAACTCCACTATTATCAAATCAAGCAATTACAAGTAAAGGAATCCCAAGTACCTTACCAACCTACAGTTGAACCCTTACCCCAATACCCAATTGGACTTGATCTGTAGTGACAGTCTCCACCTTTGATGCACGGCTCCCAAGTACATGACTAACCAATGCGCGGATCCAAGTACGCGACTTCAGAACACCAACTGAGGAAGAATGGTTGGCTGCAAAGTTCTTCAGTTCATCCACTTGATGAATAGCAGGAAGATGCTTGGTTACAAAACCCTATGGTGCAAATACACAGCAACTTCTTGATGAAAGATGAACTAGGTCAAGAACTTCGTCTGTTGATCACAATTTGCTTAAACAGAGATTGCTCAATGATAATGCAACTTGTGTCACCCAAAACGGCTCTTAAAATAATCCTTTTATATGTTTAGGGTTAGATGAAAAGAAGTCCCAAAAACATATTCACGGATCCCAAGAAAATCAGATTGAAATTCTGACTTTTTAAATCTCGACAGATAGCAGGTGTCGAGGTAGCTATCGAGAGGTGTCGAGCTTTAAAAACTTTGCACTTCAGCTTGCTTTTTCTTGGACAGACTTGATGACTTCAACACTTGACCTTGAAACATTGTTTCTTGAAGTATTAAAAACACCTAGATCTACCCAATTACAAGCAGAGTGCGTTTTGTCAAAGGATTAGCCAATTTACATAACTAAGTGACATATGTTCTTAAACAAGTTAAAACATATATGTCCTAACAATCTCCCCCTTTGGCAATCCATGACAAAACCACAACAAACAAATGAGCATATGAGAGAAGTCATAAATCACTCAACTCATATTCACTTGTTGACTACAATAAAATCTATCCTAACACAAACTCTTGAAAAACTTTGCAAGAAGAGAGCTTATGATAAGTAGACTTTGACAACCTGTATTTCTGAAACACTTTAAACAAAACTCATCAAGGCATCTTGTGTGAAACAGAAATAAATAGATTGCATACAAGTATAAAGAACATGTGTATAAAGATAGAAAAGAAACAACACATGAAGAGAGAGGTGAAAGAAACATACATCAACATATATAAGAGATAAGATAAGTACAATGTATGTAAGAATGGTCAAAGGACCTCATATACAAGACCAATGTATCTAAGACAAAAAAAATACATATAGCCTCACTACTTGTATTTGGGTAAATCTAAGTAGGTTCAAGATGATCATTAAAAGTGATTAAATTGAAGACATGAGGACTACTCAAGAACTACTCAAGAAAAGTGCAAATCTGCAAGTCTCGATACCTTCTCGACAAAATCTTGATCTGTCGAGATTCATTAAATCTCGACAGATGTCCCGATCAATCGAGCTTACGGATTTTCAGATTATAGCCACAACGTTTTTAATCTAAAAGGCTATTTGTTTAAGGGTTTGTATAATCCTTATTGGACTAAGAAAGCCCAAGGTTTGTGTAAACCTATTTGGAATAGGAGAGCCCAATAAGCTCCTATTTAAAGGAGGTGGGAAAAAGAAAAACCTAACCCTAGAGAGCTTCATAAGGTTTTCTTTTTGAAACCCTAGCCTCCTCCTACAGAAGAAAGAGTTCTTGCTGCGTTTCTTGTACGCCTTTGGGTTTTGTGACCAAGCAAAGTCTCTTGCACCAACATTGAAGATCTTATTGGTGTTTCTATGTGAAGCTGCTGCAAATCAACTACAACAATCAAAGGGTTGCTGTGGAGTTAATCACGTACTGGGATTTGTGCAAAGGAGTAAGCCGCGTACTGGGATCCGCGCATCAAATTGGTTAGTCACGTACTTGAGAGTCGTGCATCAAAAGGGGGAACTATCCAATTGGGTATACTATAGGTTGGTAAGGTACTTGGGATTCCTTTACTTGTAACCGCTTGATTTGATAATAGTGGAGTTTTAGGAGTGGTGACCTGAAAATCACTCGGTGGGGTTTTTGCTGTTAGGGTTTTCCCCATTCGTAAACAAATCACCGTGTCATTTAATTTCCACTGCATATTTAGTTATTTGGTGATTTGTTTGTGCTTCCACGTATTTGCATGTTAAATTGATTAATTAATAACTTGGCTAATTAATTAATTAATTAGGGTTTATCACAAGGGGTCATTCAGATTGTGGCCTAACAGACAACACTCCCCCTATCAAAAATGTCCTATACTAACTCTCCCCCTAAGATGACTACTCTCATAGCCCAAAACTACTCCCCCTTTTTGTCACGAGTGACAAAGGGTAGAGTGTCATGTAGACATCTCATCGGCAGAGCTAGCATCCCCATCATCATCATCATCATCATCATCATCATCCTCAGAATCTGACACTGCTGGAGTAGGTGGTGAAGGAGTAGCCTCTGGAGCAAATCCACCCATGATTGCCTGCCGTCGTGCAATACGACCCACACGAACATTCACCTGATACAACTCAGCAGAGAGTGTATCAAGACAGGTGTCCATGCGCTGCAGCTGCGCCATGATATCACCAAGGGATACATCGCTCGAAGAGGAAGAAGGAGCAGATGTAGATGGAGCTGATCTGGATGGCGCTGAACGGGAGGGAGGAGTGGCACCTGGCTGTCTCGACCTGAACTGCGCCTCACTACGTTTTACGGTAGCGGCATCTATGGCAGATATGTGTGTGAAATGGTCGGACACTGGAAAGGGAACGAAAAAATGGCGTAGAATCCGCGTGATAGCAGAAGGAAAGATGAGCTTATCACGGGACGCCGAATCAAGATAAACCTCTATGATAGACCGGATGAAGTGAGAAGGGAAGTCTATGGTAAGATGCTCAAGTAGAGAGAGCAAAAATCGAGCACGAGGCTCTGTGATAGAGTTATAGTGAGAAAGAGGATGGAGAACAAAAGTCATCACCATGTTAATGAATCTAGGACCTTTAGCAAAAGGCCTACATGATGTGAACTGATGCTCACCCCAATCAGCAGGGCGCTCACAAAAAGCAGAAATGAGCTCATCTTTGGACACAGTCCTCAGACGCTCACAAGAGGGGTAATCTGGAAACTCTATCCTAGGTACCCTAAGCACATCTGCAACAAGTTGCGGTGTGACAGCAATGCGCATACCTCGAACGCGAGTGAAAAAATGAGGTACTGAAAGATCAAACCCGTGCATGTTGGAGTAGAACTCCTGTATCAACACGAGAGGGCAAGTGACCGGGATGTCACACAGTGACCCCCATCCCCTACTGTGAATGACAGAGGGAAGGTCAGTGTAGGCGAAGTCCGCCAAAATGACTTGGCATTCCGAATGAACACCTCGTCTAGAAAAGTTCTCAAAAAATGCCTTTTGGGCATCTCTATCACGAAACCGAACGTCAGAAGTAGCAGAATCAGAAGATGAAGGTGCTCTAGAACGCATAGGGTTCCGAGCAGGAGTGGATTTACGTTTGGGTGCCATAGACACTACTAACGTAAAAGAATGAGAGAAAGATAGAGAGGGAGACAATCAGAAAAGTCCCAAAACAGTTCAAATATGACAGATATATGAACAAAGAGTACGTATGCATGGGAATGCATGAACATGTGACATGCAAAACAAAAATATCATCATGGGCTCAGCCCAATCTAATCCTAATCAGCATATAAACAAAGTACTCACATCTAAATGCATGAAAATATCATTATAATGCACATGAAATGCAATGTATGACATTTTGAAATCATCTAAGTACAAACCCAACCCAAAATTTCAATAAAAACTCAACAATTTTGAAAAACCCCAAATTTTTATAAAAAATCCCAAAAACTAGGTTTTCAAAACATGAAATGCATGAAAAAGGAAGAGAAAAGAGATCTTACCAAGAGATTGAAGCAAGGAATGAGCAAGATCCAAGAGGGTTGGAGGATTTGAGTGAAAGGAGAGTGAAAGGGAGATGATCAGACACGGAGAGATCGAGAGAGATCAAGTGAGGAATGAAGAAAAATCGAGATCTGCTCTTAAATAGGCACCTCAGTAATTCTTGACAGCTGAGGTGTCGAGAGGTATCGAGGAATCTGTCGAGGAAGGTATCGAGGAAAATGCCTTCGACAGATGCAGGTATCGAGAGGTATCGAGATGCAAGAAGAGATTCAGATACGAGAAGCTCGATCGATCTCGAAGGAGTCGAGAAGGTATCGAGGAGACAGAAGAAATCTCGATCGATCCGCAAGGTATCGAGACAGGTGTCGAGAAAGAAGACACAAACAGCACAAGTGAATCTCGATCGATCCAACAGGTGTCGAGAATCTATCGAGAGGACAGAGACTTTCTCGATCGATCCATCAGGTGTCGAGGAGGTGTTGAGATTGCGATAAGAAACAACTTGAGAAGCTCGACAGATGACCAGGTATCGAGGAGGTGTTGAGACTGCAGAAAAAAGGCAGTTTTTCGAGAAGGGAAAAACACAGACATGAATGCAATCCAACACACATCTCTACCAAAGATCCACTCAACATTTAAACCTCTCAAAAACATCTCTCAACAAGAAAATAAGCACAAGGATCATGCAAAACACACACACACACTAAACAAGTCTAACCAATTTTATATTTCAAAAACAAGTTATGACAGTTTAGTGAGCATACATTAGCACATGTAAAACCTTTGTGATGGCCAAATCACATTGTACCTGCACATGTATCAAAAGTAGCAAAGAATATTGCGTGTTGTGTGTGAAAAACATCGCAAGATTGCATATGTGTATAGATGTTATGACGATCTGAGATATGAGAAAATAACTTTTAACTCACACACAATCATAACTGTTTGATGGGGACTATCACCTTCGAGGTACATCCTATAACTCCCACATCTCCTAGAAAACACGCTTGCAATCATATTTAAAGCATCTTTAATCTTTTTGCTTTATATTTTCTTTGCATATTTTCTTTTAAGCATATCATGCATGGGCATAAAAAGAGAGAAAAGAAATACCCAATATGTTAAGCATTTGACATCGCATTTTTGCTATGCCGAAGCATACGAATGTCTTTGACACTGCACTTTTGCTATGCTGAAGCATACAGGTGTCATACTATGATTGGCGGGTAACAGTGGTGAGATGGTTATTTATGCCTTTCTCTTAGGATTTTCTAGTCCTACCCGTCAAAAAGAGTGATATGAGTGTTAAGTTTAAGAGATAACTTAATCTTACTCATCACAAACAAGAGCCACAAAGCTCACTTGCTTAGTTGTGCATAGAGATGCTCATCTAAGCTACAAGAGATACAAAGTTTAGAAACTTTGTTTCAATGGCCATCCAAGGTACACAAATACCAAAGTACACAAAACACACTGTTTTTGTATTTTTCTGATTTTTCAAATTTTTTTTTATTTTTATATTAAAAACAAAATGAACAAAACTGAAAATAAACAAACAAAAACATGTTAAACAAAGCAAAGCAAAAACTAGACTGACTCAGCAGAAAAGTAAAACACACAAGCAATGCAACAAACAGAAAAACAAGAAGGGAAAAGAAAGTGATAAAATCACTTAGAGTCCTTTTTCTTCCACATCTTGGAAGAACCTTTCCTTTGATTGAATCCTTGAACCGGCGGTGAGGGGGAAGAATTGAAACCGTTCAAGTTCGAAAGGAACATGAGGGCTTTCAGAAGATCTCCAAGAGGAGCAAAAGAGGATTGAAGCTGAGATTGGCTTCCGGATGCTATCATGCCATTGCTCTGTTGAGTGGCTAGCCACTTATAGCAATTTGGTCGAGTATGACCGGCAACTCCACAATGATGACAGAGATGCTGCTTCTTTTGTTTAGGCTTTTGAGAGTTAACCTTCTTAGCCCTAGGGTTCTTAGCATCTTTCTTATCTTGCTTAGGGGGTGCTCCTAAGATAGATTTATTCTTGTCTAAGTTCTCACTAGCTAATTCAGTTTTAACATCAACATTCTCAATTTCAGTGTTATTAGCAGGAGGAACAAAAACAGTATTGCTAGTAGAAGCAGTATTAGAGAAAGAAATACCATACCCCAAACCAGTTCGATCCGAAGCAGGTTTTTGATTGCTAAGCATCTCATCAAGCTTTGCACTTGAGGTCCTCTCCAGTTGAGCTCTGACTTGAAACAGCTCCGCTTCAAGCTTCTTGGTCTTCTCAGCCAAAAAGTTGTTCTCAAATCTCAGTGCTCCAATAGTTTGATTCGCCTCATCAAACTTTGTGGACAGCTCTTCACGATCGAGTTCCACTTCACTGAGCTTCTTGGTGGCCAGCCTATATAATTTCTCATGCTTTTCAGAGAGCTTGTAAAGCTTCTCATAGGCTGAATGGATATCATCTTGATCATCCATCTTCTCAAATTTGGACTCCACCAATTCTTCTTCTTCATCCACTTCTTCAACACTCCCTTCAGTAGGATTAACTGTGGCAGTGAAGGCATTTAGGATTCCGTCATCCTCATTGTCGGAATCATCTTCAGGCTCAGTGTCACTTAGGGTTACAGCAAGGGCCTTGCTTTTCCCAATGCTCTTCAGATATGTAGGACACTCATGTTTCATGTGTCCGAACCCATGACAACCAAAGCACTTTGGTCCTGCGGGAACAGTATACTGACCGCCCTCCTTAGCATCCTTCTTCCCTTTGTCTTGGCTTTTAAACTGAGAAGAACTGAACTGCCTGCGGTCCTTGTCGAAGTTCCTTCCATTGGCATTCTTCATAAACTTTTTGAACTGCTGAGTGATGTAGGACTTCATCTTGGAATCTTCATCATCAGAAGACTCATCTGTATCACTGCTCTTCGCCTTCAAGGCCATGCTTTTGCCTTTACTGGACTTGCCAATCCTAGATAACCCTATTTCATAGGTCTGCAAGTTTCCAACCAGCTCAGTCAAAGGAATCTTGTCTATATCCTTTGATTCCTCAATTGCCGTAATCTTGGCATGAAATCTCTCAGGTAGAGATCTGAGCACCTTCCTTACAATCTTGGGTTCAGGGGGGATGGTTTCCCCAAGATTGAAGGCTGAGTTCACTATGTCCTTGAGCTTGGCATAGAACTCATCAAATGACTCATCCTCCTCCATCTTAATTTATTCAAAACTTGTAGTGAGCCTCTGAAGCTTTGAGTCTTTGACAACCTTTATGCCTTCATAGGTAGTCTGGAGGATGGTCCAGGCCTCCTTAGCAGTTTCAGTTGAGGATATCTTTTTGAACTCCTCATTTGTGACTGCGCTAAATAGGGCATTTAACGCTCTACTGTTGAAGTTAGCCGCCTTGATCTTAGCATCATCCCAATCGGCCGGATCTTCTATTGGCTTAGTCCAGCCAATCTCTACAGCTTGCCACACTTTTTCATCTAAAGACTGCAAGAAAGCTCTCATGCGTACTTTCCAGTATGCATAGTTAGTGCCATCAAATAAAGGAGGTATAATTAAAGATTGTCCTCTATCCATGACAAACAGGGGTCAATGGATCAACACAGCAAAGATTAAATCCTAATCAGAGTGTGCCTGCTCTGATACCACTTGTTAGGTCACAATCTGAATGACCCCTTGTGATTAACCCTAATTAATTAATTTAGCCAAGTAATTAATTAATCAATTAATCATGCAATTTTATGGAAGCACAAACAAATCACCAATCAACTAAATATGCAGCGGAAAATAAACAACACGGTGATTTGTTTACGAATGGGGAAAACCCTAATGGCAAAAACCCCACCGGGTGATTTTCAGGTCACCACTCCCGAAACTCCACTATTATCAAATCAAGCGGTTACAAGTAAAGGAATCCCAAGTACCTTACCAACCTACAGTTGAACCCTTACCCCAATACCCAATTGGACTTGATCTGTAGTGACAGTCTCCACCTTTGATGCACGGCTCCCAAGTACGTGACTAACCAATGCGCGGATCCAAGTACGCGACTTCAGAACACCAACTGAGGAAGAATGGTTGGCTGCAAAGTTCTTCAGTTCATCCACTTGATGAATAGCAGGAAGATGCTTGGTTACAAAACCCTATGGTGCAAATACACAGCAACTTCTTGATGAAAGATGAACTAGGTCAAGAACTTCGTCTGTTGATCACAATTTGCTTAAACAGAGATTGCTCAATGATAATGCAACTTGTGTCACACAAAACGGCTCTTAAAATAATCCTTTTATATGTTTAGGGTTAGAAGAAAAGAAGTCCCAAAAACATATTCACGGATCCCAAAAAAATCAGATTGAAATTCTGACTTTTTAAATCTCGACAGATAGCAGGTGTCGAGGTAGCTATCGAGAGGTGTCGAGCTTTAAAAACTTTGCACTTCAGCTTGCTTTTTCTTGGACAGACTTGATGACTTCAACACTTGACCTTGAAACATTGTTTCTTGAAGTATTAAAAACACCTAGATCTACCCAATTACAGGCAGAGTGCGTTTTGTCAAAGGATTAGCCAATTTACATAACTAAGTGACATATGTTCTTAAACAAGTTAAAACATATATGTCCTAACAGAAACAATGATTATTATACCCAATTAAGATGTTTGAAACAGTTCAAACTTGAGAAGAAATCATAGAGTAAGACAGATTATTTTAAAATCACCAACAAGTGAGGGCTAATATTTTATTTGTTATATCAAGATCTCCTATTAGTACTAAAAATCACCAGTATAGGGATAAACACAAAACAGTACTCCACAAGGTTGGTCTCTTGCTCATAATTCTTCTGAGAACCACTATTGAACATTAGATCCCTCAGGTGAACATGTCATCCTTAGATCAATATCACTCATTGTAATCATCTATTGTCTTATAAGTTGAATATGAGTTCCTAAGCACACTACTAGTGCCAGCTATTTAGGATATACAGAAGTCAAATAAAAGATTCAGATGATGTGAATTCTCCACCATCCAAGATCCTGTGTCAACCTTTTTCCCCAAGGATTCTTGCTAGCTAGCAAGAGATCCAATGGTGATTGGTGCTTTTAGTGTAACCCAAAACCCAAAAAATGGAAAGAAAGAATACTACTTCTAATGCATGTAATTGATGTCAAACTAAAGATTCTTCAGTCAAGGTCAACAGAAATAAATTCAGAGCATAGTTAGCAATGCCAAAGCATGTTATCTACCAATCCTAGCATAGCATCCAAATGGAAAACCTTTAAGCTCTCAAACCAATCCATAAATTTTCTGGATATGTCTTCATCAGATAATAATGTTTATGAATAATTTGACATTGAACACAAATTATCACATAGGAGTTAGTGCCTCCACTGTGTTCTAAATGGATCTTATAACAATTGTTTATTAAAGATGTTAGCTTCTTTATGTGTGGCATGTAGGTCATACGTGTGTTCCACAGAAAAATCCATCCTGAAAGCTCTATAGCTGAAAGAGAATTTGTTAATTCCCATAAATATAAGATTAAAAAAGCTCCCAGTGGTAGCTATAATAATGGAGATTAGCACTTGGGTGAAGACAATGATGCCTTTACTCTAGAGCCCATGTCAAAGATGAGGAGCCACCGTTACAAGACCAACTTGAACCCACCCCAAGATGGGCTGCATGACAGTAATCTAAGTGCAAAAGAGCATTGGATCATGACAGATGCAGACTGTAAGTATCAGTTTTTTTTTTTTGGTTTGGTAAATTACACATGCACCAAGTGGGTTTTGAATCCACAATCTCACCCTCCACCTACAAGTATAAATTAAATGCTATACAAAATATCTAGTATAAATCCCACCATATCATAAAATTCAGGAATTATAACTTCAAAATGTGATTACCTTCTTTGTTTGTTTGTTTGTTTGTTTTTTTTTTTTTTTTTTTTGGAGAAAAAAAAGTGTTATCCTCAGTATCAGTTTCTAAGAATGTGTATATATATATATATATAAAGGTAAATAGAGTGATGGAGATGTCAATATCATTGTAGACAGCAAATTTGCAAGGTGTAAAATAATTACGGTGATCTTGCCACGAATATTTTGAAAATGCACAAAGTCTTATTTTTGGGGATAAGTAAGTGAAAATGCACAAAGAAAATGATCAATTGATATTTATATTATCGAAAACAAAAGGCATACAGTTCCATTCTAATAACATTAATTTGTTGAGAAATTGAGGCATGTTCACTTGTTACAATTTTATATTAGTAATGTTGAGGCATGTTCACTTGTTTTCTGCATAGTGGAGTTTTCCAAACTAAAGATTGGAAAAACAACCTAGGAGAGTGACACATGAGGCATGTTCATCTCACAACCTAGGAGAGTGACATAAGTATTATATTATTAATACTTTATTTATTCAATTATGATAATATTTATGAATTCTATTTCTATTTTTATATATGAACTGATATTATGTTCATACGCTACACAATTTAATAAAACTTATATGTGACTCAACATTACTAATATAATCAAACTTATATTATCTTGATCATTAGCGTACCACTTGAAAATTAAAACTGAGCCTATAATTTCACATATATCAATTTATAAAATTATTTTTGCAACTGAGCTATAAATCATTTGTTATTTTAGTAACCATGTAGGTGATATGATAATTTAAATAAGTCATTTACAAGTGACAAAAATTCCATAATAAAACCTCCATCTTTCCATCTCAAAACAAAAAAAAAATAAATAAATAAAAACAAAACACAAAAAACGAAAAAAAAAAATTGGTTAAAAAAAAAAATGCAATCAACGTCATAGCGATTAACAACATAAACAAACGGATGTACAATTATGTTGTTTTAAGATGACAGATACAAAGAAACTTGGAAAGAAATCATAGAGCAAGACCCAATTATTTTATAATCAACATAAAATGACTAACATGGTAAACAAAATCTACAATTTATTGAAAATTTCATACCTTGATAGTGGATTCGGTGGTTGAAAGGTGAAGACAAAGAGCAGAGGGCAGCCACAGTATTTAGGAGAAGTTAAATTACAGGGGACGGCTAGGGATTTGAGGGGAAGAGGGACTAGAAGGTTGACAGACATGTTCAGGCTAGGCATTAGTAGACGACGGAGTTTTGAGGGCGGTTGGAGTTTTGAGGAGAAGAAGAAGAGTCACAGACAGAGTAGACGATGGAGAAGTTGTAATGACACAAGAGATTCACTGCACTAGAGAGGCCTGCTGTTTCGTTCTGGGGGGGAGACCATATTATTCAAATACTCGATTACAACAGTATCAAGTTATATTTATAGTACTCGCTACCTATAAAACCGAGTTTGATATTTTGACCGGTCTAAGACCAATTGCACAGCAATCGGTTTGTACAAAGAATTTCGCTGATCGGAATTTTCTTTATAATACTCGAATACCTAAGTATCGAGTTCTATAAAATAACTTGACACCCTAATTTCTGGTCGTGGCAATCTCAGTACATGTTACTCGATATTACTTGTATCGAGTTACTTAAGTGTACTTGATATCTGTAACACCGAGTTATATGGAAAACCCCAGCTTAAAATGTACTCTCGATACACGCACCCTAATTTCTGGTCGTGGCAATCTCAGTACATGTTACTCGATATTACTTGTATCGAGTTACTTAAGTGTACTCGATATCTGTAACACTGAGTTATGTGGAAAACCCCAGCTTAGAATGTACTCTTGATACACGCACCCTAATTTCTGGTCGTGGCAATCTCAGTACATGTTACTCGATATTACTTGTATCGATTTACTTAAGTGTACTCGATATCTTTAACACCGAGTTATGTGGAAACCCCCAGCTTATAAGATGTACTCTCGATAGACGCTCTCTGTGCATGTTTCTTTTGTCATCTGCAACTCAGTTCTATCAAGTTTAGTACAGTTTTCATGAAGCACCTGTGCATTGCAATAACTTGTTGCTTTTGAGAAGCTGGAAATCGTAATAAATGACCAATCTAAATATATTACTTCACTACTTCAATTACAAAATATACGAGTAACTGCTTCTATTACAAAACATATTACTTCACTGCTTCTGTTACAAAATATACGAGTAACTGAATTGTTTGCTTCACCAGCAATTGTGAAATCTACTCTAGTATACGGACCTGAACCACAAATAGTAATAGTTGTATCATGCTGTGTAATATTATGAAACCATAGGCTAACTATATATGCCCTATGTTTAGGTGTTCATGCAGCTAAACAAACCTAAGCAAATTGTGCTAAAAAACCCATCTTGTTTATCTAAAATAAAGACTAACATAGCAAAAAGTATTGGTGCTAAAAACATACTATGGAATAATCGTATGATCTAGTCCATCAAACACCTAAATTCAAAAATAGCAATCGGTTCGAACAATGTGTATTGTTAATCAAATGAGAATTATGAAGCATTGCAAATAAGGGAAATAATTCGTAGCATGCAACATGTACTGCACTATTATGTTCAAATACCCCCCATTCTTCACAGAATTTGTGTTATCATAAATTGACTCATGCATTATTATGTTCAGATACCCCCAGTGAAGACCCACAACTTAGGACGAATTTGTGTTGTGTTAAATACTGTACCACATTTCCATGTTCAGATACCCCCCATTCTTCCCACAACATTATTATTCAGAATTTTTGTTATCATAAATGGACTCATGTGTTATTATGTTCAGATACCCCCATTGAAGACCCCCAACAATAATAGAATTTGTGTTATCTTAAATACTGAACCACATTTCCATGTTCAGATACCCCCTCCCACAACAATCACAGAATTTGTGTTACCTAAAATTCTGAACCTCATGCACTATTATGTTCAGATACCCCCTAGTTGAAGTCTCATAACATTCACTGACTTTGTGTTGTTATAAATGGTTATCAGTTGTTACCTATCAGGTGAGATGTTGACAGAATGGAGAAGACAATGACGTTATGAAAAATAACTGCACTTGGTGAAGCTAGTCAGTTGAAGTTGAAACTGGCAATAGAAGTTGACACAATGGTAGAACGCACAAACCGGTCCACGTTCAGAAGGGAGCCCGCACGAAGAAGTAATGGCAAATGGTCAATGGCCCAGAAGGTGGGGAAGGAAATGACAAAATCTACCGCAATACTCGAATTTATGTCAAGCGAGTTTCTATAACTTGGTTATACAGAGACCGAGTACCATTAAGGCGTCGTACATTTGGTAGTAGAACTCCCACAAGGTGGGGAAGGAAATGACAAAATCTACCGCAATACTCGAATTTATGTCAAGCGAGTTTCTATAACTTGGTTATACAGAGACCGAGTACCATTAAGGCGTGGTACGATTGGCAGTAGAACTCGGTTATATGGATATCGAGTATTATTTACTTCACCTAAAAAATAGTTGGGCAGCATTTATACATACTCGTCTTTGTCTTAATCGAGTTATCAGTTATACTCGATTTAGTCATAGTCGAGTATTATACCCTTCATATAAAAAGATAGCTTCCTCTCATTCTGGTTGGGGGGTATGAGGAAAACAGTCAGGGATGGAGAAGACAAGCCTCCTTTGCTTCTAAAGGTAACATGCCAACATGTTTTACAGTTTTAATTGTACAATTATTTACCACTATATAATTATAGATTATGCAACTGTTTGTCAGATCTTGAAATAAGCAACGTGCATGTTAGTTGCTGTAGTCCACTGGCACCTGTTGGTAGAGCGACATGGTACATGTTTTACATAATAGCTTAGATTCAGAACTTGGTAAGTTTTAACTCCAGCACAGCTCATGCGGTTTTAACGTACAATGCTATTGTGTTCCTCTTTTAAGGTGGCAAATACTGTGTTGTTTTTGTTAGTCATGCTGCTGGCATATACGACAATTGGGCAGAAGCAAGTAGACAAGTTCATAAGTTCACAAATGCCAAACACAGGTCATACAAAGATCAACAAGAAGTAGAATCTGCATACATGGAGTTCATGCAATGTAATGGTAGGAATGTGCAGTATGGTGCTTCCCCATCGTGGACATCTCCTACCATGTCGACATCAAGCCCAGGGGGGACGTCTCAAAGCGAAGGAACCAACTATTGTGATGTAGACGTTAGGAACAGATTGTTGAGGTATCAGTTAGACGTAGCCATTGAGGAGCGTGACCATGCAAGGAGGATTGCAACCTTGAGTACTAACATGCTGAGTGAAGTGGTAACCCATGTTATGGGAGATGATGAAGTTCATGATTCGACACAACAAGGAAGAGCAAAATGAAGACGAAACTATGGCTCCTGAGATTGGCTGTAGAAGTTGTTGAATAGCCTGTTGGTTTCTCTAAGCACAAAGTTTATTTTGGAATCTGTATTGACTTGTAATTGCTTGTACTCATTGTTAACATTGGCTAGAATGTTTTGGTAATTGTGCTTGGCTTTGGATAGCCTATAAGTTGTTGAATAGCCTGTTGGTTTCTCTAAGCACAAAGTTTATTTTGGAATCTGTCTTGACTTGTAATTGCTTGTACTAATTGTTAACATTGGCTAGATTGTTTTGGTAATTGTGCTTGGCTTTGGATAGCCTATAAGTACTTTGTCTATATCTTTATGCCTAGAGAAAATAAAATACACTTGTTCTGAAGAAGTTGCGAAAATAACAGGCAATTTGACAAGTCATAACGCTTATGTAATATACCCCCTGCCTATTATGATTTTGCGGCATGAAATGAAGCCATCTTGAAACAGAAAATCCAGAAATGAACACCACCTATCAACGAAACAAAAAAGGCATTTGCCAAACTCTTTCATTACCTAATATGCAGTTATGCACATAACCTAGTAACATATAGAAATGTACGTTTGCATTACATTTAATGATATTTGTCATTTTACATATATCATAGTGCCTTAGTAGAAGCTGTTCAAACATCTGTGTATAGAACCTAATGTATGCACATAATACTCATTCAACCGCTAGCTGTCATTTGTATGTGCAATATATTGTCTTCTAATGACACTAACTGACTGATGAGACCAACTCACACCTGGAAATGATGTATATCTCTTCAAGGGAGATTGGTACATGTATTTCTTTTGAAAATATTCCACTCATTTAAATTGCAAACATTCTAATTTCTGGTATATTAGTAAGTTGTAACAGTAGAATTGTAATGAAGGAGAAAGAAAATCCTTGACCATAACAAATCAAAATAGACAAAGATCATTTCCAAGGAACACAATTAAGCAAACTATCAAACTCACAACAAAGAGTAATAGAGTACATTACAAGGGGAATGAGATTAAGTTCCCATTCCAAGAATTCCATTAGTCACTTTCTTAACAAAACTACTACTTCTTTGCCGCTGCAGGGGCCTTAACTGCCTTAGCATTTGCAGCTGGTTTTCCCCCACCCTTTTTCCTGGCTTCTGGAGCAACTACGACTTCTATCTCACTATCTTCATCATCATCATGAAGGTTCTGGATAAACCTAACCTTGCTTTCCAACTTTTTCAAACTCCATTTCACGTTTGTTCAGTAGAAATTTTTTGCACAAAATACAAAAATTGCAATTAATAATTGTTTCCCTAAGATATGGTTGAAATTATTGACTATCAGCTCTACTCTTTTGCTATTAGCATAAGTGAGCTCACCTTTCTTTTCTCGTAAAATTCAAGTCTTAAATGAAAAAAATCTTCAAGAATTGCAGGAGGGAAAATCACAAACAGTAACTGTGTTATCATGGAAATTATATTGGTAAATCAATGTAAAGAACTCCAATTTATCTCACATACTTTGCTCCAGGTTGTCATACTTCTTAATCACACCTCTTGGGTCAAATAGGTGCATATTAGTTGTGCTAATTGTAGTGGTTAGTTTAAATTTCTTCAGCAAACCATCTAGTGATTGTGACCCTAATCAAGTTCTCAAGGGTCAAGAAGCGATCAAATTCTACTGTTACGCCATCACAATTCATATCAAAGTCCTGCAGCCATCATTTTTTTTTCATGAGAAACTGGGAACAACCACAAACATTGTGGTGGATAACATAATTCTCAAGGACTTGAGCAACTTTACCTCAATGAAGGGATCTTTGCATTCTTTATTACTAGAAGAAATAGATTCCAGGAATTCCTTGTAATCTTGTCTCCATCTACGGATTGGTAGCTCGTCCTCTCTTCTATCTTCTTCTTAGTAACTGCCAGCTCAATGGCCTCCCCATCTTGTTCAGCTTCCCAAATAAAATCTTTATTGTGTTTCTCAAGATTGCAAAAAGTACTCTCTTCCTTCCTTTGCTGTGCTTGTTCCCAACCCCTAAAAAGACAAACAAATCAATATGCAAAAGACAGAAAATAGATAATAAAATTAAAGGTTCTGTAATTGGTTCACATGTAACAAGTTTAACAATGCTAATATTTGAACTAGTTAACTGAAAATACCAACCTTCACAATAGGAGTGATAAACTCAATTATGAAAGATGAAACTTTTAACATGATCATATATATGAATGAATAAAATTGATCAACAGCCCTTTAATGTGGGAACCATCATGATCCTGTACAAAAAATTAGAGTTAAAATTTTATATTTGTTAAAGGCTGTCAGTGTGCCTTGTAGAGAGAATTGTAAGCATAAAACAAGAACAAAACAATAAGAGAAACTTAAGGCGCATCTGATCAGTCATACTGTGTATAAAATGACCATCTCTCAAAGATTTTACATTGTTGTATTCTTTATGCTGCTGAAGTCCAAGATTCTGCTTTATGTACCCAATTTCTTTATAGAAAGTGAGCTGTTTAGCAATGGCCTCTCAGTTGAACTTTTACTATGCTTATGCTTGTTGCTATATTTATCATTGGTTGTTTCTTTTTAATGCACCCTTCTCCACTTTTAGAAAAAGTTCACAACACCAACGACTCACGGGCTCATAATATGCAAAGAGAATATAGTTCCTCATAATTATAGGGGCTTCACAGGCCATTCATGGAGTGTTAGCTATAACTATTGATGCCCTCCTAAAAGTGTCTATCACTTCTCTAACACTTGCCCTCATGGATCCAATAATTCTCCTTGTTCTTGCATCTCTCGTCACTCATCCACTTTCTCTAATATTCCAATTTAGTAAGAGCATCCATAGCAGATGTTGCAAAAATTATGCTATTTTGCCACACCAAAAGCCTACTTTATTATTTTACCACATCATTTTACAATATCCCATTTATCAGATATTCTATATTTTTACCACTTCATTTAAATATTATTTTTTAATTCTTTCTTTATCATTTGTTCCTAACGGTAATATTTGTTCCTAAACAATCATATTTTCAAATTTTCTTATTCTAACGGTAACATTTTGTTTCTCCAAAAAAAAAAAAAAAAAAAAAAAAAAAAAAAAAACCCTTAGAACCTGTCACCTTAAAAAAAAAAGAAAAAAAAAAAAAAAGAGAAGAAGGCACATCCAAATATTCAAAAGCCATCACCTTCATAATCCTTATACTGAGACACCCTGTCAAGGCTCATATCAAAAGCCAAAAACATATGCAATCTAAAAGCCAACCTGTCAAGTTGAAGTTGTTTCAACTGAACTAAGTTGATGAACAACTATGCTTAACATTCTTTTAAATGCAAAAGAAAGAATCTTGACATTGAAAATTAGCCTGATTTATTCATTTCAGAGGCAGGGTTAATTATTCAAGAATAAGAAGAGCGAGATGAAGAGCAAAGACAGTGGAGTCAGTATCTCCAAAAGAAAGGCTTTGGAGATTCATGGAACAGTAAGAAAATGTTCATCTCTAAGATAGGCTGGATGGTTTTAACTTTTTAAGTTGTGTTGTAGGCAAGAAATTTGAAGCCCCCTACCTAACAATCTTTGTACTCCACTCTGATTTCAATGGGTAACACACACTGGATGCCAACAGCGTAGTAGGCTAGCCAACTATTTCAAGAGTCTGGTGTGTGGTTAACACCAAAACATGCTAGTTAAAGTCAGTGAAACTTGTACTCTAGCCTTGGTAGAAATTGCAGCCCCACGGTGTGAGAAAAAAGTTTGTGGTGTTGACAACCTCTCAAAGTGAAAACCTCAAAAAGACTTTAGAAAGAACAATACACTTTGTTCATGAAGATAGTGCACACGGACATAAAGTCTGTAGAAAATATATCATAACTAGCAATCACGTCATGCAGAAATCTAATCCAATGTTTGACTTGACAAAACTATCAATTCTACAATAAGTTATTTTGGGGTGCAAAGATTGGAACTTAACAGATCCGTATTGAAGATTAGGCATTAAAGACAACAAATCTACAGCACACATGGATTCAATCAATGGAACAAGTACATCCAAAATGGATGGCATCATCCAACTTTATATTTCAATTTTCCAGATCCATAATCCTCATATAACATAAGAAAGATTCTTTATATTTCAATTTTCAAGATCATATAACATAAGAAAGATTGTGCATATATTATAGACAGATATTAATAAAAGATTTCATATTGATTTCTTGTTCCCTAATTCAAAGGTGAAATGATAAGTCTAAAGCTCTACCATTTAGTAGAGATAGAAACAGTAATGCAATAACTCTCGTGCATATCTGCTCACATCTTTGAAGGCTTGGGAAAAATGTCAGGAGTGAATTTCTGTGCTGCACTCAGACTACACTTGATTTTCATTGGACCCCTGCATTCATTACATATCACAAAACAATGTAAATATAGACAAACGGCAACAAAAATGTAGCAAATAGAATTACTGTTTGTTTGGTTTAGCTGATTTTCATTTGGGAATGCAGAGCTGTACTTTTGCCCAGCTTATTTTTAGGCAAAATAAAACCTAGTTTGATAATAATGTGTAACAACAACAAGAAAACCTTGATCCCAAATTGTAGGATCAACTATGGATCCTCAATAGATTAGTCGTGATCAGCCATTTGTATTCTTTTCCATCAAGGTGTATGAAATACTAAAAATAAAATATTGATGAATTATAGTTCTAAGTTCTTCCATTATTACCACAACTCAACTCAAGACCCAGAGAGCAAAAACCCCACTCAGCTAAGAATAAGACATCGAGTTCATCGTTTCATAATCCAGAAACCCAAAAAAAAAAAAAAAAAAACTAACAATTTATAAATAAAGCAAACAAACAAACAAAAAAACAAGGAAATTAAGTCAAAATAACCTAAAAACCTAATTGGCAGACGGATAACCAAACAAATCACTTCATCATTCAAAACCCACAATTTTTTAAGATTCATTCAAACAAAAGCCCAGCAAATCTAGAGCAAAAATAGAAGCATGCTTCTGTTTTTCAAATTGAGAAGTAAAAAAATTGGGTTTACATTACTTCCTTTCCAGCGAATCGACGATTTGAGAACAGCGATCGGCGACTCGGCGACTCTGAGATAGAACAGAGAGGAAATCGGCAACTCGGAGAAAAATGGAACAGCGAAACGGCAGCGTCAGTGCATTGAACAGAGAGGATAGAGCGAATCGGCAACTTGGATACCATATATCCCTCCATCCCCTTCTAATGACCCTCAAAATCAAAATCCATAGCAATTGCTTTATCTTATTTGTCCTTCAATTGTTCCAAAAATATGATTAGTGCTCAAAGGTTACAAAACCTTCTATGTTAATGTTGGAAGACAGATGCATATAGAAACTACGATATAATTTGCCTAACTACATTGTAGCTATAGAAAAGGATTTCCAAAATATTCCAAAATTTTTGTATGATTCTAAAAAACAAGAAGAAGAAGTAACCACATATATGTACAAATTCTCTATTAAATTTGTGATTCCCTCACCCTAGTAAAAATACAAACAGGAAGAATTTATGAAGAGAATGTCAAAGAGACATAAAGATCACCTAATTTCTAAGTGCAAGTTTTGTCCCAAAAGTTTGAGTTGATAAATTAGTAAAACCCATCTCATCTCACTAATTAATATTTAAATTGAAGAGCATCACTGAGTAGTCTTATTTAATGGCTTCTTATATCGGGTAGAGGGGTGTTGCTTGTTTGATATCAGCAATAGATTGGGCTACACAATTCAAAGAATAGAGAAAATTATAGTTCCACAATGAGTAGAGAAAATTTGTAAAGCAAGACCCTAACCCTTTGTCCAACAATTATAAACTCTAGTTCCAATGACACAACATCAATTCTTAACCCACCACAACACCTAGTACAAATTCTGCCACCCCCATAAATAGACCTCATCCTATTCTGAATTGGTCCTTAAAACCCTTGTGAACACCTACTGAAAACCATCTTCAACATAGCAAAACAAGTTTGAATTGGTGTTTGTTGTTGTTAATTCCTAACAAAGTAAGAAAGAAACATAAGCCAAACCAGTGTTGGTTGGAATTTTACCCCCATATGCTCCACATCATGCCGAGCTTCAGCGATCTTTTCATTTCCTCACAGCTACCTTGGCAGGTCTCGTCTTACCTGAAATTGAAAGCAGAGCACATTACTTGAATGCACACATTCCCTAACAGCCAAAATAGAGTTTAAACAGAGGGATAGACCATGTTTTGTACTGTGTACGTGTATGTGTCTTATTATTAATATTTTTAACCGAGTTTAATTATTGTTTTGGAATAAAAGTACTTTTTACAGAGTAAAATTTCTGAATAATAACCATATACACAACCGTAGTCATTCACAATTAATTCACAGTTATTGGCAATATTATATGCAACTACGACAATTGGCATATCTATTTGAACTATTAGGTCGACGTTAATGCAACATTTGGTGGGATGGAAGTCTACATGAAGACAATATCCAACTGCGCTATATGTACATGTACATTGGGTCATCTTCCCTTTCACATTAAATGCATTCACTGGTTGTGCTTCTCATCTTATTGTTTGATTAAATAACTTTGGAAGAAGTTAGTAGGGGAATGCATGGTATTTACCGTCACCGGTCCCGCAACCAGGGGGATGTATGTTAGTGCAGAGTGATCTTCGCAACCCATGGACCGGCTCAATATTTTCACTCCGTATTTGTTCAATCTGTGCAGCCGGTTCGTCGGGGTTAGGAAGTGAAGGTTCCTGGGTGGGCTCAGCCTGAACTACAGGTGGGGTCGGTCGACCAGGTGTGGGTACAAATATACAGCCACCCTTATGGGTAGAGCCACTGAACAATGGGGGAGACAGCGGAGTGGGTAGTAGGGATCGAGGGCGAGCCTGAGCATGGGATGTGTGTTTTGCACTATCTTCATGGCCAACGGGATGGGATGCCTGGGCAGTGGCGTCAGACGTGCATCGCGATGACCCGGCGACATCCATGTACATATCCCAATCGGCCTCCAACGCCTCATCATCTGTACAAAGACAATTGTATTTATTAAGATGACAACGAGGAATTGAGTCACTGAATAAACAATATAAGTGAGAATCGTTTCAGTTTTGGCAATAGAATGGAGTTTGAGCCATTGAAATTTGTGAAATCAGAAGAATGGGATATCGTGTGTGGTTGTGATGAAAATATACTTCGCTACTATAATACGTCCTCTAATTAAATTACATCTTAAAGTACTAGAATTGGAAGTCAATAAGAATTGGAGGTGTTAGAGTTGGAAGTTACCCAAGTCATCCTCATCATCAAGACCACCTCCACGACCTCCATGGCCTCCACTACGTCCACGCCCTCCAGACGCACCACCTCGCCCGCCACGGCTTGTGGCCTGTGTGGTCGCCTCACTCGCCATGGCACGCGCATTTTCCAATGCCACTTGGTTCAACTCCCCAACAAGATCCAACGTCTTCGTCAGCTGGTTGTAAATTTCAGAACCTGGTTGGCATTGCAATAGCATTTCCACATTGGACTCAACCTACGGAATAAAGGAGTCGCATTAAAACTTTTCTGGTGCCTTTAAACATTGAGAAAGTATAAAGATTTCAGGTCAAATCGTATGATATTTGAGTATATATCTTGGCAGGTAATTCAGGTCTGATTTGGAAACAGATTATGCATGATGAGCTTATTCATATATATATGAACATTGAAATGGCATACCTGGTGGCAACAAATGCATATCTAGTGGCAAGAAAGGAAATGTAAAAACCCAATGAATGTCAAAATATTGAATCAATGGCGCCACAAAACTTAATATTCATAATGCTCTTTTCAACACACGTATAATATCAATCCATAAAAGAAGCATTGAATGGTTGCCTTACCAGGATTTCCCAATATGCCGACTCTCGCGTAATGTACCGTCTGGTCGACCTTCGGTACTCGGCCATGTAAGCAGCAAGGTACGTCGTGTCCCCATCCAAAGTGGGTGCGTTGGCAACACGTTCCCCTCTTTGGGCCCATCGGTCAATGTAGATAGCATGTTCTTGCACCCAATCCCTCTCTAGTTTACCTTGGAGGGAGATTCTGTGGAGTTCAACTGAGGTATCCACCAGACCCGGTCTGAAACCGAGGGAGAAATTTGAAGGGTTCACAGCTAAATATGTGTGGAATAAAAACCACAAACATCAATTCAAAAGAAAGCCAATCAAGGTCCTTTATATTGACTGCCCACAGTTGTGAAATGATCGTAACTAATTCCTTGTATATATATGGTCTACTTGACCAACGTTACATTATTAACTATACACATGCAATAGTTGACAACCCACCAAGTGAAACAAGAAAACTTGGGAGAATTATATTGTCGTGACATGAAGCGGTAGAATACCTAGTGTGCCCGTATGCTCGACAATGACGCACGATACGCAACTAGCACATGTGTGGCATGCTCTGTCGTGCTCTTCGACCCCTTCCATCTAGTAAACATACAATTGTGTTAAATGGTCATTAGTTAATATCAAACAACCATGCTGCCATAAGAGTAAAATGCTTACCAAAAATGAAGCCAGTAATTAGCTTTTACTTTTTCGTTGGAAAATACTAATTACAAATAAGTAAGGAAATATGGTTTGTTTTTTTTCCTCCATACAACAGTCATGAAGCACAAAAACAATTATCAATTTCAGTTTGCATTTTAAATTTTTAACAGCTTACTCTTGGATAGCCAGCAATAGCAGAAAGGATACTTCAGAAAGCATCAAATTTGAAGAAATCTATTTATCAAGCAACAAATTAATAGACGGATTAAGAAATCCACAACAAGCAAATCAAAGACACTCTCCTAAGATTCTACCAGCAACATTCTTCCCTTTGTTTTTTTTGTTAGTTAGAACCAAAAAACCATTTTTCTCAGTAAAAGTTCACTATTGTATTTCTCTCTAACAAAGCCCTTTTCTCTCTCTTGCAGATCTGTTCTTACTAATCAAAAGTCCCTCAGGTTCTCTCTAAGACTCTGTCTCTGTCTATAGATGTGTGTGTATGTGTGTGTAAATGAAATGAAAGTTTTGATCTTTTTGGGTTTTCGGTGTATATGTGTATGGAAGAATTTCTGGGTTATGGTTGTTGTGGCACTGTTTATTCAATTTAATTGGGTAAAAGGAGTGGTGGGTTGGTTAATTTTTGTGGGTTTTGCATGAAATGTATGAAGGGTTTAGTTTGCTTTTTGTTTGACTTTATTTGCATTTGTGAGTAGTTGATGTAAAATCTTGGCAAATAGAGCATGGGAAAGTGCGTGTGATATTGCATTTAGGAGTGATAACAGTGGCAATGAGTTTGCTGTGGATGAAATTAGAGACGTTGTGATGCAAAAGACTTGAACTTTGGAGCTATATGAGGATTAGCAAAACAATCATACCAATGAACTTATTTGTAAATATATGTGTGATTCAGAATTGAAGATGGCCATGGCGATGGGCTCCCCTTCCTTATAGAAAATTCTAAACCACCCAAATAGCGTAGTGTATGTATTGACTTTTGAGGAGAGAGAATCAGAAATGGCAAGGTCTTTTTGGTTTTTGGGTTCAAAGTTTCATTCAAACATGGCTTCAAGGGCTGCCTCATACCTCAAGATCCCTGTGTTCCAGGGAGGCTTTGCTTCTGGTATGTATCAGACTTTGCTTTGATGGGTTGTTCTTTTTTTGCCTTTTAGATGTATATATTAATCAGAAAGACTGAGATGTGGATTTGGATCTCTCATTTATATGTTAGTTGGTTGAAATGGTTGATCTATGATTCTTTGATCAGAATATTGGTTTTTGGAAATGGGGTTTGATTGTTTTTGTCATTGGTATCATATTTATTTTCCAGGTTTTGGTTTTTGTTACTACTGAGATCAATGGGTTCTTGATTTTTGGAAATGGGGTTTGTTTGTTTTTGTCATTGGTATCATATATACCAAGTTTTGTTTATTTATTTTTTAATTTATTATTATTAAATTACTGCTGAGATCAATCGATTCTTGAATCTTGGCATTCCTTTATCAATATATAATCTGGGTGTGTGTGTGTGTGTGTGAAAGCTATACTTTTTATAGTGTGGTCAGTTTCTTGTTGTGCTGGAATTCTAATTAATGTTAGGCCAATTATCACCATAGATTGTCTAAACTCTTAAGAACCAGTGGGTTCTTATCATTGTGATATTCTTATTATTGTTATTGTTAGATCATCTATATGAAGGTCAGTTGAAATTTCCTGTACAGGTTGTTATACAAGAAAACCAAAAAGCTGTAATTTTTCTCAGTATCATCTCTACCCCCATTTCAAATCTTTCACAGATTCCTCTGTTTCTCTAATTCTAAATGGTCCTCACCAGGGCAAAAGTGGCACTTGCAGCAATTTTTTCCTTTATTGTCTACGTTCAGCTATTTTTCAACTCTTTATTTATTTATTTCCTGCACTTGGAAAAAAGTAGGTGCCATATTTCTTTTGGCCCAACGAACTCTAACCCAAATGACACCTCCTTCCCTTGTAAGATCATGGTGGAGGGTAAGTTTGTGGGTTTAAGACCCGCTGAGTGTGTGTGTTAGTAACTAGTCAATAAAAGTAGAAGGTGAATTATGCTCAGGTTGCACAGTGTGCTTACAATATGGTTCATCTCACTTCATCATTTGCACACACGAGTGTTTGGATAAAGTTATTGGCATTAGCCTTAGTGGGAACCATTGCAAATTAAGGGAAAAAAGCATATTGTATATCTATTTGGTTACTTGGTTACGGTCAGAATGTAAATGGGTGATCAGAGCATAAATGGGTGATTTGGAAGATTTTAATACGACCTTTAAAGCACTCTGATAGGTATGGGTGATTCTTTTTGTATCTACTGATTATGTGCCAATTTTTATACGAGAGAGAAAGAGAGAGAGAGAGAGAGAGAGAGAGAGAGAGAGAGAGAGAGAGAGAGAGAATGAATAGATACCAATATTTTCTCTTCAACTTCCACATCTTAGTACTAGTATTAAATTTGTATATAAAAGAAAGTACTAGTATTATATTAAAAATTATAATATATGTTTCACAAAATGGATTTATTATTAAAGTCAACTATAGAGACACGCACGAATGAATGACAAACGGCATGACAATTGAATCAAACTAATCAAATAACATACCGACAGGCAAGGGGACCTACATCCATCGGCAGTTGTGGTGGCCTCATAACAAGGCATATCAATGGGAACCTTGAATACGCCCACAGCTGCACCAACATCAGCACGCCTCCAATCTGCATCGTCATCGTCTCCGATGCCTTGCATAGGTGCCTGTACAACCAGGCTAATGCTCCACTACCCCAACTGTACCTCTTCGCATTGCTGATCGGGTTCAAGAACTGTAGAGGCCTCACCGACACCCGATTTGTCGACTTGTCCATAAATAGAATGGACCCCAACAACACGAGTATGTGATAGCATGCGTGTTGCTGCACTGCCTCGTCAGTAGCATCCACAGCGAAGGGACCTCTAAACTGTTCCTTCAGCCAACTGACTATTATCCTCGCCCCAGCAAGGATAGACTTGTTTTCATGGGGATGTGGTACTTGGTCTGGAGGAAGATGACCCAGTAAATCACGACACAATGCATGCCAATCCCCCTTGACACTCCCAGTCATGGGCAACCCATCAACAGGTACCCCTAGCATCACCTCAATGTCTTGTAAGGTGATACCCATCTCTCCATGCGGTAAGTGGAACGTATGCGTCCCTAGACGCCAACGCTCGACCAGTGCTGTGATCAATGCGTGATCAACTTCCATGTTTGGAACCTTCAATAACCCTTCAAAACCTACCTCAGCTATGTAATGGGTAATCCGCGGGCCTAGCCCATGCCGGGGTAACTCCCAAGATCGGCGTCTGCACTTTAGCACGCCTGGCACTACCTACACACGAAAGAGCGTTGTCTTAGGACAGTGCACATGAAATAACTATAAGAATGGTACATAATAATAATATGCAAGAAATAGTATGTTAACTGGTTAGTTATGATCAATTTTGCAATATGTTAATTACGATGTTAACTGGTTATTCACTTTACCTCAATAGCAGATAGGATCAATTCAAGATCAATGACATTGTTTAAAATTAGCAATAAGGTGATGGGCATTATGTTTTGAAATGAATAAACACAGTGCTTCAGTATGTCAAATGGAGTATAATAAGAATTAGAATTCAAAAGTCGGTTGTCTTATGTGTAGCCACGTGGGGTTTGTGTGCGCACCTTTGGGAAAATAAAGGTAGCGAATTTTAATTGATTACTATAACTTTTAAATGAGATCTACTGACTTTGAATATACCTTTTCATTGTTTAATATTTTTTGTAGTATTAGTAGTTTCAATTTATCTGGAAATAAGACTAGATGCTGTTGATGAAAGAGTGTTTTTAAATTCATGCTTTTTTATGCTTCATACCATTTTCTCTTTTGATTAAATAAACTGCCTAAACCAAAACAGAAATGATACCATTTCGAACATCTATTTATAAATAATCAAAGAACCCTACAAAAAGAAAATGAAACGATTTCGACACGTCCGAAGTTCTATACAAGTACATACCTGACCGACAAGTGTCTCCCACAATGCCGTGGATCGATGCACCGGCTGCCGCGTCAACTGTGTACCATTTGCGGGTCCAGGTTCCACACTTTGCAGTTGCTGCATATCTGACACGCATGCAATCATGTTAATATACCGTTGACCACAAGCAGACATTAACAAAGTTCGCTGGACTTGCAATTATTAACAATCGTAATTTCCAATACAGCTAGGACTTGCGAAAAACATAGAACTTGTTTCAAAGGGAATATAAGTTAACCTTATTACATATTAACTATGAAAGTATCAAAACAACTAACAAAACAACTAAAATGTAGCTTTCGGCACAAAACAACATTTGAAAAGATAAGGATATTTAAAAAATTACAAAATGGTGGGAACGTAAAGCATTCACGCTTTTATTTTTTTATTTATTAAGTTTTGGTCCCAAGGGAAAGGGGAAAGGGGAAAGGGGAAAAGGAGGGACCCCTTTCATACAACATATTCCATATACTTTGTTCGATATACTTTGTTCCAAGTTTAGAGAAAAATCTGAATACAGAAAAATCTAACAGCCAAAAATCTAACAGGCAAATAGCAATCACAGCTTAGAGTCTTCATTCGATCTAATTTGTTCCAAGTTTTTATAATTTTCTCTATTCTATAGTTGGCTATACTATCTGTTTTGTAAAAACGTGAATGCCAGGTTCTGAAATACATTGGAGTCGATAAGGTTTCACAAACATATTCCATATAACAAAAAAAATTGAGATTCTAGTACTAGCAAAAAACCATAACATAAAACAGAACTAGGAACAAATCCTTCTTAAATATATTATGAAATTCATGAGTCCAAATGATAGAGTAGGATTACAATAATTCTATGAAAACTAAAAAAATTAAGCACAACATAATCACATCACCAATGGATAAACACATTAAACAAAGAGTTGTGATTTAAATCCAATGTAGAGTTTTACAATATGGATAAATTAGGTCAGTTCCAAGGGGGAAAAGAAGCAGAAGAAGGTAAGAGTCTAGTTCTAGACTTATGATTACAACTCAATATCTCTATAAACATGTTAAAAAGTCCTATTTCAGCTTTTGAACATATGTTCCCAATCAGCAAATTTCTTACACATGCAACCACATAAGTCTAATATGCATTCATTCACTGAAAGTCTAGCAAAGAAGCACAATTTAAACAATTGACATTAATTTTTCCAATAATTTGAGCCCAAGTTCTATTCATTGGGAGAATCGGGCAATGCCTTACCTAGAAGGCTCTTGGCATAATTTCATATTTTCTTTTGACAGCTAAAAGTTAGCATTATTAGAGTAAGGACAGCAATTCAACATCTGAAACCCCATGAAAGGCTGTAAATGTGAATCTTACTCAGAACATCCCAATGAACCCAGCAAATTTCCATATTCTCTTTAACAAAAATCAGAAAAAGAGAAAAGTAAACATCAATTACAATGACAAACACCTTTTGGAAACATAATACAAAAATTCCGTTCACAAGTCAGTATAATTCATCCAAACCTGACTGAAATCACAGTAGATATACAGGGCATTAAAAAGCAATTTTCCCTAATAATGAACACCATTGTCATGCCAAATGAATACCCGTACCCAAAACCCAGTTCAAAACCAAACCCAGCAAAGCTAAAACAACAACAATAATAATGAATAGAGATAACTCTAACAAAGAAAAACTTAATAAGCCACACACACACTCAAATCAGAGTACATGCACAAGCAACACATAACTCAGATTAAATGCAAAGGGAAAAAAAATTGAACTCGACATTTACAAATTACCTTAATATGTTTCTAATCCTTTAACTCTGAAGATGGATTGGGTTCAGCTTCGCCGATGGTGAGGGTTATGGTGAGAGTGAAAGGTGTGGGTTTGGGTTGAGGTTCGGAAAGGGTATACTGAACGGTTTGGTTTGGGTACGGGTAGAAATAAGAGAACTTGAAGATGAAGATGCGTTGAACTGAGCATGGCTACTGATCGGACTGAGGAAGGAGGAAGACAAACTGTTTGGGAGACATTACATTCAAAATTGGGTTATATTCTGCATATAACTCGATTTGTACAATGCCGAGTTCTAAACAGTTACGCGGGAATATTTTATTGCCCAAAATCCATTCTGGATGACCAGCGTGGCAGGAACCTGCACATAACTTGGCCCTGGAATGATCGAGTATTTTAAGTAACTCAGCTTTAGGGTGATTGAGTATCAAAACAGGGGCACGCCCCTATATAGTTTCGAAACAGGGGCATAAGGCCAATTATTTTGCCCAAAAGGGGCAAAAGGCCAAAATGTCCCGAAAATTATACACCTTTTCGATAGAAAGTCAAGCTCATGGTTGTTCCAATTCATACATCTAGGGAGGTACTGCTGAATCTAGGATATCATAGGCCACCAGGTTTGACTTCTGACTTTGAAGGGAAACTCGGTGCATTTATTCTTGATTGGTTGAAACAAAAAAATATAACATAAAAAAGTTTCCGTGGGGTTATTTAAATCAAGAAGATGGTATATTCGTTTTCAATATTATGTTCACCTGATAAATATGGAGTTATTTTCTTTCCCAAGCTCAGTTAATAGAAGACGAAGAATGGGAAAAACATAAAGCAAAATAGAAGAAAACAAAAAGATAATGTAAAAGGAGTTTTTTGAGCTAATCTCTAAGAAATGGAGCCCATGACAAATGAGTACTTCGAGCCTTTCATTCTCTTCTCTAATTCGTCCCTCTTCCTCTGAAGTTATGGCCACAAATAAATTTTCACAACTTAAATTCACAGCATCTTTGGTACACAAATAGCTCTCCAATTATATAGCTGCTTTACTAATCATGTTCAAATGCATCATCCTCCTCATCTTTGCATCATTTTCTGCTTTGTTACTTCCATCTCCAACAGCAACAACAGAAGGACAAGAAGTAGAGGCGCTTCTAAAGTGGCAAGCAAGCCTTGACAACCAAAACCAGTCTCTCTTTTCTTCACGGGTTGGAAACAGCCCTTGCAATTGGAGTGGAATTTCTTGCAATGAGTTTAGAAGTGTCATACATATAAACCTCACAGGTTCTGGTTTAAAAGGTACTCTCCACGCTTTCAGCTTCTCGTTCTTCCCCAATCTCTTAGGTCTTAATCTCAGCAACAACTCACTATATGGAACTATTCCTTCATTCTTAGGTAACCTTTCTAAGCTCATCTACCTTGATTTGTCTTGCAATCAACTATTTGGAAGAATACCATCTGAAATACGCCTAATGAGAGCTCTACGAATAGTTTACTTATTTGAAAACAATATTAATGAATCCATTCCCTATGAAATAGGAATATTGAGCTCCCTCAATGAGCTAGCTTTGTTTAAGAACAATTTAACGGGTTCAGTACCTGCTTCAATAGGAAGTTTGGGAAATTTATCCACTCTTTTACTTAATAACAATGGACTTTCTGGAACAATCCCCCAAGAGATAGGAATGCTAAAATCTCTAAGCAGGCTTGATTTGTCAATAAACAATCTAACAGGATCAATCCCTACATCTATAGGAAACTTGGCAAACTTAACTGTTCTATTCCTTTTTAGCAATAGCTTTTATGGATCCATTCCTTCCGCTATAGGAAACTTGACCATTCTCACCAAGTTGCGCCTTATGGGAAATCAATTATCCGGACCCATCCCACGAGAATTTGGAAACCTCAAATTTCTCACCCATCTAGGATTGTTCATGAATAAACTGAATGGCTCCATTCCTGTAGAAATGAATAATCTTACATATTTGAAGTACTTGGTGTTTAGTAGCAACATGTTGTCTGGTTCTCTTCCACAACATATATGCATTGGTGGATCACTTGAATTATTCACAGCACATGACAATTATTTGACAGGCCCCATCCCTATAAGCTTAAGAAACTGCTCCAGCTTGTATAGATTAAGGCTTGAAAGAAACCAGCTGACAGGAAATATATCAGAACAGTTTGGGGTATATCCCAATTTGAACTACATTGACTTGAGTTATAACAATTTCTATGGAGAACTTTCTCCGAAGTGGGGTCAGTGCCAAAATTTACAGAGTCTGAAAATCTCCAACAATAGAATTTCAGGTGTAATACTTCCTCAGCTTGGGGGAATGATTCAGCTACATCTACTTGATCTCTCCTCTAATCATATAGCTGGAGAGATTCCAAGGGAGTTGGAAAGGCTAACATTATTGTTCAACCTTACACTAGCTGATAATGAACTTCTAGGTAGAGTACCACCAGAAATTGGAAATCTGTCCAATTTAAGAATTCTTAATCTGGCTGCAAACAATCTAACTGGATCAATTCCTAGGCAGTTAGAGGCATGCTCCAAGTTACAGCACTTAAATTTGAGCAAAAATAGATTTAGAGAGAGTATTCCCTATGAAATTGGCAACATATACTCTCTTCAAAATCTTGATCTCAGTCAGAATTTACTTATGGGAGAGATACCACCACAGCTTGGAAATTTGGAAAACTTGGAAACATTGAATCTTTCTCATAATGAGCTCTCCGGTTCCATCTCATCGACTTTTGCTGATATGTCAAGTTTGACAAATATTGATATGTCTTACAATCAGTTGGAGGGCCCTCTCCCCAACAGCAAACCATTCCTTGAGGCTCCAATTGACGGGTTCATTAATAATAAAGACCTGTGTGGAAACGCTACAGGTTTGAATGCTTGCCCCTCAACAATCAGTAACGGCCCTAATGGCAAAGAGAGTAGAAAAGTTGTGGTTTTGATTTTAGTCCCTTCTTTTGGTGCCCTGCTTCTTATTTTCAGTGTAGTTGGGTTTCTTTATGTTCTTCTCAACTGCCGAAGGGTGAGGAACAATCAGAACAGTCCAAGAGAAGCACGGAATGATAATATGTTCACCATTTGGAGCTATGATGGGAAAATGGTGTATGAAAACATCATTGATGCAACAGAAGAATTTGACCCCAAATATTGTATTGGAGTAGGAGGGTATGGAAGTGTTTATAAAGCTGAACTGCCAACAGGTCAGGTAATTGCAGTGAAGAAATTTCACCCATTAGAGGATGAAGGAATCGCCAATCTAGATAGTTTTGAGAATGAGATTCGTGCATTGACAGAAATTCGACATTGCAACATTGTAAGGCTTTATGGGTTTTGTTCACATTTGCGACACTCATTTTTGCTTTATGAGTTCTTGGAAGGGGGAAGCTTGGAAAAGAAACTTAGCAACAAAGAAGTGGCAACAGAATTCGGATGGATTAAGAGGATAAACATTGTTAAAGGTGTGGCCGAAGGTTTATCCTATATGCACCACGATTGCTCACCTCCAATAGTTCATCGAGACATATCATGCAAGAACATCTTGTTGGACTTAGAACACAATGCTCACATCTCAGATTTTGGCACAGCTAAAGTTTTGAAGCCAGACTCATCCAATTGGTCTTTATTTGCTGGCACGTTTGGATATGCTGCTCCAGGTAGTTATTTTCTATTGGCATTGCTGATCTCCGAGCAGCCCATGTGCATTTCATTTGTTTTACTGCTAATCATTGTTTTTGGAGGTATAGTGAGCTTATCATCTCATTAATGTAAAAGAACCTATGAATTTATAAAAAGTTCAAAGATAAAGCCACGTACATGATTGAAATTAGACATGTACAATATTGAGATAAAAGATCAATGAACTTTATAAAAAGTTCAGAGATAAAGCCCGTATTGAAATAATCTCAGATCCTTTTAAAAAAAAAAAAAAAAAAATGTATAGCAGCATCACAATTGTTTTGGCAAAAAGAAGACCATGGTTGGGTTTAAATGTAGGTGCTTTGTTCCCTAGATTTGCATGGTGCAGGAATATAGGTACCACCATTTTAGTCTAAAAGATGAGGAAAACTGTTGCTGAGATAAATTTTTTATTTTCAACTTATCCACCGTCATAGTAAATGAAGAAGTTAAGGGGATGCAATCCCACAATAAGATATATAGCAACTAGAGGTTACCTTCTAACCATACTCGAAATGGATGAGCTGATTTCTTTGGTTTTGCAGAACTTGCATATACGATGGAAGTGAATGAGAAATGCGATGTTTATAGCTTTGGAGTGGTGACATTGGAAGTGATCATGGGAAAGCATCCAGGAGATCTCATCTCACTTCTCTCATCATCATCATCATCATCATCAGCAACAACTTCAACTGCCCACGGTATACTATTGAAGGATGTGTTGGATCAACGACTTGAACCTCCTAGAAATCAAGTCGCAAGGATAGTGGTGTCAGCTGCAAAGCTTGCATTTGCATGCCTGGAAACTAATCCTCAATCTCGTCCGACCATGCAGCAAATTTCCAGGGAGCTATCTATCGAAA
Source organism: Quercus aquifolioides (assembly GCA_019022515.1). Classification (NCBI taxonomy): domain Eukaryota; kingdom Viridiplantae; phylum Streptophyta; class Magnoliopsida; order Fagales; family Fagaceae; genus Quercus; species Quercus aquifolioides. The sequence goes on from CM032329.1 coordinate 24,670,287, forward strand.
GATCACCTCTGTCAGAGATGTTTGGCGAGATTACCTTGGGACAATTGTTGGTGTGATCATGCTCAAGGGTATTCCACACTTTTTTTTTTTTTTTTTTAAATTATTGTACTGCATTAGGATGAGTTATGCAAATTAGAATATTGTTCGTTTGGATCAAATTTACAATATAATAAAAAAATTAAAAAAATTAAAAAAAAAAAACCTCTCAATATATGTTGAGATGATTAGTCTGGAATAGAATTGAATTGAATAACAAAACGAATTTGAGGTGATAATTAAATAAAAATTAACAAAGAGATTCATTATTTTTTTTTTTTTTTTGAGAGTAACAAAGAGATTCATTATTATTTGGCCGGGAGATAGTCTTTTTTGTGTCATAATAATTGTTGTACTTGTATCGGTGGCGGACCAATAAATTTTTCAAAGGGGGCCAAACTAACTATAACAAAATTCTTGCGTGTGTGTGTGTATATATATATACATATTCATGCCCTAATCTCTAACCATGTTTTAAGACCTCTTTAGCTTTACATCTTTGAGCATTTTTAAGGGTTTAAAAAGTTTTAACATTTGTGAAAAAGAATTAAGAATTCTTTTCTTTATTAATATTCATCAAGTGTGAATATTTTCCACTTTAATTACTCATATTTTGAAATATAAACTATTAAAATTTATAAATGACTTATATAGAAATTTTTAGTTTTTACAAAAGAAAGTGTTAACAGTGAAGTGTATGCAATCAAACAAAATTAAACAATTAAATTGAATTTATCTTTATCTCTCAATACCTCAATATAATAGTTACACATATTACAATTATCAAAACCTATTATAAAATAAAATAAAAGAACATGAAGAGATTTAGCTGTAAAAGTAAAACATAAATGGTTACAAAACATACATACACAGGTAACACAACTTGGTTAACAATAGGGGTGTGCAGAAAACCCACCGGCCCGCCAAACTCGACCCCACCCAACCCGATCCGCCGGGTTGGGTTGGTTTTTATGGCTTGGTGGGTTGGGTTGAGTTACAAAAAATTTTTTTATAGTGGGTCGGGTTGGGTTTGGGTCATAAAATTACAAACCCGCCAAACCCGACCCGACCCACCCATATTTAATATATATTGTAAATATATTATATATTTAATAAAATTTTTTTAAAAAAACTAGCTATAGGGCACTTATATATATTTAAATATATATTATATATTTAATAATTTAAAAAAAAAAAAAACCAACTATAGAACGGCACTTCCTCGGTTTCTCCTACTAATATTAATTATATATATATATATATATATAAAATATATATTATATAATTAAATTTTTTTTTAAAATAACTATCTCTTCCTATCTCATATAAAGGCCAATTAGTTTACACAAACCTTAGTAAATTACTATTGTTGTTTAGTAATTAGTGTTGTTTGCCTTTAAAGAGTTACATTGATAATAAACTTTGAGTTTTTTTTTTTTAATATATTAATATTTATATTTTTTTTACTCAATTTAATAATAATAATAAAAAAATTTTGTCAAACCCATGGGTTCAACCCGACCCAACCCGGCCCATGTGGGTTGGGTTGGGTTGGGTCAAATTTTTTTGACCCATCATGGTGGGTTGGGTCAAAAAATCCCCTCAACCCGACTCAACCTGATTCATACACACCCCTAGTTAACAAAACACTTTACACATAAAATAAAATAATTGGAAAATTAATATCATCAAAGTATTTAAGTGCAAGCAAGCTGTAAAGCACAAACCAAAACAGTTATCAAAGTCTTTTGTGGAATTTCTCACTTTCACATATGCACACACGGTTTTATTTACAAACAAAACCAGAGAGTTACGTGCAAGATGTTTGTTTGTATTTTTTTTTAAAAGGTTTTTTCTAAATCAATTTGAAATTTGAGCCCAAATGAATTTTAAGGGAGAACTAAATAATTTTGAGAAAAAACTAACTAAACTAATAGTATATTTTACATTCTCAAAATCTCCAAGGAGGTATGTATAACTTAGCTTTTACTGCGTATAATTTTTTTTGGGTAATGTTATGGTCACAAACTATTTTATAATATTTTTACAAACTGTTGATATGACCAACTTATTATTGGTTTTCGTCTAACTCTACCATTAATATCACTTTTTCATTTACCAATAACTACTCATCACATCAGCAGTTTGTAAATTTTTTTGTAAAAAAGTTTGTATCTCTCTAGCATTATTATTTCTTGTTTGACTAAAGTTTAATTAGTTACAAAATTAATTGTAACCTTAGGTTATAATTTAGTGTTTATTACGTATAATTTCTTATTAAGTAATGCTATAATCACAAACTATTTTATAACATTTTTACAAACTGTTGATGTGATCAATTTATTATTGGTTTTCATATAGGCCCACCATTAACATCACTTTTTTATTTACCAATAACTATTCACCACATTAGCCGTTTGTAAATTTTTTTTAAAAAAAAATTGTATTTTTAGCATTACTCTTTTTTGTTAGACAAAATTTAGTTATAAAGTAGTCACTCAAGGGTTGTTACAAAGTAGCAGCAAAATTAGTTGTTACAAAATTAGTTTGTATCTCAAGCTTATGGTTGTTAATAACAACTAGCTGGATAAAATATATTTTTTGAACGCCCCTATCACGATAATTGATAAAAGAGGTCATGGTCATGGCTACTTAAGGTCAAGCTTTAATTTAATTTCCCCACAATTTCAGGCTTTATTGACATAAGGTCAAGCTTTAATACTGTGGCTTTATTGACAAAACGGTTCCCCTTTTTCCCTTTATCCATAGAATAATCTCGTGTTAGTAAATATAGAGGAAGAGTAATATTATCTAGATAGTAATTAAGAATTAAAAATGTAAAATAGAGTAAAAATGTTGGGAAAATGGAAATAAGGGCACATTTGGTAGACTGTAACAATAATTACATATGAATAGGAATAGATATTACAAGGAATACAAAATGCAGTAATGTAATGCTTATTACTATTTATTTGTTTGGTGACAACACAACAATAAAACCTTGAAGACAATGGAATGAAAGCATTTTAAATCAAACTTAAAATATATTTTAGGAAATATCTTACTCATATAATTATATTTCCTAAAAAATAATATTTTTAAAATTTGAAAGAGAGATTAGTTATTTTTTATGATTTTTTATTTTCATAATTGTTATGTGCATATGGAAAGTTTGTTTATTTAGAAATATATTAATTGTAGAAATTAATACACTTACTAAGGAATAACTATTACATCCCTTTTAAAGATGAATAGTTATTCCTCATTTTAAAGAATAGTTATTCATAAGGAATAACTATCCCTATAATAAAAACATAACCAAACTACTGAATAGTCAAACCATAGGAAAACTATTAAATTACAGTGCTTATTACAGTCTACCAAACATACCCTAAGTGTAACAATAATATGGAGATTAATAAGAAGAAAAAGAGTTAAAAAAAAAAAAAAAAAGAGAGAGTTGAAAATATATAGATGATGTAGGTCAATAGAAGCATAATAAAAATAAATGCTACGTCTTAGTATATATATATGGAAAATGCTAACAAGTGCCCTAAGGGCACTCGTTAATAATCCATTTAAAGAAAGTTTTTATGGGGAATGAAAAAAAAGTAATTAATATTTTGACAGCTTTTTTCATTTCTCATAAAAGTGATATTTAAACTTTCCTGAAAGGGATTATTAAGGAGTTTCCTAAAGGCACTCATTAGCATGACCCTATATATATATATATATATATATATATATATAAAGTCGCTATTGTTTAAAGAACGGCTCTTCTCCTCCCTTTTTAAATTGCAAGCACTATCTAATTCTTAGTGATATCTCTTGTAACCAAATTACAAGGAAAAAATAAAATAAAATAAGGTGAAAGTCCTACTCCTGACTAGGGATGGCCATGGGTAGGGTATGGATCGGGTATACCCATACCCTACCCGAAAAGTTTGCCCGTGGATACCCGAATATCAACACCCATTAGTATCCATTCCCGAATCATACCCGAATTTATTATTCCTGGATATCCATATCCTACTCGAAACCCATTTAATTTTTTTTTTTAATACAAATCATTTTAACTTAAAAACTAACCAATAGCTTTATCTTAAAAAAGAAAAAACTAATAAATTTTTTTTTATTAGTTTGTATCTGCTTCTTTTTTTTTTTTTTTTTTTTTTTTTTTTTGAGATAGAGATTGAAATTTTATTAGATAAAAATCAAAAATCTCACTCTCTCTAAATTAAACCAAAACAATCTTCTTCTTCTTCTTCCTCTAAATTAAACTTGCTCTTTTTCCCCAATTTCAAATGCAACAACCAAACCAAACCAAAAATTTGAAAACATTACAAACAAGTCTCAATTTCGATCATCAAAATAAGAACCCTAACCTGACGGTGGCACTGAGAGCAGAGAAGGGCTTTATCGAATTCGGGAAGCACTTCGCCTTGTTCGCCAATTCGATTATCCAAGAAAACCGAAAACTTCGTGCTTTGCTCGTACACTTTGAGCAGAGTCTGCTTCCTCTTCTGGATGCAGAGAGAGCGAGCGAGACCAATGCGGCGCTCATTGCCTTTTCGCTTCTTTCCGAGAATATCGAACCAAATGTTCTAGAACGGGTTTGGTTTTGTAGGCTCCGATACTTTCATGGATTTGGCCTTTGGGTCCTGAAGACTTCGTCTTCTTCTTCTTGTTGTTCTTCTGGTTGTCCATGGTAGCTGTGGGGTTCGAAAGCTTAACCATGGAAGAGAGAGAACACAGAGAGAGTGACGTTGAGGAGAGGCGTAGATTGGAGATCTCTGAGAGAGTGAGAGTGTTGGTGAGGACTGAGGAGAGGCAGAGAAATTGTGACGGTGAGTGAGCGAGGTTTAGGTTTTTTTTTTTTTAATTTTTTTTTTATAACGGGTCGGGTTTGGATAATATCCATACCCTACCCAAACAATTCGGTAATATCCATACCCTACCCGATTAAGTTCTACCCATGAAGAACCGGGTATTACCCAGAACATTTGGATCGGGTAGGTTGGATATTCATTACCCAATGGGTATGGCCATCCCTACTCCTAACAGAAGATTCACCTAATGGAATGTGGAGAATTTCTTGTATAAACTAGTTCATTCCATGCATCTCTACAAAACCATAAAACCATTCCTTCTCTGATCACCCAATTTGTTTCTGTTCTCGCATGCAACTTATAAAAGTCATGATCTCCTTACTAGAGAAACCGCTTCCCAATTGCATCAATAATCTAATTCGAGCTATGTTCACCACTGTCCTAATTATCATTCTTGTGTTGGCTTCTTCTTCCCAATTTGCTATTTCTTCCTTTGCAACTTCTCCTTCCAATATGGGACGAGAAACAGAGGCTCTACTGGAATGCAAAGTGAGCCTTGAGAACCAAAGCCAGTTTCGGTTGTCTTCATGGGTTGGAAACATCCCTTGCCAATGGGTTGGAATTTCTTGAAACAACTTTAGCGGCATCTCTCATATCAGCCTCACACGTTCTGCTTTAAAAGGTACGCTCCACACTTTCAGCTTCTCATGCTTACTCAGTCTCCCAAGTCTTGATCTCAGCCACAACCTACTCTTCGGTACCATTCCTTCCCACTTGGGCAACCTTTCTAGGCTAATCTATCTTAATTTATCAGTCAATCATCTCTCTAGAAGAATTCCATCTGAATTATGCCAACTAACAAGCCTTCGCATATTAGATCTCCATGAAAATAACATCACTGGATCCATTCCTCATCAACTTGGAAAACTCAACTTGCTCAATGAGCTATCTTTGTATAGTAACAATCTCACAGGTTTAATCCCTGTGTCAATAGGAAACTTCAGAAACTTGATCATTCTGGATCTTTTTGAAAACAAACTTTCTAGTTCCATTCCTCAAGAACTCGGAAGGCTAACATCTCTTAGGAGTCTCCTTTAAATGGAAACGTCCTTGCGGGCATGATACCTATATCATTTGGAAACCTGGGCTCCTAACCCAATTAGATCTTAGTGAAAATAAACTTTCTGGATCAATTTGTAATGAGATTGGGATGCTTAGATCTCTTACTTGGCTTTGTATGCATAACAACAATCTCTCAGGTTCAATTCCTACTTCTATAGTAAATTTAGGCAACCTAAGTGTTCTCTACCTCAACGACAACAAACTTTCTGGACCCATACCTCAAGAAATTGAAAAGTTGGGATCTCTTCATCAGTTGGGTCTGTATACGAACAATCTTTCTGGCCCAATTCCTACTTCTATTGGAAACTTGACCAACCGGTATATGCTATCCCTTTGTCTCAACAATCTTTGGGTATCTATCCCATCCTCAATCGGGAACATGAAGAATCTCACAATCTTGGGGCTTTGTATATCTCAGTTATTAGGCAATATCCCATTAGAAATAGGAAAGCTCAAATTTCTTACCAGTCTAAAGTTGTTCACAAATGAACTTAATGGCTCCATCCCATTCGAATTTAATAATCTTACAAATCTGTCGTATTTGGAATTGGAAGAAAACATGTTGTCCGGTTATCTTCCACGAAATGTTTGAAATAGTGGATCCCTTCGAAACTTCACGGCATATGACAATTATTTCATGGTTCTATTCTGTTGGGAAATTTAGACCCCGGTTGATAGAATTAACAAGTTTTAAACCCAAGTTGTTAATTAGATTTATTATGAATAAACTTGTTAAAACAAACAAACATCAATATCATGTCAATAATGAAAGCAGCGGAAAAGTAAATAAGACAAGATATGATGACCCAGGAAAACCAATGAAACCAACCAGTTTCACAGTAAAAACCTGGGGGGAAACCTTCCCGAAAAGCAATCCACTATAGTAAAGAGAAGTTTCAGATCTAGTACAAAACCTTTGTCCCTAGACTCTACAATCCCCGTAGATGAACTCACAGCAGAAACCTTCTACTGCTTCAGAACCTCTGAACTCTTCAATATATGAACGCCACCCTTTGATGCACGAATCCCAATACGTGACTCACTCCTTTGCACGAATCCCAATACGTGACTCACTCACCAACTTAAGGAAGAAGAATGTTGGATGCAAAGTTCTTCACTTCATTAACAATGAAGATCAAGAAGTACTTGGTTACAAAACCCTAAGGCGCAAAGACGCAGTAGCTTCTTTTAGAGAGAATAATCTTTTGAATATGTTCTCCTTGTATTCTCTTATTCTCTTGTGTGACGGCCTCTAAAATAAGCCTTATATGTGTCTAGGGTTGTGAGAAAAGAAACCCTACTCAAATACATAAGCCTGGCCCAAAAATCAAAAAGCTGAAAATTCTGATTTCCCGTAACCTCGATCGATCGAGAGGTGTCGAGAGGTGTCGAGGTTTAATGAATCTCAACAGATAGCAGCTATCGAGGAGGTGTCGAGAAGGTGTCGAGGGGACAGAAACTTTCTTGATCGATCGACAAGCTATCGAGAAGCTATCGAGATTGCGATAAGAATCAGCTGAAGATCTCGACAGATAGCCAGGTGTCGAGGTAGCTATCGAGAGGTGTCGAGATTTAATGAACTTGCACTTCAGCTTGCTTTTTCTTGGACAGACTTGATGACTTCAACACTTGATCTTGAAACAAGGTTTCTTGAAGTATTAAAAACACCTAGAACTACCCAATTACAAGTAGAGTGCGTTTTGTCAAAAGGATTTGCCAATTTACATAAAATATGTCCTTAACATATTCCATTAAGTTTGAGAAATTACACTAGCTTAGTACGAGTGAGGCTTGAGAGAAACCAATTAAGTGGAAATTTATTAGAAGAATTTGGAATATACCCAAATTTGACGTATATCGATTTAAGTTATAACCATTTCTATGGAGAACTTTCTCAAAAGTGGGGGCAGTGCCAAAGTCTACAAAGCTTAAAATTCTCCAATAATAGAATTTCTAGAATAATACCTCTTGAGCTTGGAAGATCCACCAAGCTACACGTACTTGATCTCTCCTTCAATCATCTAGTTGGGCAAATTCCAAAGGAATTAGGAAAGTTGACACCAGTGTTTCACCTTAATCTGGGTGATAATCAACTTTCAGGTAGTATTCCAGTGGAAATTGGAATGCTACCCAATCTGCAATTTCTTATTCTCTCAGCCCACAATTTAGCAGGATCATTTCCTAAACAAATACTGAGGTGCAAAAAATTATTGAACTTCAGCTTAAGCAAAAATAAAATTAGAGGAAGTGTTCCCACTGAGATTGGTAACATACAATTTATTCAAATGTTTGCTTTAAGTGAGAATTTGTTGATTGGAAAAATACCACCACAGCTTGGAGAATTGCGAAGCTTAATTAGAAACATTGAATCTCTCCCATAATGAGCTCTTTGGTTCCATTCCAACCACTTTTAGTGAAATGTCAAGCTTGACCAATGTCGATATATCATACAATTGCTTGGAAGGTCCTCTACCTAACAATAAAGCCTTTAGTGAGGCTCCATCCAAAGAATTAAGAAATAATAAAGGTTTGTGTGGCAATGTCTCTAGTTTAAAGGCTTGTCCCTCTTCCATTACTTGGAGCAAGAATCTCTGTGAGAAAAGGAAAAATAATGTTGTGATTATCTTTCTTGCTCCTATCTTAATTAAGCATAATGTTTCTCTCAATGATTGTATTTGGGATTCTTTACATTGTTTTGAAGCACCCAAGACTAAGGAACAAGATAAACAATGCAAGAGAAGCACAAAATAGTAATATATTTGCAATCTGGAGCTGTGGTGGGAAAATGATGTATGAAAGCATCATTGAAGCAACAGAGGAATTTGACTCCAAACATTGTATTGGAGTGGGAGGGTGTGGAAGTGTTTACAAAGCAGAGCTATAATCAGGTCAAGTTGTTGTTGTGAAAAAACTTCATTTAGTACAAGATGGTGAGATTGCCAATGCAAAGGGTTTTGAAAACAAGATTCGTGCTCTTCTAGAAATTAGGAATCGGAACGTGGTAAAGCTTTTTGGCTTTTGCTCACATCCACAACAATCATTTCTGGTTTATGAGTTTTTAGAAGGGGGCAGTATGAAAGATTTATTGAGCAATAAAGAAGAGGTAGTTAGTTTTGATTGAATCATAAGGGCAAATGTTGTTAGAGGCTTGGCTGATGCTTTATCCTATATGCATCACAATTGCTCACCTCCTATAGTTCATCGAGGTATATCTAGCAAGAACATCTTGTTGGATTCAAAATATGAGGCACATATCTCAGATTTTGGCATAGCTAGGTTTTTGAAGCCTATTGGACTTCATTTGCTGGAACATTTGGATACACAGCTCCAAGTAGTATAATTTTTTCCTTATTGGCCTGCTTAGCCCTCTAGAAATACTTATCTCCAATTCATTTAAAGTAGTGACAATCATACTTCATAGTGGTAAAATATGTTTTTCATTTCACAATAGGACAAAGTTTGGTTACAACATTGGTATTAGCCAATGTTTACAACTCACACTATAAAAATTAATATGGTTGCATATTTGGAAAATCTAATTGATAGATTGTATGTTCTTATCATGCATGTCAAAGTGTAATCAAGTTTGTAGCTAAACTTTGTCCTTCACCATATTCTATGTTGTAGCCATTTCATTCTCCAAATTTTCATTTTTGTTGGAGCTTCGTCATGAAGGTAAACATGAGGATCCACTACAAGAAATCTGGGTTTAGGCGACGTTTTAAAAACGTCACTAAAACCCCAAAAAACGTCACTATAGTATATAGCGACGTTTTTTTTGCGACGTTAAAAAACGTCGCAATATAGCGGTCGCTATAGATCTATTGCGACGTTTCTAAAAACGTCGCCATATGTTACTCTTTAGTGGCGTTCAAAAACTTTTAGTGACGTTTTATAAAACGTCACTAAATAATATACCATTTTCGTATATAATGTAGGAAAATACATTTAGCGACGTTTTAAAAACGCCGCAAATAGTCACAACTATAGCGACGTTTCAAAAACGTCGCAAAAGCATTTATCCTCTTGTTTTATAGTGACATTTTTAAAACGTCACTATAGGATTGATTATTTGCAACGTTTTAAAGGCGTCGCTAAAAAGGATTTCCTCTTACTTGTTAGCGACGTTTTTAAAACGTCGCAAAAACCTGGTTTTTTTTTTTTTTTTTTTTTTTTTAATGCAATATAAACCTGCTTAAAAGTCAACAATATAACACAAGCTTGTAATAGATCAAATATACCTATTGATCATCAATATTCCACAATAACACATTAACCATAGATTCAATATATATATATATATATATATGTTTAATACCAATACATGTATCATCTTGAATTGAACAAAATACTTGTCCATCTACAAAAAATAAAAAACAACCACCTAAATTGTGACAATATTAAACAAAGTACAATACTTCCAAAATAAATGTGGTTGTAACAGAACACTTGTCTACCTATACCAAAAAAAAAACAACCACCCAAACTATGGCAATATTATAAACAAAGTACAATAGTTCCAAAATAATTGTGGTTGTTCAAAACAACTATGTCATAACCCATGGAGTCCTTAAAACACTGCATGTACCGCTATATGCTAGTTTCTTGATGGGATGAAGCATGTGATCTGTAAGGAGTTGGAGATTGATGATCTAAACCAAAACTACCCTGAATACAAATTAAAGTATCTAATAAGTTCATAAAGAATTCATTTCGAGTAACAAAATAATAGTTGCTATACTTAAAAAATTTAAAAACCAAATACATTCTTAAAACATTAAAATTTAATACTTGACTAGCTTCTGAAGAATGATTTTGCTGATTTTGCACTAGTTGCATCAATTGAGTCATTCGCTCCTCCAAGTTTTCATAACGATTCACTTTCTCCGTCAAAGAAGCCACTTGATTCTCCAATTGAGTCACTTTAGCATCCCTTTCTTGGGTTCTTACTTGAGCAATTGTAGGAGTGCTCTTGGCAGGATGCATACTTGGGGTTGGGCCAAATCCCACACCTCGAACACGACCATTGCGCTCATTACCAAACACTTGAGCATATACATCATCTGGTGCCCATGCAATACTTCCAGTAAGGTCGGATGACTGCACACGATTTGAGGACTCACTCAACAGTTCGTTGATTTTTGCCTAATATTCAAAAGTTGAACACAATAACACATTAGAAATTAACAATGTTAATAGATTCAATATTACACTTAGCAAATCATGATATTACTTACAATGTTGCTTTCTGCTTTAGTGTTAACAGGAGTACCATCTTTACGAAGATGGAGTTTTACATATACCTCTGCACGCTCTACAGGATGCCCAAGTGTTGTTACCTAAATTATGGTCATTACATTTATTTAATTAGGAATAATGGTTTCATACAAACTTAAGAACAATCTAATAAGTCATTTACAAGATAATTATTGAGTCATTACCATTTCTTCTGCATATGAAGCAAAGTTTTTTGAACCACCAGTATGTACATTTTTTTGCTTGGAACGACTGTTCTTGTTTACCAAAGCAAGATCCTACGTTCAAAAAAATTACATATTTAAACAAAGTATTATTTGAATATATTTTTCATGGTAGATATTCAATGTAAAATAAGGATATCCATATGAATGTTCTTGTTTTGATGATGATGTAGAACAATTAAAGCATATCAATATAGAATAATACCTTCATTTTTTGTAAATTCCAATGCTGAACAATGTCTTCATAATCTTCAAGAATTACATTTGGTGGTACTTGTGCTCTATTTCCTCTTCCTAGGAAATACTTCTTCTTCAAAGATGACTGTGGTTCCTCCAACATTTCGCAATTGTGGACAATGTCCTATTCTTAATTGCCTCCAACCTAGAAGATAGAATAATACACATATAGTCTATAACTTCCTGAATACCTGAACAGTATCCCATATTTCTTCCTTAAATTCATCTGGCATTCTTGTCCAATTCTTATACTTAATTGGGCACATTTGGGGTTTTCGTGCAATTGTACCCAACCAACCTGTGAAGTGCCTCCCTGCCTTCTTAAGTGGCTGATTTGAACTAGTTAATGGCAATTCAATCTTGTGATTTTCAGGGAGATTCCAAATGAGTGAGTACTTGCTAGCACCGCGAGTAGCACGTACTGGTAGTGGCACAACTGTAATGAGAATAAAACAATAAAAGCCATTGTCGTGCAATATGAGATGTTTGTCAAACAATATTAACCATAATCACAAACATGATCTTAGAAATATATAAAATACCTGGATTTGGTGCATTTGATGGATTAGTTGTGGATGATTGGCCAATTTCTTGTTGTGACTCATGATCTACATCTTCATTAGAGGCTTGTTGTGACGACCTTACCGAAACGTCACGTATAACTAAATCTTGCATTTTTGTTTATACCTTTAAGAACTAAAATAAACAAAGAAGATTTATATCCATTTCTATCCATATCTTCATTTACACAACAAATTCAAAACCACTTAGTTTCATAAACATACAAATAAAATTATACATAATCTTATATTATAATAAACAAACCATATCAAGTCTATCTATATCCTCATTCACACAAATGGACTAAATCTTGTATCTCTACAAACTTAAGCAAAAACCATGGAAGTAGAATTGCACATACACTTAAATATAGTTCACAACATATTCAAAACCACATAGTTTCATAAACATGCAAATATGATTACACATAATCTTAAATATACTAAACAAATCATATCAAGTCTATCTATATCCTCATTCACACAAATGGACTAAGTCTTGCAAGTCACACCAAGGTCCTAAGTGTAGACATAAAGAGTCAAATTTCCATCCAAATTTCTAAGAAAACAAGGCATAATCAACAACCATAACTCAACCATATCTATCCAAATTTCCAAATTTAATAAACACTTCCAATAAGGCAAGCTAAAAAATATACTTCTTTTCTTCCATATACACAAGGCTTCCTCCCCTCTTTTTCTCTTATTCGTCAAATTAACTTTTTTCTTCCCAAAAACAACATCAACCACAGCTTCTGATTGCGCAATGATTTCACTTCCTGGCACTACAACAGGAGCTGGACTGAAATCTTTACGCCCATCAAATGACGTATCATGATTACGAAATTCATGATCACTATCCAAGAATCGTCTATGTCCAATATAGCTGAATTTTCTTCCATGTTTTAACCAACGAGATTAAGGATCGTAGTTACAAGAAGGACATGCAAGAGCACCTTTGGTACTCCAACCTGAAATATCACCATATGCTGGAAAATCATTTATAGTCCACAACAATGCTGCATGCATTTGAAATGAGCTATTGGAAGACACATCAAACGTTTCTACTCCAACATCTCATAATTCCTTGAGTTCTTGTACTAAGGGTTGTAAGTACACATCTATATCGTTCCCAGGAGAGGTTGGACCAGGAATCAATAGTGATAACATGAAATAAGCCTTTTTCATACACATCCAAGGAGGAAGATTGTATGGGACCAACATGACTGGCCAAGTACTATGAGTAGTACTCATATTGGAGAATGGGTTGAATCCATCAATTGCTAATCCAAGTCTAACATTATGAGGCTCAGATGAGAATTCTACATACTTAGAGTCAAATGACTTCCAAGCTTCAGAGTCAGCAGGATGCCTCATTAACCCCTCATTTGTACGACCATCAACATGCCATTTCATGTGGGGAGCTACTTCGGGTGACATAAACAATCGTTTCAACCTTGGCTTCAAAGGGAACCACCTTAAGATCTTTGCAGCTTTCTTCTTTACCTTCTTGGAAGGAGCATTTTTATTTTTTGGAATCCCGGCCTCGTTGCTTGCCCACCTTGAAAGGTTACAATTTGAGCAAGCTTCGAGGTTGGAATTTTCCTTCCAAAACAACATACAATCATTGGGGCAAGCATCAATCTTTTCATAACTCAAACCTAGATCCCTAATAATTTTTTTTGCCTCATAACAGTCTTTTGGAAACTTCGCACTTGAAGGTAATAGCTCTTGCAAAAATTCAAGCAAGAAGGTGACTGATTTGTTACTCCAACCAAGTAGACACTTCAAGTGGTACAAATACACAATGACTGACAATTTGCTAAACCAACCTTCATAACAAGGTTCCTCAACATCTTTGAGCAATTTGAGAAATTGGAGTGACTCTTCATTAGGACCTTGTGTAGGTTGTTCCATATCTTCTTCCATTGGTTCGGGCACCATATCATGCATAGGGAACATGTGATGCAACATTTCACACATATTACTATTTTCATTTGAGTTTTCTTGGACAGAAGTACTAGGAGTTCTAACAGAAGTCTTTCTAGATGATGATTCCCCGTGAAAAATCCAACGTCGATAACCCCTACAAATCCCATGTGATACTAGATGAATTCGTACAACATCTATAGCCAACATTGTTGAATGTGCACATTTTCGACATGGACAAACAATCGTACCATCTCGTTGTGCATGTTGAGATGCAAAATTCAAGAATTGTGCAACTCCAGTTCTATATTCCACAGATGTCCTATCTCTAATGTCCATCCAACTCTTGTTCATAGCTATAGAACAAATTTACACAATAAATACCTATAGCACAATATCATGAAAGAATAAACTAACCATTAGTCCATATTTCAGTTACTCTAACAAAACAAACCTATGCTTCTAAGAAAACAAAGCAAAATTTTCAAATTTGAGAAAATGACTTGCAAGTCACACCAAGGTCCTAAGTGTAGGCATAAGGAGTCAAAATTCATAAGTAATTTATTAATACATTTGGTAACTAATCAATATCTCTTGATAATTGCCATTCAATTTGCATGTTCGACATGTGAAAGAAATGAAATAATCAAACTACAATCTATCACAAAACAATTATCAATGCAAGCCACCCGCTTGCTCCAACTAAACAATCCACCACAAAACAATTATCAATATAACAATATAAAATGCTTACAAGTATTGAAGTCTAAAAAGTAATCAACAACCATAACTCAACCATATCCATCCAAATTTCCAAACTTAATAAACACTCCCAATATGAATATAAACCGCCTTATAACACCATGCAAGCCACCCGCTTGCTCCAACACAACAATCCTCCCAATACAATTGTAGTAATCACAAATATAGAATGCTTACAAGTATTAAAGTCCAAAAAGTAATCAACAAATATAACTCAAAAAATATCCATCCAAATTTTCAAAAAATAGTAAACACTTCCAATATGAATGTAAACCACCTTATAGCACCATGCAAGCCACCCGCTTGCTCCAACTCAACAATCCACCCCAACGCAATTATCATAATCACAAATATAAAATGCTTACAAGTATTGAAGTTCAAAAAGTAATCAACAATTATAACTCAACCATATACATCTAAATTTCCAAATTTACTAAACACTCCCAATATCAATTGTAACGACCTTATAACACCATGCAAGCCACCCGTTTGCTCCAATACAACAACATCCAACATAACTCAACAACATCCAAATTTTCAAAAAGAAGTAAACACTTCCAATATGAATGTAAACCAACTTATAGCACCATGCAAGCCACCCGCTTGCTTAAACTCAACAATCCACCCCAACACAATTATTAACATTTCAAGTACAAAGTTTTAAGCAGAAATTACTTACTATGCTCAAGACAAGAAATCACCTTTCTAAAAAAAGTCCAAGCTTATCACAATAAATGAGTACTTAACCTGCAAAATAAAAGAGGACAATTAAATAATGTGGAAGGCAAATAAATGTGCCATTGCAGATAATTTTTATGAGTTAGGACGTGGAACAATTAGGCAAAAAAATAAAGAACCACTTTGCAGAAAATATTTGAAGTTTAATTGTATCTAAACTTTGTCATTTGGTACATATAAGGAAACTTACCCATTATGCCTAAATGTCTCAACTGAAAAAGATACTTCAAATCATCCAAATTTTGCATATGAGAATGCTATTGCAGAAAATTTTAATTCCTCATGGTGCATGAAAATTTAGTAACAATATATATATATATATATATATATATAATGAGTCAATAGTTCCAGCTCATTAAAAATAATGCAAGAGTTCAGAAGTCAATAAATTGCCATGAGTCCATGCAACATTTAATGCAAGATTCAGATTTCTTCACGCATGCTTACATGTTGAATTGCATGTCTTTGGCTTTGTTGATCAAGTCAAACTTTCTAACATATGCATACATTTATTGCCAAGCTTGCATGTCAGAATTTTTTCCTTGCTTTTTGACAATTCATGAATGCCAATGGAGTCATACATTTCGGCTATGAAGAAAAATGCATGAATTTAGTTTATGTTAGTGTTGTTCCTTGCCTCTTTCTTTGACAATTCATAAAGAGCATTTAATGCTTGCTTGTAATGTCAATCCACTGACATTCCACTGACATTACAATTCAAGCCATTTCAATAGAATGAATTCAAGCCATTTAGCCAATGAACAACACAAGATTAATTTATCACAGTTAAAGAGAACATCCAACAATCAAACAAACAAATTCGACACAAATTTTGACAGTGGAAATCACAATATAGTAAAAAAAAAAAAACTAAAGGATCCCAATGAAATCATTTTCTCCAATGACATATTCGGTATTCCATAGCGGAAGTCCACCAAACTGATGGTTAGCAATGTCAATCAATTTTTCCTGCTGAATTTCTTTAGATATTGTATTCTATTGCACCATTGAGATTAAAAAGTTATTGCTTTATGTGCCTAATTCCCAGTGGGATGATATGGGATGGGTTCATAGAGGTTTGGACCTTTAGTATTTTGCATTAAATGCTTGAGAAATTAGAATATTTAACATTTTGACATAGAGAATTTGATCTAGGTAAATTATTGAGATAGTCAGCCAAGTGTTTGAAGTCTATTGCTTTCTATTCTTTATTTGGAACAAAAAAGGTTTCCTAACACTCCTTAAAAACACGAAAGTTTAAGAATAACTTGATAAAAGTTCTCATAAAATTTCAACTTAGGCTATCCCCATCAAGAAAACTAGCCAGACAATACCAATGGTATAAGCCGCATGACTTTTTGGACAAAATTATATTGATGAAATAATGTATATGAACAATATAATATAAAGCCATTCAATTTCAATCCCACTGACTTCATATTTGGTCTTCTTTCCTTCTTTCTTTTTCTTTTTTCCTTTTCCTTTTTCAAGTGATTGTTCTTTTTTAATATTTTCTTCTTTCACATAGCATTGAAGTTTTCTGTAATTTTTGAATTTGTTGTATTATTTTGAAGTGCTTACATGTTATATACTTTCCATGGCATTTAGTTTATAAAGAAGAGATAAGAGTTTACACGAAGAAATAAAGCCAGAAAAGAAAAAAGAAGAAACTAATTACAGCCAAGCAAAACCCAAACCACAACATCCAAAAGTCAAACACCCTACCCACACAAATCCATAGCCAAACTCCAAAAATCTACCAAGAACAAAACACAACCTCAGTAAAAACCCAAACACCTTAACCGAAAAAAAAAAAAAAAGAGAGAGTACCTGAACCTGAAGGAAGGCAAGCTTAGGAAGTGTGACAAGAATGGAAGAGTAAATGAAGCATCAAATGTGAGGAGCAAAGTGGCGGTGGGTGGTGGTGGAGGTCGACGACGGCCGCGGTGGCTTTGAACGTGAAGGTGGGTGGTGGCTAGAGCAGGTTGGCGATCTAGCGTCGCCAGCGATCTAGGGAAAGAGTGATCTGATCGGCGGCTAGACTAGGGTGGAGAGTGAGAAGAGAAGTTATGAGGGAGAGGGAGAAATGGGTACACGAATGGTCAAAGAAAAGAAAGAAAAGGAAAAAAAAAAGAGTGGGAAATGAAAAAATGGGGAAAGTTTGTGCGGGAAGACTAAAAATTCTGGAGGGAAATATAGCGACGTTTTGATGGAACATATGGTGACGTTTTATAAACATCGCTATAAATGGGTTAATTCTTTTTCTCTTTTTGCCGATGGAAGTACAGAGTTTTGCTAATAACTATAGCGACGTTTTCTTTAAACGTCACTATAAGCAAAATAAATGCCGCTGAAACAGTACTTTTTGCGACGTTTTAATAAACGCCGCTATTTCTCTGTGTTACAGCGACGTTTTGTAAAAAAACGTCGCAAAAGGACATGCTTTAGCGGCGCTAGCCAGAAACGTCGCAATATACTACTTATAGCGACGAATTTAAAAACGTCGCTAAAAAAAACGCCGCCTAAACCCGAATTTCTTGTAGTGATCATGGTTTGCTCTAAATATTTATCACTTAGTTAATAGCTAAGTGATCAAGCTATGGATACTTTACAACATTTTCAATATGAAATGATAACTCAAAATAATTTTTTGATAATTACAAATTACTATGAAATTAATAATTCACGAAACAGTAACAAAGTCATAAATTTTACCGTAGGGTCAAGTTGTATGTATTAATGATTTTTAAATCAACAAAATAAAACACACACACAGAGATATATATATATATATATATATATAAATTAACTAATTAATTAATGTATAATCTATATTTAAAGCATATCTTTAATATGATTTCTTTTAAATATATATTATGTTACTTATATAAAATAAATTTCATCCAGTCAACTCTATAAATTGACCCCAGTTAATTAATTCAATTACTTAAGTTGATTAATTAGGTTAAATTACATGCAATATCGTGGAGGCACGAACAAATCACCAAATAATTTAGAGTACAACAGAAAGTAATTTGACACAATGATTTGTTGACTAATGAGGAAAATCTCTCACAAGGCAAAAACCTCATTGGATGATTTTTAGTTCATCACTCCCAAGAATCACTAATCAAAATCAAAAGATTACAAGTACAAGAAATCTTACCCTAAACCTGACCTATCCTAAAGTACCTTCCTACAATAGAATCCTAACACCAATTTTCAGTTGGTCTTGATTTTGTAGAGACTTCTTCCTTTTGCACAGATCTGTGTATGTAATTAACAGCTTTGCATGAATCCCAGTACGTGACTAACTTCACAGCAACCCTTTTGATTGTTGTAGTTGATTTGCAATAGCTTCACATAAAAAGACCAATAAGATCTTCAATTGTTAATGCCAGAGACTTTGCTTGGTACGGAACCCAAAAGTGCATAAGAGTCACACTAGGATCTCTTTTTCTTCTGTTTTTTGAACTCACAAGTTCAAAAGATGGTGACTAGGGTTTCAATAAGAAAACCTTATGAAACATTAGGGTTAGGATTTTCTTTCTCTACCACCTTATTTAAATAGGAGATTAATGGACTCTCCTATTCCTATTATGTTCACATAAACCCATAAACAATAGCTAATTAGAATCCAAACGTTGTAGGCTATATTCTAAAATCTCGTAAATTGATAAATCAAGAGGTTTCGAGCCAGGTGTCGAGCTTCATTAAATCCCGATAGCTTGCTAAGTATGGAGGAGGTATCAAGACCTGCAAATTCAACTTTTCTTCACTTGTTTCTTTATGTAGTCTTCATGTCTTCAATAATATAATACCGCCTTTTTTTTTTCACAAGACATACTTCATGATATTCTAGAATCCAATTCCTATCTGGGTTTAACTTTTCAGTTTCAAAAATTTCCAAGAGTAGATCAAAAACCTTCTAAAAATCTATGTTACCATTAGTAGGAATATAAAAAGAAGTCATCTTATATTTAAAGTAATTTTGAAGTGAAGCTTGATTAAAATAACTTAAGCTAACTATCATAATACAAAAACATGCAATAAAGATTCCATATTCTTAGGTTCTAAAGACTTAGGATTTCATGTATTTAGAACTCTAATATGTATTGTTGGCAAACCATGATCAAAACAGGTTGTTTAGTTTTGTTTAGACTTGCTCAAAGTTGGTTCTTTTATGTAAAGTTGGAATCGAGCTGATGCAATAGTTATTGTGCATCTCGACCTGGCTCGATCAATCGAATTTCGCACAGTATGCGTTTTTGCTGCATAATTCCAACTCAGCCCTAACTCCTAAAACGTTCAGGGTTTTATGTTTTTTTCCTAGGTATATAAGGCAAACCCTAGCCACGTTTTAGATGTTGCTCATATTGCTGTTTGTGTGAATCTCTTGTGAGATCTGTGAGGAGCTTTCCTTCACACAAGCTTAGGGTTATCAAGATTCAAGATTCGTTCAAGAACTTGATGATCATTCAGTTGTTGCCATAAGAGCTTAAAGATACACAAGCGGGAGTGCTTGTACTTGCTGGAGAATCCAAGAAAGAAGGAGTTCGTGGTTTCGAAGCTTGCACGTAGTTGTGTCAGTAAGTTTCTACTGGTGAGTAGCAATAAGATGTTAGTGGTCTAAGTCTTTTTGTAAAACTTCGATTTTTTCATAGTGGATTCAGGTTTACCTTGAGGATAGCTAGGTTAAATCCTCCTCAGGTTTTTACTGGTGTGGTTTTTTTGGGTCATCATATCTTTGTGTTATTTATATTTCCGCTGCTATATACTTGATATGATTGTTTGATTGTGATAACCTAGATCTGGAATTTGGACTAAGTAATAACTTGGCTTGTTAACTAGGTTAATCCAATAGTGTTTTAAGGGGTCTAAAAACAAACACATATTAATTTGAAGAAGGGAATAAGACTTACAACAATGAGTTTTCTATCATTCGGCCTTCTTTTACCACCTTTATTGCAGCAACAATTGCTACACCAGATGATATCCCCACTTGAAATAAACATGCTCTCACATTCACCACAGATTTTGAAAACTAAAAGGACCAGCAAGTAGCAACAAAGTAATAAATATCCTTTCCCACCTAACCTGATTCTTGATATTAGCTTTCAATTTATTTGGACATTGTATTGTGAATGACAAATCATTGAATATTTAAGAAAAATTTTAGTTACATATCTTTTAAATAAACCAAACCCAAAAAAAAAAAAAAAAAAAAAAAAAAACAATGTTGCAAGCACAGTATTGATATCAAGTGCTAAACAACAAAGTTTTAAAAATAACAATATAATCATAAAAGCCAGACCGAGGTAGTATTAAAACAATGTAATGTTATTTTACACACACATATAGAGAGTTTGAGTAATAATCAATATTCACCAAGTGTGTGTAGATGCTTTTACACCTTGCAAAGCTTTGGTATGCTCGCTAATTATTTAGTCCATCTTAGTCTTTTCAAATCATTCTTTTACAAATAATAACTTAATGGTGGGTACATATGATGCACATATTATGATAAGTAATTAATCCAACAATTGGCTTGGGGAAGGATTAAATCCAAAAATACAATAAGGGAGTGTTGTAGAATGATAATAGACCTCAAACATATATGAGTGAAAGTTAAAGCTTCCTTCAATAATTTGTAATATTTTATAATATTGATCATTTAAGCATTAACAAAATTAATGAATGCAGAAACAAACTATAAAGGCCATTTATAACTGGCATATATTATAATCTTTAGGTAATTTAATAATTTCATCCAAAGAAAAATTGGTTTAACTTAACAATATAATAGCTGTAGTAGTTTGTAGCTAACAAGGTAGTCACTGGAAAGAACATTTACTTCATGCAATAGAGACTTCCTTATTGTGGTTATTCATACAACTTATAACATTTATTTTGTACTGAATCAAATGTCATTAGCTAATTCTAGAAAGTATGACGTGAAGGAATCTAGTAATAAAGGAATTAACTGCATGCTACAGAGAACAAATTTAAGAACAATACTAATTTGTAGCGGGTCCTAATCAAGTGAATGTTAAGATGCATGCACTTCTGCCAGTAAGCTAATATCTATATTTGCATGATCAATAAAGGTTTTCCTTGTGTATTAAAATAACACAAAAAAGGCCAAACAAACAACTATAGAACATGCAAAATAATTTTGAATTAAAAGTTGTCCTAACAACATTTATTTGAAACTTAAAAGTAAATTAAATATTTGATACTTTTAACTTGATCATATTTTACTGGGTGAATGAAACTTACTCTCTTCCCTTGGTATCCCTATCACATAGGATTAAAAATTCTTAGGTTGGCTAGCGTTCATTATTTCTAGAATTGGTCCAATATTTTCCAACAGCTTCACTCTCAGTCATCACAACCCAAACTTTGGTGGTATTTATAGAGGAGCCTGACAAATTACATTGAAATAAAACAAACATGCCTTTTCACAATTACTTGGAGCCAAACAAATAAGCCTTTAATGCAATATAATCGCAATCATGTTGAAATAGTCTTTAAAGGCAAGAGTTATGAAATAAAACCTGAACATAATTAAATCAATGAGTTTAGCATACATCAGGAGCATCACATTTTTAATTTTTTATGCCTTGCTAAACTCATATTCATCTCCAACGCCACTGCAATTTTTTTGCATAGATGCATTAAAAAATCTTGTACCTTGAAAAATTACAAAATCCATTACTAAATCTCCATATCACATCATGTCCCTTTTTTTTTTTTTTTTTTGGCATTCTATTAGAAGTAGAGAGAGACTCACCATATCTTGTCATAAGCAAAAGAATTGTTGGTGTAGAATGTCGGAATAGTAGAGAACCAATGAACCTATGGAACAATAATAGAAAATTGGTGATCAATAATCATAGCAAGTCATTTTGCAAGAAAAAAGTTTTTTTTTTTTTTAAATAGTTTCTTTGCTAATAAAACTTACTGTAACAATGCATAGTTATTGCTTGGACAACTTCTACGACCATGTATCTAACCTCCTCAATTGTTTTGCCTTGAAACAATGCATAATTATAATCATTCCCTCCAATTTCTCCAACCATGAATATGGCTATTTTAAGTTTCTCAGCACAATTTATGAAACATTAAAAGAAACAAAAAAAGAAAAAAGAAAAAATGTAGATTTATAAATTTAACTTTGTATTATATGCTTAATTCGAATGATAGGCTAACCATCAGCATTGTGATAGATCCCATTGAAATATGTGGACAAAAAGATAATACTATACCAAGCCAGCCAAACTCATTGAAGTAAGGATATTAATATTAACAAACCAAAGAAATTAAAATCTAAATAAATTGAAAATTAGGATAGCATCTAAATAGACATTTTAATTCTCTTATTGCAGAAGACGCTTTATCTGTCACAGAGAAATAGCATTTTGTAATTGTAGAGAAAAATAGAAGAAAAAGAAAAAAAAAAAAGGGAAATTACTTCAGAAGTTGGAATCTAAACAATAGCAAATGGAATAGAAAGAATAAGACATAAACGAATGAAAGAACATAAATTAAGAATGGAATATTTGTTGTTGCAAGGAAGGAACAGTACAAATCTAACCCAAAAAAATAAAATCCAACCAAAAAAACCTAAAACTAAGTCATAAATCTTAGTTATACTCAAATCGAAGGAAAAAATTCCGGCTTTGAGACAGAAACCCAAAAACCCAAAAAACAAATCTAACCCAAAAACCTAAATCAGAACCAACTCATCCAAAATACCCAAAACTAACTCATATTTCTTAATGCATAACCAAATCAAAGGGAAAAAATAGTATGGCAAATTTCAGAAAACAAAAACAATATTTGAAGAGAAAAAAAGTATGCACTCAAATCGAAGGAAAAAAAATTATGACTTTGAGACAAAAACCCAAAGACCCAAAACACAAATCTAATAAAAAAAAACCTAAATCAAAACCAACCCAACCAAAATACCCAAAACTAACTCATATTTCTTAGTTCATAACCAAATCAAAGGAAAAAAAAAAAAAAAAAACATGGCAGATTTTCTGAAAACAAAAACAATATATGAAGAGGAAAAAAGTATATACTGTTGCAGAGACGGACTAGGGTAGAGAAAGAATAGAGGAAATTTTAAGCCCTCAAACATGTTTTTGTTTTAAACTGTGTGGATAGCACAGTAAATGAATAAAATATAAAGCCCTCAAACACTGCAACATGCGGTATTTTTCTTTAAAATCAAAATCAAATGTAACCCAAATACCTAAATAAAAATCAATCCAACCAAATTTCTCAAAACTAATTCATATTTCATACCTAGATCTAAGAAAGAAAGGAAAAAACAAATTACCGGTGGTAGTTCTCTCACCATCTCCGTATCTCAATTCTTGCATGCACCTTTAGATTACCAGTGTCGGTTCCAGTGGTCTAAGTCTGGCAAGGGAATGGACGGTGGTGGAAAATGATTGTGATGGCTGGTCGTACAAACTCTATCTCCTTCTTCATCTCTATATCACAAGCTTTTTTTTTTTCTTTTTCTTTTTTTCCCTTCTCTTTCTCTGTGTCGCAAGTTTTTTTTAGTATTGCAAGGCTTTAATTTTTTTTAATTTTATTTTAACCGGTTACTTTTTTATATACTCAGAAACTATCAAACCATCTTAAGATTGTGAAACAATATAATTTATCGTTTTTTAATTGTGAACGTGGCTGAAAGTTAGATAGGCATTTTTTCCTATGTGGCGGCATCTCCTTAATTACATGAAAATGCTTCTGCTTTTATATATATTAGCCATCCAACCCTTAATTGTTCTCAATATTTAATTAGCAATTTTTGAGAATGCCAAAACCTGAGAAACCAGTCCTTCTAGCCTCCATAGTCTCCATACTCCATAGTCGTTTCTCTTCATAGTTTTCAAATGGAAGTTGAGACTGTTAGGACATATGTGTTTCACTTGTTAAGAACATATGTCATTCTTTTATGTAATTAGCTAATTCTTTTGACAAAACGCACTTTACTTGTAATTTGGTAGATCTAGGTGTTCTTAATACTTCAAGAAACTGTGTTTTAAGATAAGTGTTGAAGTCATAAAGTCTGTCCAAGAAACAAGCTGAGAAGTGCAATTTTACTAAAGCTCGACAGCTAGCATGTGTCAAAGTTTAAGAAGCTGTTTAGCCCGTGTGCTCGACACCTACTCGTCAGCTGCTCGACACCTCCCATCTGTCGAGGTTTAAGAAAGAAACAGAAATTCTGATCTGTTTTCTTGGGATCCGTGAATATGTCTTTGGGCCTTCTTTTCTCCTAACCCTAGACATATAAAATGATTATTTTAAGGGTCGTCAAAGAAAACACAAGTTGCACAAGCTTTGAGAAAATTTTGTTTAAGCAAATTGTGACCGGTGACAAAGTTTCGCCCTAGTTCATCATTCTTAAAGAAGTTGCTGTGTATGTGCACCATAGGGTTTTGTGACCAAGCATCTTCTTGATCTTCATCGTGTGGATGAACTGAAGAACTTTGCAACCAACAATCTTCTCTAGTTGGTGATTGAAGTCGCGTACTGGGATCCGCACAATTGGTTAGTCACGTACTTGGGAGCCGTGCATCAAAAGGAGAAATTGTCACTACAGAACAAGTCCAATTGGGTATTGGGGTAAGGGTTCAACTGTAGGTTGGTATAAGGTACTGAGATTCATTTACTTGTAACCGCTTGTTGTGATAATAGTGGAATTTCGGGAGTGGTGACCTGAAAATCACCCGGTGGGGTTTTTGCCGTGTAGGTTTTCCCCATTTGTAAACAAATCACCGTGTCAATTTAATTTCCGCTGCATACTTAGTTTAGTTGGTGATTTGTTTGTGCTACCACGCGCTTTGCATGTTAATTAACTTAATTAATTCACTTGGCTAAATTAATTGGTTAATTTATCACAAGGGGTCAATACGCGTTTGGCCTATCAGAGACACTAATCACCAATGTCATCTCTTCTACACTTCAAGGTCACTTGAAAGATTTGGTCAAGGTTTATGTGGTTTTTCCAATCCAAAAGCCATATTATTCTATTAGGAATAGGATGGAAGTAAGACGGCGACTTTTTTCTTTATATAAAGTCATGATGTGTGTGGTGGAGAGAGAGAGAGAGAGAGAGAGAGAGAGAGAGAGAGAGAGCATAAAAACTTTTTTTTTTTTTCCAAGACATACACAAGAATGATAAAGTGGTGGCTACTACTAAATATTACTACTTCACCAGATTCCATTTTTTGCGATGACAGTGTATTAATTCATAGAGTCGTTCTTACATTTTCCCAATTTATTTTGAACTCAATTTTTGGGTATAAAATTGAGCGTTGTGATGCCTATTTTATTATAGGTATTGGCAAATCTTGTCCCCATGTTTTTTTAAATTTGGCATGTTGGTGTGAATCTTTTTTCTTGGTGCTTATGTAATATTTTTTTTATTTCACTATTACTTAAGAGTTATTTAATTTAATTCACACGATGGGACTGAAATCGAAAAATTCAATAGTATACTTTTTAGATTATAGACTTGGCTTTGCTGCTTGATTAATTGATTAGAAGTAGCCCAACCGAAATTTTATGAAGGCTTGATCTTCCAATAACCATGCTTGTTAATATAAACTGAAGTTGTTAACTGGTGTGCACTAAATCAAACTGCATAATTACACTAAGTGTATGAATCCCCAATATCCTTGGTTTCTTTATAACAATTAACAACTTTGGAGATATCTTTATGGGCATTCCATGCGAAGGAGATGGAAAGGGATCCATGGTGATTGGCTCGTCTGGATATAGTAAGGACCAATCATAATGGGTTACAATAAAATGAACAAAGATGAGGATATTCAACTTGGTCAGTTGGTACGCTGCACGCACTCTTGGGCCTCCTCCAAAGGGAATAAAAAGTAAAAACAAATGGGCTCTTTAAATCTACTTGGATTGAAACTTAGTGTGTCTTGAGAACAATCATCATTATAATAGGTTCCATATGTTGTCCACAGACCACAGTTACGGGCTTACGGCAGAGAAACCACAACCAAATATCAATTAATTAACTTGTTATGGGAATTTCAAATTTTTAGGTCCCTAATTTTTGCTTTTTTTCATTAAGATTCAAGTTTTCAGAGATTTACCAATTTGTCCATGTCAGAATGAAACTTGACAAGATTAGATTGAACCAACATATATACACACTATTCTTGGATATATTGTTTGAGTACGTAGTATATGTTGTGTGGATATGTGATGAGTTTTATATTGGACATATATTGGATTGATCTACTTTTTATTAACAACTACAAAGAATTTCGATTGTGACTAAACTAGTTATTTTTGAGGTATAACATTGATTTAAACTAGCGCTTTCCCCTGACGCCCAAGATTTGATTGGATATATGTTTGAGTGTGTACTCTCTTTGAGCACATACCATTTCAGCATTTCTGCAATTTCAATCGTTACCAAGAAGTCATCCTGTTCCATCTAGAATTTAGATCCATTTCACACTTTGTTCAAGCTCTTCTATTTCTTTTCACAAGCACATGGGGCATCAAGCATTTCTTTTAAGTGGAAGTCTAGCTTAAAGCTTAGGTAAGCTAAAAAGTCCAACTATTCCCCGTGATTTGATGATGATAATGATGACCACTTGAAGATTTTGCCTTTACGTAGAACTTTTAATATTTCTATTTCCTTGAGGAATACCGTTTTGAATATTTTTTGTTCTTTAATTATGTGTTAACTTCACTATAATAGAAACATTGTGACCCTGTTTTTTGCTTCGACATTGTAGATTTTATTATTATTATTATTATTAACGATAGTGTGTAAATATTAAATATGTTTCATCTTTCTATAAAAATTTCCAGCGTTTAGCCCCGGTTAGTAACTAGTAGAGGTAAAAATCTAGAAGAAATTTATTCAACAAACTAATCACTTTCAAACCAAAATTGTAAGGTCATTTCTACTCTAATTTTTATGACATTTTAGCATGTTGTTCCTGACGAAGATAGTTTCGTGTTGAATGGTGTTGCTGATTGAAATTCTTGGACATTTACTTGGATTTCAAGAAAAAATTTGTGAGAGCTGGAGAGGAATATTGTTGTAAATCCAATACTTGCGTTGTCTTGAAGCTATCGAAGAAAAACGACTTGTGCAGTCTGTTGCTAACAGGAACTCCGAGCTCAGATGAAAGAACTTTTTCATAGACTAGAGGTTTTT
This sequence comes from Quercus aquifolioides, assembly GCA_019022515.1. Classification (NCBI taxonomy): domain Eukaryota; kingdom Viridiplantae; phylum Streptophyta; class Magnoliopsida; order Fagales; family Fagaceae; genus Quercus; species Quercus aquifolioides. The sequence goes on from CM032329.1 coordinate 24,698,203, forward strand.
CTTTTTTCTTTTTTCTTTTTCCTTTTTTTTTTTTTTTTTTTTTTGAGAGAGAGAGAGATAGACTAGAGGTTTTGTAAGTAGTATTGTATCGCGACTATCTTAATGGTGGAATCGGTTTTACTTGTTTTTATTCTAATGTTAAAACTTCAACTTCCAATTAATGTCTTTCAAATAATACACTTTTTGTAATACCTAATAAGTTATAAAGTACTAAATTTGTGTATTGAATTGTCTTTGTAGTTTATAGAAAGAAAAAAAATTTAGTCATCTCATTTATTATTGACCCCTTCAAAGACAAATTTTTTGCTCCACCACTGGAATGTGACCTAGAAGAGGTTTTCTTTGTTGTATTTTCTATTCGTCAATATATGCTGGTCTCTATGCCCGTGTGGTGGTGATTTATTTAACATAGTAATTATCCAGTTTATATTTTTTTTGAATATTGAGTAAACAACTGCTTGGTTTAAGTCTTTATCCATTAAAATTTAAAATCAGTAGTAACCCATGCTAAGTTCTAAACATGTGACTTTCAACAAGCTATAAACCAAAGGCCCTTAGAAGTGTCCAAGGGGACCGAAATAGTGAGTAGTGACTACGGGTCAACACTAAAAATTGCCCATGTATCGTTACAAATAATAGGATAGGAGCCATATTAATTGTATTGACGAAGTCAGGCACATGGTTGTCTCAAATGTCGCAATCACCGACAAAGTTGAACTAGCTAGAAAATAGCATTGTGCAATGTATTTGATTAATATTATTATTTTTTTTTTTTGAATTTTTGTATGGAAAATATTATTTCTGATAACATTATATTTAATGTTAACAATTCTTACTACTACATGCTTTATATATATATATATATATATATATATAATTGACGAAGTATTTTTTACATATAGCATGTTTGTAGGAAAAACATGCAGCCACTTCATGCATTTTTGCCCAAAACTTGATAGTTTAGCCACTCAATTATTTCTATGGACAGTGAGTCAGTGACTATATATATAAACAGAAATTATGTCAAAGTTCTTCTATAACTACCCTCTAAGCAATATATTAAATTTTGTACAAATTATCCATGTCGGGGTCTCTACTCTATAGCGTGGTACCAAATTCTGGGTTTATGATCAGCGACGAATATGACATTAATTTTAGTCTCTAGCTACGGGTCTATGTATCGTAACAAATGCGTTGTATATAGGGCCCAGACTTTATTGACTTTGAGCGTGACTGTACTGTCCCCATTAATCACGATATTGACTACGACGTAAACCAACTAGTTGTGATATAAATGGGATAGTTAGGTGGATGATGAAAACAGACAGCAAACTCTTCTTTTCTTTTCTTTTTTGAAATTTTTTTGAAAACGACAATGCGTACTTTTCTTAAATAGAAAATTCTTTAGAGATAAGGAGTTCAAAAACTAGAAAAGTGGTACTAGATAAATCACTGAAGCAAGCGATGGAAACGTGTGAATTTTAGTAATATGAAGGAAATTGTCATGAAGATCAAAACTTATTAACCTACTTCGCTTTTTCAAGGAAATTGGTTTCATTTAGGGTTCTGTTTAGTCGAATTTGTTATTTATAATAAGTTTTCTTCCTATATCTTGGGAGAATTGATTTTGTAATTTTTCTCAATTCTTTTTTCTTTTTGGAGCCTTTTCTTATTCTCTAGCATAATTTTGTGTCTAACATGAATTAGGGTTTATTATGGTTTCCTAAGGGTCTCATAGTCACCCTATGACTTCCTTAAAATTTATATTGTAGTTGTAACTTATAAGATATATAATTCAGAATTTGTTGTATAAGAGGTTTTTTAATTTTCTTTCTCGTGGATTTCAAAAATTGTCCTTGTGAATTAAAACGCAATTATTTTAAGATGGATATGTTCTATTTCTTTCAACTTTTCTATCATCTGTATATAATAAATATAAATTATTTCATAAAGAGTCCGAATTTGGTAAGCATGGGTGTAAAACTCATGTTATACACCATCTAATAAGAAATTGCTACATTAACATTTTACTTAAAATTCAATATATCCTACCACACTTAATAACATCTTAATAAACTCTCAATTTGGTTGGATTTATATATGGATATTGGAATTGATTAAATGTAGTTGTGTTTATTCTTAAATATGTGATAAGATAATGTAGCATGTTGAGATTAAATGAGTAAAATATGGGTTTTACACTATATTTTTACAGAATTTAATCTCTTTTATAAAGGGGGTAATAAATGAATAATTATGCAATGGTATATTTGACTCATATATTACTCAATCCAAAACCCAGCCATTTTCCACCACTATTTATTTTATTTGTATGTTTCTTAATCTTTTCTCTTTTCAATTTTCAAACCATAGGATTCGACTTATCTATTTATTTCGTAGTGATATCTCTTGTAACTTCTTCTTTTCTTTTCTTTTTTTTTTCTTTTTTTTTTTAAGAAAATCCTCTTGCAACCTAATTACAAGCTAATTGGGCTGAAGACAAGCATGGAATCAAGCATTGCTTGCAAGTGGAAGTCCAACTTAGAGCTTAGGGAGAGTTTGAAGCTATAAAGTCCAACTATTCCACGTGATTTGATGATGATGATAATGGCCACTTGAAAATTTAGGTTTTATGTAGAACTTTAGTAGGTCTGTTTCCGTGAGGAAGTTTTGAATATTTGTCATTCTTTAAGGGTAACTTCACTCTAATAGAAACACAGTGACCATGTTTTTTTTCTTGGACATTGTAGAATCTTTTTCTTTTTCTTTTTCTTTTTTTTTTAATTAATGATAGTATGCAAATATGCATGTTTTATCTTTCCACAACTTCAAATTTTGTAAATCATGTAGTTTTACCAAATTTTGAATTTTAGAGAGTACAAATATATGTTGGAGTCTATGTTTATTTTTTTAGCCTGAGATATTTTGATCTTTTTCTATTTTAGAAAGAGTAAAATTCTTTAAAAATGGATAGTTTAGCTATCCATGTTGGGCTCTTTAGGTGGTAAGATTCTGAGTTAGGATCGGTTTATGTTCAATGATGAATATGAGATTATCATTCTATGAAAATTCTATGTGATGAATATTCAATATTCCACATAAACCAAAGCCTATTTAATGTGTCCAAGGGGCTAAACAAAAAAGAAAAAAAAATGCTATATCTATAATATTTTCACAACAAATCTTATAAAGTGGCAGGTTGTTATGAGTTGTTACTGATGGGCAAGAAAATAATTACCTATATATGATTTATTATAAAAATATTGTAAAAATATTGTATACATTGCACTTCTCAATAAAAATAATCGTAAAAATATGAATATGTTAAGTAATATATATAAGTGTAGGGTCAAGATTTGTAGCCTAAGCCTAAAAGAGATGGGATGTGAGCCCACTAAGCCCAAAACAATGAATTTGTAGAGAGTGGATGAGAGAACTAGGTTGTTTGTGAACTCAACAACAGTTAATCAAGATTTTAATAAAAGAACAAGTACTAAAACATTGGGAACTTGAATAAATTTAGGTCCAATGAGACAAATTATAGTTTGAATGGCTAAAGTCACTCTTGAAACTACAGTAAATTTTTCTTCTTCTTCTTTTTCTTCTTCCTTCAATCCCCCTCTCATGAGAGGTCCTTTACATTTATATAGTTTTCTTTTTGTCCATCTTGATCGTACACTTGTTCTTCATCTAAGCATTCACTTGAATATATGTCCCATCAAGTACTTTCTTTAGTTCTCCATGAGTGGTGCTAGTTGAGACTGCACTGTTCAGGGGTCTTCTCCACATAAATGCGGTCAGAAAAGTTGCTGCAGTACATTTAATGCGGTGGTAGCAGCTTTTCCCTTAGATATTTCTCTGTTCTTATCATCTTTATACGTGTATGAAATTCATCCTTATCGTTGGAACTTTCCGGAAAATTGCCTAAGCCACCCTGGTATTTGCTAGACTAGTATTCTTCGTATCCAAGAAGGATATACTTCTCGGACTATATTCTTCTATCACTTCCTTGCATGGTTCTCCAGTCCGAGGCCTTTCCCAATCATTTGCTCCTCCTCGGACGCACCCATATCTTCAAATAGGGCCCAAGGCCCAATACATAAATTTGGGCTTTTATCCCCACAATAAGGATCTTGGTTTACTCAAAATATTAATCGCTTAGTTAATAGCTAACTGATCAATTAATGAATAACACGTTTTCAATATGAAATGATAAATTAAAATAATTTTTTTATAATTAAAAATTACTATGAAATTAATAATTCAAGAAAAAATAACTAAGTCATAAATTTTTTTCATGGGGTGAAGCTGAATATATCAATAATTTTGAAATCAACAAAATAAAACACATAAATTAGGCAAAAAATGTAAATGACACCCTCTAAGTTTAGCTAAAATTCATTTTGGTCCTCTAACTTTACTTTCGTTCAATTGAGTCTTCTAAATTTTAAATTTATTCAATTTAGATCTTCTGTCCAATTTTTTGAAAAATTTCCCTTAAAAAAATAATTTTCACATGAAAAAAATATATAAAATTAATAAAAATATTTTAAATATTTTTTATGTAAGAATTTTTTATCAATGTATATTTAAAGCATATCTTTAATATGATTTCTTATAATGTTACTTTTAAAAAATAAATTTCATCTATCAATTCTATATATTGCAAGACAAAAATATATCTCTCACTAGTTATGTATAATTTTCTTTTAATTTATTCTAATCACAATTAATATTCTTTGAATATTTTAAATTAATTATTTTTTGTTAAATAATTTAAATATTAGATATATAATAAAATTTTCAAAAAATATAAAATGTTTACAAATCAAGTAATTTCAGAAAAATTAAATAATAAATGTGTCTTTTAAATGTCTTAACTTATACAACGCAATATAAGAGAAATATAATACTAAAAATACTAAATAATTATTTTTTTTTCCTGCGGATGGATGACAAATAGCTATAATTCTACTCAACATCTTATTATTGGATATAAATTTTGACAAATTCATCAATGAATTACATTTTCTTCATATATCCTTCATGCTTGCAAAATTTCCATAAAATCAAAGATCAGTAACTATGTCATTAATTAAATGTTAAAATTTCAAATTTCTGTAATCTAAAATTATTTATAAAAAATAAGTTTATAAATTGAATGGTAAATAATATCCGATTGGCATGAAATTTGATATGTGAGTAAAAAAAAAAACATGCAATCCAATAATTTAATTTTCAAAGTATGTAACAATGTTAATTTTTATAATAGGAGTTGTAGCCATCAACAACATTCAAGTTGTTAGTCAAACTTTGTCCAAAGATAAAAAGAATTAATGAATATTGTAGGGTCACGTTTTGCAGCCCAAGCCCCAAAATGTATAGGATATCGGCCCAGTGAGCCCAGTACAATAAATTTGTAGAGAGTGGGTCAAAGAACTAGACCCTAATAAGTTGGACAACGGCGAGTATGGATTTGGAGGATGATTAACCAAAAACAAGAAGCACTAATCTGAATGAATTCATCATTCGAGAAGATAAGTTTTTATATAAATCAATTAAACAGATTACAAGTACAATGTTAATTGCTACAGTGTTCTTTCTTGATTCCCCCCCCCCCCTTTCCTTTGGAGCCTCCCCACTAATTTATACTATGTCTCTTCTCTAATTTTGGCCCTACACGTGTACGGTTGGTTGCTTATGCTAATACTTGTCCCATAAACCTCCTTCAGAAGTCTTTGGGGTGGTTGTAAGGCTAAAAAAGTACTGTTCAGCAATCACTTCCTCATCAATGCTGTTAGAGAGTTAGCTACAAAGCATTCAATGCGGTGGTAGCAGCTTTCTCTTGGATATTTTTGGGTTCCCATCTTTCTTGTACGTTTACAGTGCACATCCCTATCACTGGAGCTTCCTAGAAGGTCGCCTTAATTATTAGGATCTACATCAGATTCGGGTTTAGCTTATCCGAGGAAGTATTTCTTCTCAGACCACCCTCCCATTCATATCATACTCATGAAGCTCTGAGTTTAAACCATTCATTACTATTTAATCGTCCTCGAATCACCCATGTTCTCGGCCAAGGCCCAAGGCCCAATACCGGATTTGGGCCTTTACTCCTACAAATACGTATCTCTAACTCTCTAATTAAATACAAAATAAAAAAAGCCTTGGCCAAAATACACTTTGGTTTAAACTTTAATTAATGAGAGATTTTAGTTCCTAGTGTTTACAGTAATCTCTTTTAGTCCCATAGATAATGGCATGGCTAAACTTGAAATTGACATGTCAGCACTCTAGTACACATTAAGAACATAAAATAATCACTTATCAAACTGCTTAATATTAAATAGGTTGAATTGACACAAATTCAATCCATTTAACTTGCTTCAGAAAAAAGCACTTGATTAATATTGTTATAAATTTTAATAAACAACTAATTTAATACAATCTCATTACATCAAAATACCTATTAAGCATTCAATTTGAAGTTTACTAATAACATCAAATACTTAAAACACGTTGTCCAAAATAACATCAAAGCATTTTATAAATAATAAGTCCATAACGCAGTACCATCCATCTAAAAATAAGTTCTTTACATTATAGAAGAAGTACATTCACTTTAACTCAAATTCAAAATAACATAGTTCCACAAAATATAACATGCATCTAGAAATACGTTTTTAACATCCCAAAATAAGTGCATACACTTCGGCCCAAATTCAAAATAACATAGTTCAACACAAATATAACATCTACAAAACTTGCCAAATGATATGTATAAAAACTATAACATAGTTTATGTATTTCTTATTTTCTTTCTAAATTTAAAATATAGGTTGGATATAATAGGTATTTGACAAATCTAAAAAAATGAATATTAATTTATTTATTATACGAGTTAAATAGACTGTGGTAAATAGGTCATTTCAAGTTGACACAAATAAATTGGTGTGTCAAATGTGCCAATTACAGGTCATGCAAGTTGATCCACTTAGGACACGTTTTTTATCGCATTGTTTTTGGGTATACTTGTTTTTGGTCCAAACCCGCTAATGAATTAGTTTAACTTGTAAAAATTTGTGTCGTGTTCGTGAGTCATGTCAAATATTGATACCCATAACATGTCATGCCTTAAATTTTTCAAAAAAAAAAAACTCTATTCATGTATCTGTAGTCGGTACCTGTATAGGTAACCGTGCAACTTTGTAAACGACTTCCAACAAATTAGTAAAAAGCTCTTCTAAATGCACAAACTTTTTAATTTCTTTAGCAACACGCTTTAAAAGCAATATCTTGACAAAAAGAATTTTGTAGTGCAATTGGCAACACTTTTTGATGTTTTCAACATTGGGTTCCTGATATCTTCAATATTTAGAGTTCAAATCTTTCGTTCCCTAATTATTAATTGCAAAAAACAAAAGAAAAATTAACATCATTCGTAAGTATTGTATACGCCGGGTGTGCCGTGAGTTGTGGGAGCAAAATTACTGAAGTTGTCAAGTTGATGAGAGTTAACATCCTAGAGTCATTCCACTAGAGAGGACAACGGTGAACCTATATTTTGAAACTTTCTTTTCATGAAAGATGGCTGTATCGTTTGATCCCAAGATGTGCTGTGTGATGATGGTGGTTTTGCCAGTCAATGAAAGACTGTGTGTGAAGAATATTTACTACTAGGACAAGCCAGTCCCATCGCCTTAGCTAGAGGGGGCACCGAGATGGTCCCTATATGTCGACATTGAAAATTGGCCATGTATGTATAGTCACAATTGGCTTTTGTTGGGATTGATTTTATTGGTGTAGTCAAGCCGTGGTTGTACTTGTCCCAATTGTCACGATTATTGACAGATAGTTGAAAGTTTGTGCAATGCATGGAATAAAAAATCATAATATAACCTGAGATTTTGTAGGAAAATGTTATTTCTAATAATATTTCCAAATTAAAAGAACTTATATTTAATGTTAACCATTATTACTACCTCACCATTATTGCGTTTTTTTTTTTTTCCAAATAAATTTTTTGGTTATAAGATGTGATTATGTGAAGATACCCTTGTATAATTAAGTATTGACTTTTTAAAACCCTTGTAGTTTATAAAATAAGGTAACTCATCTTTATGATTGATGTCTATCTCTTTCTCCATTTTTTTTTTTTTTTTATAGATATAATAGAAATTTAATTTATAACGTTTCATGATAATTCATTTTTATCATTAAATCAAGATACAAATTAAATTTTAGTATAGGCTAGTTTTGAACTTAAAATTTTTTATTTGAGGATAAGAAACTTTGCCAGTTAAATAATTACAACTCACAATTTTTATCTCTTTTATTGGATAAAAAACTGACCATATGGGTAGCACGTGACTCCAAAAAAAATGAGAAATGATATGTCTATAACAATTTTACAACATTTTTACAACAAATCCTAAGTAGCGGGTTGTTACTGGTTGTTATTGTTGGGGTAAAAAAGTAATCTTAGTGTTAGTTTCAAATTTGAACCAATAATAACTAACCACCTGTGATTTGTTGTAAAAATATTGTAAAATTGTTGTAGACGTAGCATCTTTAAAAAAAAATTGCATAGTAAAGCCTAATTCATTTATTCACGTGCTTTTTTCGGCCCATTAAAGTAATTACTTACATGTCAAAAGAATATTACCATTTTTAATAAGTAATATAAACATAATTATTAATTATTTTAATAATTAAGAAGTTACATGTCAAAAGGATATTACTTTTTTGATAATAATATAAACATATATTGAGCCAGTTGATTCAAACACAGTGTGTACGTAGCATGTAAATTTTACAATATTAAAACACAAATTATATTATATTATATAATCAAACTAATTGAAATAAATATTAAATTTTATTTTAGATTACTTGAAGGCTTTGATAATAAATTTTGGTTAATGTACAATTTAGATTTCTTAAAACTTTAGCTATAATGTTTTCAAAATTATTCAATATTTGTGAAACTCTCTTCTAAAATGTAAGTATTAAGTCTCATCATTAATTTAATTAGTGAAATATATACTTAGGGTCCATTTGGGATCCATTTATTTTGTTGAAACTGAAATTTTTTTGCTGAAAGTACTGTAGATAAAAGTAAAAGTTAACTGAAATAGTATAGTAGAACCATGAATAGTACCTGTGGGGGCATCTTTTGCTTCAAGGAAACTCATGAGTACTCCTTGGCAAATTTTTGCAACCACCTAGGCCGTCCTCGGATGGCCTTGCATTCACCTCGGCATGCTTGGCATTCACCTCGGACGGTGTCCTAGGAGTCCCACATCGAAGGAAAACCCCCCCCCCACTTGCTACCTTATAAGCTTTGAAGCGAAGAGAGTAGTGTACCATTAGTTTATAGTTATTCGAATAACTAAACTAATGGTACACTACTCCCTTCGCTTCAAAGCTTATAAGGTAGCAAGTGGGGGGGTTTTCCTTCGATGTGGGACTCCTAGGACACCGTCCGAGATGAATGCCAAGCATGCCGAGGTGAATGCAAAGCATGCCGAGGTGAATGCAAGGCCATCCGAGGACGGCCTAGGTGGTTGCAAAAATTTGCCAAGGAGTACTCATGAGTTTCCTTGAAGCAAAAGATGCCCCCACAATAAAGGGCCCTTTTTAGGGAGATTTGTCCGCTTTGCAAGGCCAGGCCAGTCATATGCTGGCTCAGGATCCCCCTCACGGTTTTGGCTCACTCCGAGGATAGGACCAAGAATTGACTTGTAATCCCACATCGGAGGGAGTACCCTCCCACTTGCTACCTTATAAGTTTTGAAGCGAAGGGAGTAGTGTACCATTAGTTTATAGAATAACTATAAACTAATGGTACACTACTCCCTTCGCTTCAAAGCTTATAAGGTAGCAAGTGGGGGGGTTTTCCTTCGATGTGGGACTCCTAGGACACCGTCTGAGGTGAATGCCAAGTATGCCGAGGTGAATGCAAAGCATGCCGAGGTGAATGCCAAGTATGCCGAGGTGAATGCAAAGCATGCCGAGGTGAATGTAAGGCCATCCGAGGACGGCCTAGGTGGTTGCAAAAATTTGCCAAGGAGTACTCATGAGTTTCCTTGAAGCAAAAAGATGCCCCCACAATAAAGGGCCCTTTTTAGGGAGATTTGTCCGCTTTGCAAGGCCAAGCCAATCATATGCTGGCTCAGGATCCCCCTCACGGTTTTGGCTCACTCCGAGGATAGGACCAAGAATTGACTTGTAATCCCACATCGGAGGGAGTACCCTCCCACTTGCTACCTTATAAGCTTTGAAGCGAAGGGAGTAGTGTACCATTAGTTTATAGTTATTCGAATAACTAAACTACTGGTACACTACTCCCTTCGCTTCAAAGCTTATAAGGTAGCAAGTGGGGGGGGGGGGGGGGGGGGGGGTTCCTTCAATGTGGGACTCCTAGGACACCGTCTGAGGTGAATGCCAAGCATACCGAGGTGAATGCAAAGCATGCCGAGGTGAATGCAAGGCCATCCGAGGACGGCCTAGGTGGTTGCAAAAATTTGCCAAGGAGTACTCATGAGTTTCCTTGAAGCAAAAGATGCCCCCACAATAAAGGGCCCTTTTTAGGGAGATTTGTCCGCTTTGCAAGGCCAGGCCAGTCATATGCTGGTTCAGGATCCCCCTCACGGTTTTGGCTCACTCCGAGGATAGGACCAAGAATTGACTTGTAATCCCACATAAGAGGGAGTACCCTCCCACTTGCTACCTTATAAGCTTTGAAGTGAAGGGAGTAGTGTACCATTAGTTTAGTTATTCGAATAACTATAAACTAATGGTACACTACTCTCAGGTTATATGGTACCATTCCTTCCCAATTGGGAAACCTTTCTAAGCTGATATACCTTGATTTATCTACCAACAATCTCTCAGGTTCAATTCCTACTTCTATAGGAAATTTAGGCAACTTGAGTGTTTTAAACCTCAGCAATAACACACTTTCTGGACCTATACCCGAAGAAATTGGAAAGTTGGGATTTCTTAGTGAGCTTTCTTTGTACATGAACAATCTCTCTGGTCCAATACTTGCTTTTATAGGAAACTTGAGCAACTTGTCTACTCTTTATCTATGGGAGAACAATCTTTGTGGATCTATCCCTTCTTTTATAGGAAACTTAGGAAATTTAGCCAGTTTAGACCTTGCCGAAAACAAACTTTCAGGATCCATTTGTCATGAAATTGGGATGCTTGGATCTCTTGCTTGGCTTAATCTGTATGAAAACAATCTCTCAGGCTTAATTCCTACTTCTATAGGAAACTTAAACAACCTGAGTGTTTTAATCCTCAGCAATAACACACTTTCTGGACCGATACCAGAAGAAATTGGAAAGTTGGGATTTCTTCGTACTCTTGCTCTGTACATGAACAATCTCACTGGTTCAATCCCTGCTTCAATTGGGAACTTGACAAAGCTCACTCTATTGAAGTTGCACATAAATAAATTTTCTGGCTCCATCCCTTTTCAATTTAATAATCTAACATATTTGAAGTATTTGACATTTTCTGAAAACATGTTGTCTGGGTATCTTCCTCAAAATGTTTGTTATGGTGGATCACTTCAAAACTTCTCAGCATATGACAACTATTTCATAGGTTCCGTTCCAAAAAGTTTAAGAAACTGCACCACTTTAATAAGAGTGAACTTGCGTGGAAACCACTTAGGAGGAAATATATCAGAAGATTTAGGCATTTATCCAAATTTGATACATATTGATTTGAGTTATAATAATTTCTATGGAGAACTTTCTCAAAAGTGGGGAAAGTGCCAAAGTTTGCAAAGCTTGAAACTCTCCAATAACAGAATTTCGGGTGTAATTCCTCCTCAGCTTGGAGGATCCATCCAGCTACATTTGCTTGATCTCTCCTTCAATCATATAGTTGGGCAGATTCCAAAGGAATTAGGAAGGTTGACGTCATTGTTTCTACTTAATCTGGGTGATAATAAACTTTCAGGTAGTATTCCATTGGAAATTGGAATGCTATCCAATCTCCAATATCTTATTCCCTCAGCCAACAATTTAACCGGATCAATCCCTAAACAAATAGAAGGGTGCTCAATATTGTTGAACTTAAGTTTAAGCAAAAATAAACTTTGGGGGGCTATTCCCTCTGAGATTGGAAACTTAGACTCTCTTGAAATGCTCGATTTAAGTGAAAATTCACTTATCGGGAAAATACCACCTCAACTTGGAGATATGCGAAGGTTAGAAACATTGAATCTCTCCCACAATGATCTATCTGGCTCCATTCCCTACACTTTCAGTGAAATGTCTGAAATGTCAAGCTTGATCAGTGTTGATATATCATACAATCGATTGGAGGGTCCTCTTCCCAATAATAAAGCCTTTTGTGAGGCTCCGTTTGGAGCATTAAGAAATAATAGTGGTTTGAAGGCCTGCCCCTCTTCTATTACCTGGAGCAAGAATTATTGTGATGCCCCAATTTGATTGATTGATTGTGTGATGAGTCCCACATCGGGTATTTACTGGGTTGAACTGGGCTTTATTAACAACTACAAGGAGCCTCATTTGTGACTAGTCCTTTTAAGGTATAGCGCAGATGTGGCTAGCGCTTTTCCTTGGGTCGTTATATATGGTATCAGAGCCGGCCTGGTAACCCCGTGTGGGCTCGAAAAAGTGGGCCCTAACGAGGACGTTAGGGATTTAAGTGGGGAAGATTGTGATGCCCCAATTTGATTGATTGATTGTGTGATGAGTCCCACATCGGGTATTTACTGGGTTGAACTGGGCTTTATTAACAACTACAAGGAGCCTCAATTGTGACTAGTCCTTTTGAGGTATAGCGCAGATGTGGCTAGCGCTTTTCCTTGGGTCGTTATAATTATGGTGAGAAAAGGAAAAATAAAGTTGTGATTTTCTTTATTGTTCCTATCTTAGGCACAATGTTTCTATCATTGATTGTATTTGGGATTCTTTACCATGTTCTCAAGCGCCAAGGTAAGAGGAACAAGCTAAACAATCTAAGAGAAGCTCAAAATGGTAATATGTTCGAACTTTGGAGCTATGATGGAAAAATGGTGTATGAAAGTATCATTGAAGCAACAGAGGGATTTGACTCCAAACATTGTGTTGGAGTGGGAGGGTGTGGAAGTGTTTATAAAGCGGAGCTACAAACAGGTCACGTTGTTGCCGTGAAAAAATTTCATTCAATACAGGATAATAGGATTGCCAATGCAAAAGCTTTTGAAAATGAGATTCATGCTGTACTAGAAATTAGGCATCGCAATGTAGTAAAGCTTTATGGCTTCTGCTCACATCCACGACACTCATTCTTAGTTTATGAGTTTTTAGAAGGGGGAAGCTTGAAAGAGATACTAAGCAATAAAAAAGAGGCAGTTAATTTTGAATGGGTCAAAAGGGTGAATGTAGTTAAAGGCGTGGTTGATGCTTTATCCTACATGCATCATGATTGCTCACCTCCAATAGTTCATCGAGACATATCAAGCAAGAACATCATGTTGGATTTGGAATATGAGGCTCACATCTCGGATTTTGGCACAGTTAAGTTTTTAAATCCTGACTCATTGAATTGGACTTCATTTGCTGGAACATTTGGATACACAGCTCCAGGTAATTCATTTGTACCTTTTCCTAATTTTCCCTACTGGGATGCATATTCTTCTTGAAATATTTGCCTCTAGTCATGTAATCATGTGCCCATTAGAGTGCATAGTGGTTGTTAGATTAAATGAATAAATTCACCATCTCCTAACAGCTTTACATTTTGAAAGAATTAGTAATATAGCATGGTATCAGAGTAAGAGGTCTTTTATATATATAACATGAGAATCATGGTTCACTCCAAATATGGCTATGTTTAGTTTATGGGCCAGTTAATAGCTAAGTGGTCAATTTATGAATACCTTACAACATCTTCAATATGTATGAAAAATCGACCCAGTTTATGATAATTAAAATTTACTATAGAATTAATTAGTCACTGAAACATTAGAAGAGTCACAAAATTTTTCACGGCAGTGAACTAAATATCTCACAAATTTTTAAAAATACAAGATAACACACACATGCATATATATATATATATATATATATATATGTATGTATGTATGTATGTATGTATGTATGTATGTAGAATTTAGAGTTAAATCATGTTTTTAACATTATTATTATTATAACAAATTCGATCCATTCACTTCTATATAATTAAAGATAAACATTTTTTTCTCATTAGTAATTTGTAATTTTCCCTCAAATTACATTAATAACAATTAATATATTCTTTAAAAATTTTAGATTAAGTGCACGTTTGGATACATGTTTTTTTCTTCACATTTGCGTCCCGTGCATTTTGTGTGGGTTCCATGAACTGTTCACGGGATCTGCAAGTAATTTTTTTTAGCAAAAACAACTTTAAAACTGGGTCCTACGACACTATTCACACATTTAAAAATTATTTTACTACAGTGTTTTCAATTTTCAGTTTTTACCAATAAACGATATCCAAACATACCCTAAGCTTTTTTTGTTAAAATAAATTATAATTTACATATTTGAGTATAACATTTTTGAAAACATAAAATGTGTACAAATCAAATAATTTCTGATAAGTTAAATAATAAATGTCTTTTTGTTTTTTTTTTTTTGCCTTAATTTCTTCAGTGTAATATAAGATATACATAAGAATAGCAATACTAAATAAATAAAGTTTTTTATTTTTTATTTTTTTGTTTATTGATAACAGCGTAGAACATGTTACAAACTTATAAAGATCATAGCATCAATTCTTCTAATGAAAAACAAACAAACAAACATGCATATCCCTAAATCTCTAAATACAAAATGTGAGTGACTTTTAGTCCCTAAGGTATAAAGTAAAACGTAACCACACTAAAACATGGCAGGTCATCTCAACGTTATACATTAAAAACTAAAAACAATCATGTTAAATTTAAAGACTAAAAATGACTACTTTTAAGTTTGGTAGAGACAAAAATTATCATTTTAAAGTTTATAAAGAATTAAAAATTATCACTTACGGACTAAAATAGGCTAAAGTTTAGGGATTAATTGTGTGTTTTAGCAAAGAGTTTGTTTTCATAAAGAAAAGAGTTTTTGTTGAAGAGCTTTATTTATATATTTTTTAATATACAGGCTTTAAATGCTCCTAAAATTTATAAGTTATATATAACAAAAAGTGAAATTTAAAATAAAAAATTGAGATATTATTACCTAAAATGAGTTTTTTTACATTTGAAACAAACAGGAAATGTTTATTAAGTAAAATTTACGTAGTATTAAAATTTTCTTATTAATAAAATGGAGGGGGAAGGGAGGAATTGGAAAGCCAGGGACCATGGCCCCTTGCCTAAGCCTGTGCACTGAAAATAATTGTGTTTAGACATGAACTTAAAAGGGCGTGTTAGCCCAAGAAGGAAAATAAGTAAAAAAAATGAGGATTAATTATATTCATCCCCTATAAATTATATATATATATATATATATGCATTATTCATCCTAAACTTCAAAATTTTACCATAAACTCTGTAATTTAATGTTGTGTCTCAAAAAAAAAAAAAACTCTGTAATTTAATGTTAAAATGTAAAATCCAACTCATTTTCTAAATTATTATTATTTTATATATATAAAAAAAAATTTCTAAACCATAAAAGAATTTGCAATGAAGGCCGCTTTATGATTTTTCTCTAGGGGGTTAGCAAGAACTAAGAAGATTGTAAGGTTGAATTTAATCAACCATCTAATTGGCTTTATTCCGTGACCAATTTGCTTGTAATTTAGCACTTAGTAACCCTGTATTTAGGTGGGAAAATTGTAAGGGTAGTGTGTGAGAAGATGTGAAGAAAAGCTCAAGAGTGTGCAAGAAAAACAGAGCTTCGCGGCTAGGGCTCGCGGGTGGTTTGCGACTGGCAAGCCGCCAAAAGCTGTCACGTGAGAGGCACACTGGGAAGCTGAAGGGTCGCGCCAGCTGTCACGCTACAGGACAAAAGTCCCAGGCTGGCCAGGCCGTTACGTCGCGACTGGAATTCGCGACTTGGACAAGCCGCGAGTTTGCCCTGTTTGGCAAAAACTGACGTTTTGCATTCCCTTCTCACCCTACTATATATACACCCTTATACCCACTAAATTGAGAGAGCTTCCAGAGAGAATTTTGTGAGAGAAAACCCTAGAGAAAAACAAGATTGCCTCATCCCCAATCTTTACCTTAGAGACTCTACAAATTCCTCTACTCTCTACCTCTCCATTGTCATACCCTTGAGAGGTCATTTACCAAATCCTTATCTCACCACACCCACATCTGTGAGAAGGTTCATTTGGTACTTAGGGAAGCAGTTTGGAAAGGAACCAATATACATTGGTTGATGCTATGGTCAAGTAGCGGAATCCGGGAAGCTAAAGAAGAAATAGGTTCGGCGTAACCTCGTTGGAGCAAGAAGTTTGGAGGGCTTAGGTACTTGGGTAGATTAGGCTTGGAGGGTCTTCTGCTGTTCATGTATCCCAACTATATTCTTTAGTGGATTTTATCACTGCTTGGAGGGCGGCGGAGAGGTTTTACGCCGAGGACTTCGGTTTCCTCTTCGATAACACATCGTGTGTTGTCCGTGTGTGTGCATCTCTCTTTCCTTTATCTTTGCCTTATATTTACTGCTGTGGATGTGTTTATATTTGGCTTAGATTGTCTATCAATTCTGTTATAAGCTTGCTATCATATTCCGCACATTAATTGTTTGATATAAAGCTTGAATTGGTAATTTTGTAAATTGGGGTCTAAACGTTCAAGGGTGTTTCATACCCATTTTGAACTTTCATTTGGTATCAGAGCGGGTACACTTGTTGTGGTTTTAATACCTGAGTGTGATCCTTGACCCCTTGTTGAGATGGATAGGTCTCAATCTCTTAATGTTCCACCATTTTTTGATGGAAATAATTATGCATTTTGGAAAGTCCGAATGAGGGCATTTTTATGCTCTATGGAAGATACCGTTTGGGATGCGGTTGAGATAGGTTGGACTAAACCGGAGGCTCCTAAGGCCAATTGGGATAAGGCAGCTCTTGCAGCAGCCAATGCTAATAGTAAGGCTTTAAATGCTATTTTTTGTGCTATGTCCCCTGATGAATTCCACAGGATATCCCACATGACTGTGGCCAAGGAAGCTTGGGAAATTTTGGAGACAACTTATGAGGGGACTAAAAAGGTGAAGGACACAAAGCTCCAAATGCTTACCACCAAATTTGAAGAGCTCAAGATGGGTGAAGATGAATCGTTTGATTCATTCTATGGGAAGCTCAACGAAATTGTCATTGCTAAACTCAATCTTGGTGAGAAGATTGAAGATACCAAGGTGGTGAGAAAAATTTTGAGGTCCTTGCCTGAAAGCTTTAGAGCGAAAGTCACAGCCATAGAGGAGAGTAAAGACCTGGATGAGATCAAAATTCAAGAGCTGATTGGGTCTCTCCAAACGTATGAACTGGGACTGCCTTCCCACAGGACGAGTAAATCACTTGCTCTCAAAACCATCACCGAAAGAATGGATGATCCCTCCGAAGAAGATGGAGTGGAAAAGGAAGTAGCATATCTTGTGAAGAACTTCCGAAAATTTCTGAAGATGAAGAACAGTGGAAAACCATTTAATAGAGGGAAATTTTCATCGTCAAGAGGTGATAAGAAAGAGTTTACAAGGAAAGAAGGGAAGGAGTCTCAATCTTCCTCGGACATTGTGTGTTTTGAGTGTAATGGACATGGACATTTTAAAAAGGAATGTCCAAACTATCTGAAGTCAAAAGGAAAGGTGTATGCCACTACTTTGAGTGACTCAGACTCATCAAAATCTGACTCTGAAGAAAGCTGTGACGGAGAAGGAAATTACTCCGCATTCATGACCATTGCACATGTGGGATCTTCAGATGATTTGAGTACTCTTGTGAATGAGCTGGGTGAATGTTCTGATGAGGAGTCCATTGGGATTGTTGAAGAATCAGAAGCTGAAGAAGAAGAAGATGCATCCAGCCTTCAAAAGAATTACGCATTACTTCTTGAGAAATCAGGAGAGTATACAAAGGTGGCAAAGGCAGTCGTGAAGAAAATGAAGAGAGCTGAGGAAGATTTCAAAAGCCTGCTGGTCAGATATAAGGAGGCAAAGTGTGAGATTGAAGCACTTAATGGTGAGCTATCAGAAGCTTACACGAAGGTGAGGTTTCTCGAGCAAGAGGTAGTACAAGCTCATGCCAAGGTAGATAGGGTCTCCTCCAAACAGCTAGATGATGTTATTTCATCTCAAAAACATGCCTCAGACAAGTCCGGGTTGGGATATACCGGAGGGAGCAGCTCATCAGCCAAAGTCACCAAGGAAGTAAAGTTTGTGAAAACCAAAGAGACGGCTGTTGATAAGCCTACTCCAGAGATAGTTGAGGCTGAGAAGAAAAAGAATGTGGCTAATCAACGGGTGTTTAACAAGTCCCGAAATCAATCTGAAGTCAGATTTGGAGCTAGAGGAAGATCTCTCCCAAGACAGCAGCAGGGTCCTAGAACAAACTATCTTTGTCATTATTGCGGACTGCAAGGACACACTAGACCCAACTGTCAAAAGCTAAGAGCAGACAACAATGCAAGTGCACCTCGGTCACGAGGAAGAAGAAATGACTTGAGGTCTTGGGGTGGTGAGCAGCCAAGAAGTCGAAACCGTGATCCCGGAATGACGAACGTGATGAAGATGATTGGCGCCTTCACCACTTGCTTGGAGAGCTTCAACAGGAGGTTTGAAAGTCCTAACTCTCGTACCCGATCCATCAAGGATATCACCCCAAACGCACGTGACGTGTGGGTGACAAAGGGTACTCATGCATAAGCATTATAACATGTCCATGCATCAATTCTTCCTATGCTTTGTGGATATGATTGGTTATATGCTTTGTGTTTTTGAGTATTTGTTTAATTTGTGGTTTGTTTGTGTTTAAAATGCTTTTACATTTTTGTTTGTTTTGATCATTCTTCTACTGCTTTTGTGTCAAAAATCCAAAAACACATAAAAAGTTGAAAATCCAAAAAGTTTGATCACTTTGTTGAGTTTTGTCTCAAAGCATGTTTTGCCTTGTACCTTTATACTTATGGTTTTGTGCATTTAACGAGCTTAGCTTGTCTTTCATGCACTCATATCATTGTGGAAGAAATTCTGAAATCTATGTGATTGTTGTAAATAGATCTTCAACCTTGTCATGAATGATTAGTGAATGGTTTTGTTGATCTTGAGACTTGCATAGATTCATGCATATAAATCTTCCCACTTTTTATTTTTATGCTTTAAAAAGCTCTCTAAATGTAAATCTCCAAATGAAAAGAGATATAGAGCTGCAAAAGCCTGTCGCACATACTAGTATTTGACTAGGAAAAAGGAAAAGCGACCAAAATAAAATGTTTGATGCTCAAAAAGGCCAAAGGCTTACTCATCAATTGAAATATCGAAAATTTCAGGCATCTATCTCACAATGAGATTTTCTTTGCTCAAAAGTTGCAAATGATATGTGAATATGGAGCCAAATGAAAAGCTTCAATGAATTGTTATCAAGTACTTGTGGGAGGTCATATATGCATGTTTTTATAATTGAGATAGGTCACATTATCTAGTGCTAGTTGTGTATGCCTTGATTGAATTGATCATTGAAGCTTCACATTGGACTAAGGACTATCCCATTTTTGATATCCACACACAACACACAAGTCTATGTTCAATGAATGCCATATTCATTTGTGTGATTGTACTTGATTAAATGTGTTTTTACATGCTCAATCTTTGTTGGTCAAACACAAAAAGATTTTTGAGTGTTTTGTTTTGTTTTTGGAAAGTACTTTGTTTTTACAAAAATGTCAAAATTTTCAAAAACAGTGTTGCCCTGTTCTGGCGACTAAGTCGCGGGTTGGCCCAGTCGCTTGCCCCAGTCGCGAGATCATTCAGAGATTTGTCGCGGCTAACTTGCGAGTAAATGCTCTAATCGCGAAAAATACTTAGAAAATTTTTCCCAAAATTTGAATTTTCCAGATTTCGCGGGTCAGTGTGGCGATTAGTTCGCTGGTGGAAGGTCCAGTCGCGAGAGGTACTCAGGGAATTTCGCGGCTCATATCGCGACTATCTCGCGAGTAGACCTTCTAGTCGCGAAAAACACTTAGAGAAATTCTCAAGTTTCTTTTCTTCACAGTGTTTCGCGGCTTAACCTGGCGACTTACTGGCGAGTTGATCCAGTCGCGAAAAACGCGTGTTTTGCGTTTTAAAGACAGTTTTTAAATTTTTTCCAGTTTTTCCCTCGAATATCAGCGACTGTTCATTGTCTTCTTCACTCTCTCACTCAAACCGTTCGTGTCTCACTGCAAAATCCTTCATTTCTGCATCATTTCTGCATAAATCTTCAAGAAAAAGGTATGGGTTTTCTTGTTTTCACTCCAATTTCATGATTTAAGTAAAATTTTCTTGAATCTATGTGTTTTACTGTTGGTTTGTGTTTTGGGTATTCTAACATATTTATGCTTAGAAATGTTGGTTTGGTGGTTTGGTTTGTTCCCTCTTGGTTATGATTATGGGTTTTCATGCTTTCACATTCTCATTCATGAACTGAATCTTGATGTTTGAGTGTTTATATCCATTGGGTATAATGTTGTTGGTATCTCTGTGATGTTTCCCTAAATGAAAATTTTGGATTTGCCATGGGTGTGTCTTTTTGTCTATGTGGTTCATTTTATCTGTGTGTGTGTTACCATATCTTGTGTGTGGCTCTACCTCTGGAGTTTCTCTTGCACATTCCATGTTCATTTGATCAAGTATCAGTGAAATATGCTCTCATCTGTCTGTATGAAAGTTTTATCTTTACAGACTGAACTTTGTTGATCTGTAATTATTATGAAATGTCCTATTTCTTTGTTATCAACTATTCTTGGTTTGTGTTTTGCCCAACACTCTGTTATTCCTTATAACTACATGTTTACTAATTTGAGTATTCTTCCACATATTGTGTTGTGCCCTTGTTGTGGACTTTTCTGAGTGTCTACAGATGACTTCCACATCCTCTAAGAAGAAGACTCCTGCTAAGAAGGCTGATAAAAGAATGAAAATGGACAACAACCTGTTTAGGTCAGTCAAGCATTTTGAGAGATACAGAGATTCCTTCATAAAGGGAACAATTATCCAGGAGAGATTTGTGAATTTACATGACCTAAGGGATACATTCATTCCACAATGTTTTGAAGGAAGAGGCTGGGAGAAACTTCTGGGTGACTTACCTTTAGTGTGTGAACCACTAATCAGAGAATTCTATGCAAATGTTGTGATAAAAGAGGAGGAGTTGAGTTGTTGGGTGAGGAGAAAGGAGTTTACCTTAGATGCTCATGACATTGATAAGGTTTTAGGGCTGGAGGGGTTAGAAGAATATGAATTCACTAACTACAAGGACAGAATGGTCTCTCTAGAAGCTGTCCAGAGAAAGATTGGTGGGGTTTTAGAAAAGAGATGTCTCAACACTTCTGACTTTCCTAAAGACATGAGGTGTTTAACAACAATAATGATGTACAATCTGTACCCTATAAGGAAGATGACTACATTGACGAATGCCAGAGTTATCTTTCTTATGGAACTGAAGGAAAACACCTTTATTGACATCAGTTCTCACATTTATGATACTATACTGGATGAATCTAAAACCACCTCGAGGCCCAAGTTGGTGTTCCCAAGTCTTCTCATGAGAATTTTCAAAGAAAAGGGTGTTGCAATCCCACAAGATATAAGTCCCATGCCTCCTCTATCAGCCATCAACAAATTTACTCTCATACGGATACAGAGTCGTCTTCCGGGTGGTGAAGAGCAAGAGGATCCAATGGAGACTGAAACAGAAGCTGCAGAACAATCAGCCACGCCTGGGAGCAGAAGAAGGAGGAGTTGAGCCTCAACTTCATCAGCAGCACCTCCTCCTGATGCATTTCAGATCATCATGGAAAGACTGGGTGGACTCAGAGAAGTTCAAAGTCAGCAGACAGAAAGGATGATAGTGATGCAGGATCAGATTGATCTGCTTTCAGCAAAGATTGACAGCCTCTCCACCAACCAGGAGCAGTGATCCTTTGGCCATTCCGGTCAAAAATGGGGAGAATTTTTGGGCCAGCTCTTGAGGGGGAGTGCCTGGTTTGAGGGGGAGTTTAAATATGTGTTTTTGTTTAATACACTGGTTTAAGTTTGTTTAAAAAAACTCTCAACATGTGAATCTTTAGTGATTATTTATAT
Organism: Quercus aquifolioides; assembly: GCA_019022515.1. NCBI lineage: Eukaryota > Viridiplantae > Streptophyta > Magnoliopsida > Fagales > Fagaceae > Quercus > Quercus aquifolioides. Next base: position 24,720,483 of record CM032329.1, read on the forward strand.
AGTATGATGTTGTTTATTTCAGCACTTTATGTTGGTCTGTACCCATTGTTGCTTTTGTAAGCTTTGAGGGTTGTTTCTTGTTTCTATGCACGTTTGTAGGCCTTTGTGGTTTGTGCCATGTATTTGCAAAACTTTGCTTATGCAGCCTTTGTGCTTTGTGATTTGGTACTTGTTAATGCCTTGCATTATCTTAAGTACAACACTCTTGTGCCCTTGTAGGATTGTTCCTAGATGCATATATGTTTGTATGCATTGGTTGAGTGTTGGACTTGCAAATGATTCTCTTCAATTGAGTTTATCATTTTTGCATGTCCGGATGTTCATTCCAAGTGTGAATGAGCATTGTGATCACTTGGTCATAGTGATTACCTGTTGTTGATCTTGCCATGAATTACTGCTTTTATGCTTATGTTCATTTTTGCTTGATCATGCTTATTTTGCTCCATATGCATATTAAGTTTTCTGCATACAATAATATTGCTATGTTATTTTGTTTCAGGAGTTACTTATTCATATGTTCAAGAGCGTTACAGATTCTAGAGTTAGGTGTGAGTGAGTTTTCCAACTGTTCCCAACTCACACGTTAAGTCTAGAGTTTGTTTTAGGGTTTTGTCACGGAATAGCCAAAGGGGGAGATTGTAAGGTTGAATTTAATCAACCATCTAATTGGCTTTATTCCGTGACCAATTTGCTTGTAATTTAGCACTTAGTAACCCTGTATTTAGGTGGGAAAATTGTAAGGGTAGTGTGTGAGAAGATGTGAAGAAAAGCTCAAGAATGTGCAAGAAAACAGAGCTTCGCGGCTAGGGCTCGCGGGTGGTTTGCGACTGGCAAGCCGCCAAAAGCTGTCACGTGAGAGGCACACTGGGAAGCTGAAGGGTCGCGCCAGCTGTTACGCTACAGGACAAAAGTCCCAGGCTGGCCAGGCCGTTACGTCGCAACTGGAATTCGCGACTTGGACAAGCCGCGAGGTCAAGCCACGAGTTTGCCCTGTTTGGCAAAAACTGACGTTTTGCATTCCCTTCTCACCCTACTATATATACACCTTTATACCCACTAAATTGAGAGAGCTTCCAGAGAGAATTTTGTGAGAGAAAATCCTAGAGCAAAACAAGATTGCCTCATCCCCAATCTTTACCTTAGAGACTCTACAAATTCCTCTACCCTCTACCTCTCCATTGTCATACCCTTGAGAGGTCATTTACCAAATCCTTATCTCACCACACCCACGTCTGTGAGAAGGTCCATTTGGTGCTTAGGGAAGCAGTTTGGAAAGGAACCAATATACATTGGTTGATGCTATGGTCAAGTAGCGGAATCCGAGAAGCTAAAGAAGAAATAGGTTCGGCGTAACCTCGTTGGAGCAAGAAGCTTGGAGGGCTTAGGTACTTGGGTAGATTAGGCTTGGAGGGTCTTCTGCTGTTCATGTATGTTTGGAAAGGAACCAATATACATTGGTTGATGCTATGGTCAAGTAGCGGAATCCGAGAAGCTAAAGAAGAAATAGGTTCGGCGTAACCTCGTTGGAGCAAGAAGCTTGGAGGGCTTAGGTACTTGGGTAGATTAGGCTTGGAGGGTCTTCTGCTGTTCATGTATCCCAACTATATTCTTTAGTGGATTTTATCATCGCTTGGAGGGCGGCGGAGAGGTTTTACGTCGAGGATTTCGGTTTCCTCTTCGATAACACATCATGTGTTGTCCGTGTGTGTGCATCTCTCTTTCCTTTATCTTTGCCTTATATTTACAGCTGTGGATGTGTTTATATTTGGCTTAGATTGTTTATCAATTCTGTTATTAGCTTGTTATCATATTCCGCACATTAATTGTTTGATATAAAGCTTGAATTGGTATTTTTGTAATTTGGGGTCTAAACGTTCAAGGGTGTTTCATACCCATTTTGAACTTTCAAAGATGAATCTTGATTAAGAGATGAATTTTGCAATTTATGTGGTTTTCTTATTAAAAATTTGTCCATAGTTGTGGAAAGAGAACAAAAGATAAATTATAAGTTCATTTGATATATTGTTTCTTAATACAATAAACATATTAATTATTGTTGCTAAGATTAAATTTTAGAAATTATCTATTATTTCTAAATACAATAAACTTCACTTGAACCCCCTAAGCTTCACTTGCCGCCGCCCCTGATTTGCAATGTACATCACTAACTTGGACTCTAATTTCGGTGGGTGGATATCATAAATTATTCTCAAATCAAAGTATTGATTGAAAGATTATGAAATTTAGGGTACACATGACAAGTGGTGCTATAGTTTAGGGTGGATAGCTGTAATAAAAGGAAAAAAAAAGAAGTTTTCAAGGGTAATGAAAACGAATTGTTCAAGGTTCCCATTGCATCATACCAATTATAAAAGTGTTGGATAAGTTAAATTCTTCTATTGCAGAGCTCACATACACAATGGAAGTGAATGAAAAATGTGATGTTTATAGCTTTGGAGTGTTAACATTAGAAATAATCATGGGAAAGCATCCAGGGGACCTCATCTTGTTTCTCTCATCATCGTTGTCATCATCAGCAACAAGTTCAACTGCCCACAATATTCTATTGAAGGAAATTTTGGACCTACGCCTCGAACCTCCGGAAAATGAAGTCTTATTGAAAGTGGTCTCTATTGTGAAGCTTGCATTTGCATGCTTGTCAACCAATCCAAAATCTAGGCCAGCCATGCAGGAGGTTTCCCAAGAGTTATCTATTGGAAGAGCACCTATATCGTCAGAGCTGTTTGACATGCTTACCTTGGGTTTATTGTTTAACAATGGTTGATGCAGTGATTATGTGAAGCTTTTATTTTTTATGATCTTGTTCATATATAGTTTGTCCCTCAGTTTGCTTTATCGAACTACATTTGATCAATAAACCAGTCGGAATCCAATTTCGTATTACATCAGAAAGTGACCCTGAAGTACCTATGGGACAATTGTAAAGGTATTTGTTGATGTGGCTTGATTTTGGTATAAATTCAAGTTATAACTATAATAATATTTATGTAATTTGATAGCATTCACCTCTTTTTTCTTTTCTTTTTTCAATTTTCTTTATTCAAGGATCTAATTGTTCCAATAGCAGCGAGATTTATTTGGTTGGTGATGTGTTTCCTAGTTTTGCCAACAATGATATATGATGAGGAAAAAAAAAAAAGGTAAAATACTATTTTAGTTCCTAAGTGTGCGTTTGGGAAGCGCGTTTTGCACTTCCCAGACGCGTTTGCACACTGTGCACTGTTTATGGACCCACAAATTTCACTTTTTAACCACTTTTTCATTAAAAATTGGTCCCACGGTACTATTCATACATTTAAAAATTATTTTGCTACAGTATTTTTCAGTTTTCAGTTTTCAGCTGTATCTAAACGGACCATAAATTTTACAAAGTTTGTCTCTAGACCTTAAATTATTGGTTTTTTTCTTTTCTTTTTTTTCCATAAATTATTGAGCTAAAATAAGTGTAATCCTTGGGTGTATGATTTGTAAGCATTATAGAATTCTGACTTATAGTGTTAAGATTTCAGTATGTTATAGCATAGGGAAATATTGTTCACTTGAAATTATAACTTGTTATAACTCCTACAATTTCTCTTGTTAATGAGAATTCTAACTTATGAGTTGAATTGAAAATCTTCATCCTTCTCTCTCAAAAAAAAAAAAATCTTCATCCTCGATGGGTTGGAGGGAGATTTTTGAGGTGCACGGCATCTAATTAAAGATCCAATCACATAAATCCTGGCTGTCTAATAAGCTTGCATTTTCGAGGGCTGTATCAGCCCTCACCAAAGGCAATCCTATTCTATTAAAAATCGAATAGCAGTGGGGCGGCAACTTTATTCTTTATATATAAAGTTGCAGTGTGTGTGTGGTGTTATATGAGAGCAGTGCAAACCGCAAGATAGTCCAGTGCGGCAAGACAGAGCATTGCAGTCTTCGCACTAGTGTGTAGTAAGAGAGAGACAAAAATTTCCCGTGTCCAAACATACAAAATAATGATAAATTGGAGGCTTACTACCGCATAGAGTTCAGAGCAAATCTGCTACTGCGTTATTGATTTCACAGGATTCCATTTTTTGTTGCGATGAAATTGTATTAATTCCTAGAGAGTTCTTCTTGTATTTTTATAATTTATTATATATTCAATTTATGGGAATAAAATTGAGTGATCTAATTTGTTATTTATTATAGAGATTGATCAAGTTTGACTTGGAAGTTTTTTCCCCCTATACTAGAAGGTTTTTATCACAAAAATTTAGCATGTTCGTGTGTGATTCTTTTTCTTTGTGCTTCGGTGATTTTTTATTTTACTATTACTTGGAGTAATTTAATTTAATTTACTTTATAATCTAAAGTATACTTTTCAGATTAAAGACATGTCATTGCTGTTTCTTGAATTGGTTAGAAGTAGCACAACCAAAATTTTATGAAGGCTCGATCAGCCGTTTGTACTAAAGATTTGATACTGCCAATAACCATGATTGTTAATATAAACAGAAGTAAATAACTGGTGTGTAGTGTCCGCACTAAATTAAATTGCATAATTAAGTATGAATCCCCAACGTAGTTTTTACTCAAAAAGTGTGGATAGTTTAGCTACTCATTATTATTATTTGTTTTTACAAGTATTATAGTGTTTCAAATTTATGCCATCCGCTCCATAATGATTGTCCATTATCATCATGTCATGATACTAATTGATTTTTCATGTAAACAGGAATTAAAGGTCAAGTTCCTTATTTGACAAAAAAAAAAAACTTTACCAGTTAAGTTAACTAAAGCTACTCAATTATTTATATGGATAGAAATCAAGTCAAAGTTCATCCACTTATAGCCTCTAGGCATTATAACACAGATTTTGAATATGCTATCCAGGTTGGGGTATTTAGGTGGTAAAATTCTGGGTTAGGACCGTTTATGTTATGTGATGAATATGACATTATCACCGGATGAAAATTATGCGGTGAAGGTTGGTAAGAAGCTGGCTGGCTGGAAAGGTAAGCTTCTCTCAATGGGAGGCAAGGAAATTCTAATTAAAGCGGTGGCTCAAGCCATCCCCTCCTACACTATGAGTTGTTTCCTCCTTCCAAAGGGCCTATGTGAAGATCTTGAAAGAGATATGAGAAGCTTTTGGTGGGGTCAGAAGCAGCAGGAAGCTAAGATTGCCTGGGTTGGTTGGAAGAAAATGTGTCAGCCTAAATCCCTTGGTGGTATGGGTTTCTGCAACTTGCATGCGTTTAATTTGGCCTTGCTTGCAAAACAGGCTTGGCGGATTCTTACAAACCCATGCTCCTTAGCAGCCCGTATTTTAAAGGCAAAGTATTTCCCATATGAGGACATTCTGAATGCAAGCCTTGGCAGCTGTCCCTCATACACTTGGCGAAGTATTTTTCAAAGTCTTGAAGTTATCAAGAGCGGAACCCGTTGGAGAGTTGGAAATGGGCGCTTAATTCACATTTGGGAGGACAAGTGGCTCCCTACTCCCTCCACATTCAAAGTTATCTCTTCTCCTAGAGAATTTGGGGATTTCCCTATGGTTTCCTCTCTCATTGACCAAGAGACTAGGTGGTGGAAGCCCGATGTGGTAAGGACGCTCTTCTTGCCTTTTGAAGTAGACACTATACTAAAAATACCCCTAAGTCAGAATTTGCCGGTGGATTCTCTTATTTGGATTGGGAACAAAAGAGGGGTGTTCACTGTCAAAAGTGCGTACTTCATTGCCGCTAAGCTTCAGGCTGATAAGGAATTGGGGGAAAGCTCTTTAAGGGACTCAAATAGTATCATTTGGAAGAAACTGTGGAAACTGAAGCTCCCTCCAAAGGTCAAGATTTTCTCTTGGAGAGCTTGTGCAAATGGCCTCCCTGTGTATGTGAAAATGGCGGAAAGAGGATTGCATTTAGGATGTGACTGTCCTGTTTGTGGGGAAGAAACTGAAAACCTCACTCATGCGTTAATTTTGTGTGATTTTGCACTTTCTGTATGGTCTCTTTGGCAAGACTGCCCCCTGAATTTACTGGTGAATGCTACAGACTTCATTGATGTTGTGCATAAATTCTGCTCAAGCCCCAATGTTGTGCACTTAGAATATTTTTTTGCTATTGCTTGGGCAATTTGGCACAATCGGAATTTGTATGTGCATAATGAAAAGGGCCTCTCTCCTCTGCAAGTATGGGATTTGGCGAGAAGTGTGGTTGAGGATTTCCATGAAGCCAACGATGTGCTCTGTTCTGGGAAGCAGGATACAAATGATGGCTGGATGGCCACTCCGCCTGGGTCTTTTAAGGTGAATGTGGATGGCGCGTCACCTTTAGATGGCAGTGGCATTTCTGGGGTTGGTGTGATTGTCAGTAATGATGGAGGCAAGGTGGTTGCAGCGCTGTGCAAGGCTCTGCCTTCGTGCTACCCAGCTGAGTGGGCTGAGCTCTTTGCTTTGGAGCAAGGAGTCCTTTTGGCTCAAGAGTTGGCCATTTCTAACGTCATTTTTGAATCAGATGCTGCACTAGTGATTCAAGCTATCTCACAGGATCATTATGGAGGAGAAGCTGGTCATTTAATTCAGGAGATTCAGAGTGCAAAGTCTTCTTTTACTAGCTGCATATTTCGACGCGTGAAAAGGGTTTTTAATGGTGCTGCGCATGGACTCGCCCAGCTTGCAAAATGGAACAATGTTAGTCATGTATGGAAGGATGATTTTCCTTTGTTTTTAGTTTCCCTGCTTCGGTCAAGCTCTGACTGATGGGTGTGTTGTTTAAGCTCTGTTGTATTTTTTCTATTGAGTTAATGATATCTCAGTTCCCTTTCAAAAAAAAAAATATTAAATATAAGCCCAAGCCTATTTGACGCGTGCAGGGCACAAATCAAAATAGTCACCATAGGGCCCTTGCTTTATTGACTTGAGTCAAACCCATGGCTGTTAACAACTACCTGGATTAAAAAAAAAAAAAAAAAAAAAATTGAAGCCTATCACCATAATTTATATATATACTATAAAATCAAAATCTCTAACTTTTTTTGACTTTTTTTATTTTTAACTTTCTTAGAGCTTGTCAGGTAGGATTCGGAACTCCCATATTTTTCCACATCAGCAAATATTTTATAAGAAAAATGCTTTCTTTTTCCTCAAAAAACAAAACCCAATTCTCTTCTTAAACAACTTTCTTTTTTTCTTTTTCTTTTTTCAATTTTTGCTTTCATATGTGCCTGAGATTTTCTTTCTATCTTATTAATTTGTATTATTAATACATGATACAAATTATATCATTGATACATGATACATTTTCGTTAATACGCGATACATCGTTAATACGCGATACATCATTAATACATGATACAAATTATATCATTGATACATGATACATCTTCGTTAATATACAATACAAATTGCCATCGTTAATACACGATACAAATTATCATTGTCAATACACGACGAATCATTAATATATGATACAAATTGTTATTGACAATACACGACGAATCATTTATACACGATACAAATTATCATCGTTAATACATGATGAATCGTTAATACACGACACAAATTATCATTGTCAATACACAATGAATCGTTAATACACGACACAAATTGTCATCATTAATACACAATAAATCATTAAAAAAAAGTATTGTTGATACACGATACAAACTATCATTGTCCATACATGATGAATCATTAAAAAAATATTGTCGATACACGATACAAACTATCATCGTCAATACACGATGAATCATTAAAAAAGTATCTTTGATACACAATACAAACTATCGCCGTTCATACACGATGAATCATTAAAAAAGTATCATTGATACACAATACAAACTATCGTTGTTCATACTGACGGATACCTGCGATTGATCGTCGGTAATGATACCAATCTACTCTGCGTCCTTGTAGAGACGGACATAGGGGCAAGACCCCGTCATCATAAGTGACAAGGAATATGTGCATTAATAGCACAGCTGAACACCCGCCGAGCAGCTGGCCTTCCATAATTACATCAGGGGCAGTTACAAGAACAGGAGCGGCGCAACGGTCGACCGTTACATCATAACTGAGGCAATCATTTCCCATTAAATGCAACGGCCAGGAGAGAAATGCTCAACCTAGCATTTAACGAATGTAACTGCACCAACCCAGGGAAGGATATAAAAGTTGAGCCCGGTGTGAAGAAAGAGGGAACAGAACTAAACACGAGAGAAAAGTGAGCAGTGAGCAAGTTAAGTTGGGATTGTGTAATCTGACTTAAGCATCGGAGTAGTCCCAGCTGGCCTCACGCCGGCGACGGTACCCCTTTTGCTTTCTCCTTGTGTTTACAGCGGGTTTCGGAGGTCGTCCATCTAACTGACGAGGAACATACTGACGAGGTACATTTTCGGCTTCATCACATACAAACTATCTTCATCCATACAAGATGAATAAAAAAAAATGTGCGAGAAACCCAAGAAATGGCTCCAACACGTCCAAATAATCACAAACTAATATGTGTCATGATGAGACCAAAAACATCCATCATAATAAATGCGATGAGTACAGAAGTCAATGTGACGTTACCTTTCATATTCCAACTGCGTCCATAAGCCAAAGCAACGTTACCTTTCATTTTCCAACTGCGTCCGTAAATACGATGGCAGGAATAGAGGGTCAACTGAAGAGGAAAAAACCACCCTCGTCCATCATATAGCAAAAGAAGAGAAAAACAATATCGTCCATCAAGCCAACATCATCCATGTGATGAATGACTACAACATACATTAAATGAGTTCCCTATAAATGACATGAGTAACAGTTAACGCACCAAATAGGCAAAAGCGTAACCAACAGACCAACAGGCAAAAGACCATTGAAGTATATAACGCCTCCGCATTCATTATTGATGAGTGTTAAGATCGTCCATCTCTCAACGGATGAATTAAATGCTATTCAATACAAGGCGTAACGTATGGACATCACTGACAGATGAAGCCATACAAGACATTTAACGCCCAAGACAGTTAAGGAGTAATGTACGGGCATTAACAAACGAGTAGTCATTGGTAGACAATAAAAGCCAACCATTAATACCAATGACTCTGTAACACATAAATGCAAATATTTATTCAGACAATGAAGACAAGGACTATAAAACCCACACAAACTAAAGGGAGAGAGGTAGATAATTCGAGTTCGTTTGGTAAGAGATTTTTAATAACGTTGTTTGTATTTTTTGGAAATACATATGAGTGAAAAAGTGTGTAAAAATATATGTAATATTGTTTAAACACTGAAAACTGTTGTTTAAACAACAATAACAATCAAGCTAGAATTCTTATCCCAAAAACTATTCCATAGTTGAATTCTTTTGTGATATACTTCAATTGAATTTCATTCTAACTTAATTATCGGAGGCCTTTTGACACACACCACACCGGTGTGTATATATATATATATATTTATTTTATTTTTTTTCATATCGTATTGCAAGTTCGTCTCTTGACAAATCTAATGCCTTCTTCCATCTGTATTGACAAAGAGTTCAACTGACGATTTTTTGCATCATCAATAAGTATTGATCAATCTTGTCTACGTAAATTTGCCATGTTGGTGTGAACATTTTTTCTTTATGCTTATGTAATTTTTTAATTTCATCATTAATGGACAGAAAACGTAATATTCAATAGCATACTTTTTAGATTATAGACTTGGCATTGCTGCTTGTTGAATTGATTAGAAGCAGCCCAACCTAAATTTTATAAAAGTTTTGGGCACCATTTGGTACACCCACTTAAATACGGATTTTTATTGCATAATCCGGGACTATGCTCCCTCTCTCTCACAAAGGGGTGGGTCCCACCCACCATGGGACCCACCCCTCTGTGAGAGGCAGGGAGTATAGTCCCGGACTATGCAATAATTTTTCCTTAAATACATGTTTTCAGTTTTTAAACAACATTACACATTTTTTCACACATTTTTTCACCCACGTCTATTTCCACTCATGTTTTCAAACACATGTTTTGTATATACCAAACACCCCTTGATCTTCCAATGACCACGCATGTTAATATAAACGGAGTATATTCAATTTGGCAAGTTACGGCTCTTGGGCCTCCTCTGAAGGGAAGAAAAACATATGGTGGTATGGGCTATACAAATCTACTTGGATTGAAACTGAGAGGATCTTGAAAATAATCATCATTATAATGGGTTCCATATGTTGTCCACAGAACCTGCAAAGAGCCACAAACCCAATGTCAATTATTTCGTAATGGGAAATTTCAACATTTTATCTTGTTAATTTTGTCTTATTTTCTTTATGACTCAAGTTTTTATAATTCACCGATTTGTTAATGTCACATAGAAACTTGACTAGAATAGATTGAACCATCATGTATGCACGTCCCACTGAAATTTTGATTATTTTGTTTTCTCTGTCATTTCAATAATGGGTCTTGAAATTTTGATTTTTTGTTTTCTCAATTCTCCTCATATTGTTTGAAGAAATGCTTAAACCAAACTTTCTGTCATTTGTTATCAGGAACTTTGGGAATGATGTACCTAAAATATGAATCTTATAATAAGGAATTGATTTTGTTGTGATTTGTGAATAAATGTGGAAGACAAAGCTTGCATAGCTACATAATTTAATATTATTATCCATTGTCTGGCATTCGCCTTAATATGATTTTATGACAATGCTTGAATGTGATTGCAAGAAAGATATAAAAATCATCCGTCTGTTTCACTTTACGGCACATTGTTGAATGTGGATTCATGATATTATGTTCACTTGGACTGTTCAAGATATGCGTGCACTGGGGAAATACTGCTTGCAAGATGATCCATATTTATGTTGTTGTCTTGAAAAGAACTTAGTTTGATTCGCAAAATGATAATTGAAAACCCACCTAACCTTGGAAATGTGGAAAACGTGGGGCCTAAGATGTTTGAAACCTTGGAAAATTCTAGGGTCCTTTTTGATAGAAAGTCAAGCTCATGGTTGTTCCAATTCATATATCTGGGGAGGTACTGCTGAATCTAGGATATCAGAGGCCATCAGGTTTGACTTTTGAATGGGAAACTCGGTGCATTGATCTAGCTCTAGTGATGTAACTCTTCTTGATTGGCTGAAACAAAGAAAATAGAACACAAAAGAGTTTCCGTGAGTTGATTTAAATCAATGGTTTATTCGTTTTCAATATCACGTTCACCTGATAGAACACGGAGCTAATCATCTTTCCCAAACTCAGTTAATAGGGACAAAGAATAGGAAAACATAAAGCAAAAAAGAAGAAAACAAAAAGATAATGTAAAAGGAATCTTTGAGCTGATCTCTAAGAAATGGAACCCATGACAAATGAGTCTACATACTTCGAGCCATTCATTCCCTTCTCAAATTCATCCCTCTACCTTGAAGTTGATGGCAACAAATAATTTTTCACAACTTAAACTCACAGCATCTTGTGTACACAAACAGCCATCAAATTATATAGCTGCTTTACTAGTCATGTTCAAATATATCATCATCCTCATCTTTGCATCATTTTCTTCTTCCCATGTTGCCATTTCTGTTTCCTTTGTAACTTCATCTCCAACAGCAACAACAGAAAGACAAGAAGTAGAGGCGCTTCTAAAGTGGCAAGCAAACCTTGACAACCAAAACCAGTCTCTCTTTTCTTCATGGGTTGGAAACAGCCCTTGCAATTGGAGTGGAATTTCTTGCAATGAGTTTAGAAGTGTAATACATATAAACCTCACAGGTTCTGGTTTAAAAGGTACTCTCCATGATTTCAGCTTCTCGTTCTTCCCCAATCTCTTAGGTCTTGATCTCAGCAACAACTCACTATATGGTACCATTCCTTCGTTCTTAGGTAACCTTTCTAAGCTCATCTACCTTGATTTGTCCTCCAATCAACTATATGGAAGAATACCATCTGAAATAGGCCTAATGAGAACTCTACGAATGGTTTACTTATTTGAAAATAACATTAATGAAACCATTCCCTATGAAATAGGAATATTGAGCTCCCTCAATGAGCTAGCTTTGTTTAAGAACAATCTAACGGGATCAATACCTGCTTCAATTGGAAGTTTGGGAAATTTATCCACTCTTTTACTTAATAACAATGGACTTTCTGGAACAATACCCCAAGAAATAGGAATGCTAAAATCTCTAAGCGAGCTTGATTTGTCAATAAACAATCTAACAGGTTCAATCCCTACATCTATAGGAAACTTGGCAAATTTAACTACTCTATCCCTTGTTCACAACAACTTTCATGGATCAATTCCTTCCAGTATTGGAAACTTGACCTTGCTCACCAAGTTGCACCTTCTAGAAAATCAATTATCTGGACCTATCCCACGAGAAGTTGGAAACCTCAAATTTCTTACCCATCTAGGATTTTTCATGAACAAACTGACCGGCTCCATTCCTGTAGAATTGAATAATCTTACATATTTGAAGCACTTGGTGTTGAGTAACAACATGTTGTCTGGTTCTCTTCCACAACATATATGCATCGGTGGATCACTTGAAACATTCACAGCACATGAAAATTATTTGACAGGCCCCATCTCTATAAGCTTGAGAAACTGCTCCAGCTTGTATAGATTCAGGCTTGAAAGAAACCAGCTAACAGGAAATATATCAGAACAGTTTGGGGTATATCCCAATTTGAACTACATTGACATGAGTTATAACAATTTTTATGGAGAACTTTCTCAGAAGTGGGGTCAGTGCCAAAATTTACAAAGTCTGAAAATCTCCAACAATAGAATTTCAGGTGTAATACCTCCTCAGCTTGGGGGAATGATTCATCTACATCTACTTGACCTCTCTTCTAATCATATAGCTGGAGAGATTCCAAGGGAGTTGGGGAGGCTAACATCATTGTTCAACCTTACACTAGCTGATAATGAACTTCTAGGTAGTGTACCACCAGAAATTGGAAATTTGTCCAATTTAAGAATTCTTAATCTGGCGGCAAACAATCTAACTGGATCAATTCCTAGGCAGTTAGAGGCATGCTCCAAGTTACAGTACTTAAATTTAAGCAAAAATAGATTTAGGGAGAGTATTCCCTTTGAAATTGGCAACATTTACTCTCTTCAAAATCTTGATCTCAGTCAGAATTTACTTATGGGAGAGATACCACCACAGCTTGGAAAGTTGGAAAACTTGGAAATATTGAGTCTTTCCCATAATGAGCTCTCTGGTTCCATCCCATCGACTTTTGCTGATATGTTAAGTTTGACATATATTGATATATCCTACAATCAGTTGGAGGGCCCTCTCCCCAACAGCAAACCATTCCTTGAGGCTCCAATTGATGGATTCATTAATAATAAAGACCTGTGTGGAAACACAACAGGTTTGAATGCTTGCCCTGCAACAGTCAGCAGCAGTCCTAATGGCAAAGAGAGTAGAAAAATTATGATTTTGATTTTAGTCCCTTCTTTTGGTGCCCTGTTTCTTATTTTTAGTGTAGTTGGGTTTCTTTATGTTCTTCTCAACTGCCGAAGGGTGAGGAACAATCAGAACAGTCCAACAGAAGCACGAAATAATAATATGTTCACAATTTGGAGCTATGATGGGAAAATGGTGTATGAAAACATCATTGATGCAACAGAAGAATTTGATCCCAAATACTGTATTGGAGTAGGAGGGTATGGAAGTGTTTATAAAGCTGAGCTGCCAACAGGTCAGGTAATTGCAGTGAAGAAACTTCACCCATTAGAGGATGAAGGAATCGCCAATCTAGATAGTTTTGAGAATGAGATTCGTGCATTGACAGAAATTCGACATTGCAACATTGTACGGCTTTATGGGTTTTGTTCACATTCGCGACGCTCATTTTTGGTTTATGAGTTCTTGGAAGGGGGAAGCTTGGGAAAGAAACTTAGCAACAAGGAAGAGGCAACAGAATTTGGATGGATTAAGAGGATAAACATTGTTAAAGGTGTGGCCGAAGGTTTATCCTATATGCACCACGACTGCTCACCTCCAATAGTTCATCGAGACATATCATGCAAGAACATCTTGTTGGACTTAGAACACAATGCTCACATCTCAGATTTTGGCACAGCTAAAGTTTTGAAGCCAGACTCATCCAATTGGTCTTTATTTGCTGGCACGTTTGGATATGCTGCTCCAGGTAGTTCTTTTCTATTGGCATGGCTGATCTCCTAGCAGCCCATGTGCATTTCATTTGTTTCACTGCTAATCATTGTTTTTGGAGGTATAGTGAGCTTTTCATCTCATTAATGTAAAAGAACCTATGAATTTATTAAAAGTTCAAAGATAAAGCCATGTACATGATTGAAATTAGACATGTACATGATTTAGATAAAAGATCAATGAACTTTATAAAAAGTTCAGAGATAAAGCCATAGGTATTGAAATAATCTCAGATCCTTTTTTAAAAAATAAAAATGTAAAGCAGCATCACAATTGTTTTGGCAAAAAGAAGACAATGGTTGGGTTTAAATGTGCTTTGTTCCCTAGATTTGCATGGTGCAGGAATATAGGTACCACCATTTTAGTCTAAAAGATGAGGAAAACTGTTGCTGAGATAAATTTTTTATTTTCAACTTATCCACCGTCATAGTAAATGAAGAAGTTAAGGGGATGCAATCCCACAATAAGATATATAGCAACTAGAGGTTACCTTCTAACCATACTCGAAATGGATGAGCTGATTTCTTTGGTTTTGCAGAACTTGCATATACGATGGAAGTGAATGAGAAATGCGATGTTTATAGCTTTGGAGTGGTGACATTGGAAGTGATCATGGGAAAGCATCCAGGAGATCTCATCTCACTTCTCTCATCATCATCGTCATCATCAGCAACAACTTCAACTGCCCATGGTATACTATTGAAGGACGTGTTGGATCAACGACTTGAACCTCCTAGAAATCAAGTCGCAAGGATAGTGGTGTCTGTTGCAAAGCTTGCATTTGCGTGCCTGGAAAATAATCCTCAATCTCGTCCCACCATGCAACAAATTTCTCGGGAGCTATCTTTTGAAAGATCACCTCTGTCAGAGATGTTTGGTGAGATTACATTGGGACAATTGTTGGTGTGATCATGCTCAAGTGTATACCACACTTTTTTTATTTTTATTGTACTGCATTAGGATGAGTAATGCAAGTTAGAATATTGTTCGTTTGGATCAAATTTATAATATAATAAAAAAAAATTATAAAAACCTCTCAATATATGTTGAGATGATTAGTCTAGAATAGAATTGAATTGAATAACAAAACGAATTTGAGGCGATAATTAAATAAAAATTAACAAAGAGATTCATTATTCTTTGGCCGGAAGATAGTCTTCTTTGTGTCATAATAATTGTTGTGCTTGTATCAGTGGAGGAGCCAATAAATTTTTCTAGGGGGGCCAAACTAACTATAACAAAATTCTTGTGTGTGTACACTGTACATATATATTCATGTCCTAATCTCTAACCAAGTTTTAAGGTTTAAATCTTTGAGCATTTTTAGGGGTTCAAAAAGTTTTAACATTTGTGATAAAGGATTAAGAATACTTTTTCTTTATTAATATTCATCAAGTGTGAAATTTTTTCCACTTTAATTACTCATATTTTGAAATATAAACTATTAAAATTTATAAATTACTTATATAGCAATTTTTAGTTTATACAAAAGAAAGTGTTAACAGTGAAGTGTATGCAATCAAACAAAATTAAACAAGTAAATTGAATTCATCTTTATCTCTCAAACCTCAATATAATAGTTACACATATTACAATTATCAAAACCTATTATAAAATAAAATAAAAGAACATGAAGAGATTTAGCTGTAAAAGTAAAACATAAATGGTTACAAAACATACATACACAGGTAACACAACTTGGTTACCAAACACTTTACACATAAAATAAAATAATAGAAAAATTAATATCATCGAAACATTTAAGTGCAAGCAAGCTGTAAAGCACAAACCAAACAGTTATCAAAGTCTTTTGTGGAATTTCACACTTTCACATATGCACACACGGTTTTATATACAAACAAAACCAGAGAGTTGATTGATGAGAGCGAGAGAGAGAAAGCTTAGCAAAAAGAGAGAGAGAGACAGACCAAACTGCTATTACTGATTTAAACGGAGGTGGGCTGGAACTCAAAATGGTGACCACCGTGTAAGGATTTTCTCTTTATTAGGAATACTTCTGATTTACATGGAAGAGGAGTCCTTGAAACGAAGGTGTTTTACAGTTTTTTTTTCCTTCTTTTCTAAATGGCTGATTTAGGAATTTACTAAAAAGTTGTTTTGTGATTTGTGTTTGCATAGATATGGGCCGGATGTTGTTTTTTATTTGGGTTTTTTCTAAATCAATTTAAAATTTGAGCCCAAATGAATTTCCAGGGACAACTAAACAATTTTGAGGGAAAACTAACTAAACGAATAGTATATTTCACGCCAAGTGGGAATGGTGCAGTTAGTAAGGTTGGGCATTTCGTCTAACGTACATAGATTGGAGTCTCACTGTCAGCAATCCTTCGTTCTTTGTCGAGAGTTGATGTAATAAAGTTAACCCCATTTTTGTTTACAAATAATAATAATAATAATAATAAAATAATATAATTTACATTCTCAAAATCTCTGAGGGGTATGTATAACTTAGCGTTTACCAAGTATAATTTTGTATTGAGTAATGCTACCATCACAAATTATTTTACGACATTTTTACAAATTATTGATATGACCAATTTATTATTGATTTTCATCTAGACTCACCGTTAACATCACTTTTTTATTTATTAATAATTACTCACCATATTAACAATTTGTAAAAAAAATTGTAAAAAAGTGTGTATCTATAGTATTACTTTTTCTTGATTGGACAAAATTTAATTACAAAATTAGTTGTAACCTTAAGCTATAACTTAGTGTTTACTATGTATAATTTCTTGTTGAGTAACGCTACAGTCACAAACTATTTTAATTATAACATTTTTACAAACTGTTGATGTAACCAACCTTTTATTGGTTTTCATATAGACCCACCATTAACATCACTTTTTCATTTACCAATAACTACCCACTACATCAGCAGTTTGTAAAAAAAATTTGAAAAAAAAATTTGTATTTCTAGCATCACTTTTTCTTGTTTGGACAAAATTTAGCTATAAAATTAGTTGTTACCTTAGACTATAATCTTACTTAATATCTTTTATTAGATGTGAATTTTGAAAAATTTACCATTGGATTATATTTCTTTTTAAATCCTCCATGCTTGCAAAATTCCTAAAAAATTAAAAAACAATAGCTATGTTATCAATAAATTGTTTAAATTGCAAGTTTTGTAGTTTAAAATTACCCATAAAATATAAACTTATAAATCATATAGTAAATAATATCTGATTGACATAAAATTTGGTATGTGTATTAAGAGCATAGAGAACATGCAATCCAACGGTTAGAATTTCAAAATATTGAGTAAGATTAATTTTTTAAAAGGAAATTGTAACATTCGGCTACAACAAATTTTGTAGCTAAACTTTATCTTTCTTTTGTTTTTGTAATGCTGTAAATAAGAATTTTACAAAGTCAGGGGTGGCCTCCTGGCTCCACTAATGGTTGTATTTTCATACAATGATGTGATTTTAATATTCAAATATGGATGCAAATAATTTCAAGAATTTTACTACAATCTATAAAGACTATGCCTTGTCTTAGGCAATTAACCAAATAGTTGGTATGCACATTGAGAAACATATTCAAATGTGTAAAACTCTTCTCTTCTCTCTCTCTCTCTCTCTCTCTCTCTCTCTCTCTCTCTATATATATATATATATATATATATAGTGAAACTTAAATACCCACTTCTAATAACAACTAAATATTAAACAAACCAAATGATAAAAAGAGAGAACCTATGATCAGGAACGTATTTTAATGTGATCAAAATTGTACTTTAAAGTACAATTTTGGTAATCTGTAATTGAGGAAAAGAACCATTAGAAGAAAAAAAAAAGTAAAAAACGTGAAAAATCCACCAAAAGAGTAGCAAAATAGAAGAAAAACTGAGAGTATCACAAGCACATTGAAATACATAGTGAATTTCGATAAGGGTGGTGTGCTGGATAACAATCTTTTATCTTGGGAAGCACATCTCAATCTTACAAAAGCAAGTTCACATTTTTATCAAGGGTGTCTTTTCTATTCTTGCTCTTGTTTTCTTATGAAAACCATGTACTCTATTATTGTATAAATGTTTATAGTGGTGTTGTAAATACAAAAATAAAGAACTTAAATTAAGGAGATAGTGGAAAAGACTTTGATACCGAAAATAGACGAAGTCCTTATAACCCTCCTCTACATCTCCAAACCTAAACTCGAAAAGCTCCTCAAACCACTCTCCACATTCTCCCCATTCATCTTCCTTTTTTCAACATACATTATCCCATTCAAACTTCCAATAACTCTCACCCCACAATCCAAAAAACCCAATTGACATAAGTGGTGCAGGAACCTTATTGAATATGTGACCTTCATATACCCATCCAATCCCACACTCAAATCCCTATACTCCCTCTCTTCCTCCGCAATCTCCTTCCCAGATCTCCATACACAAACTAATGTAACAGTCCTTATATAACTCTCCATCAAATAAACCATCTTCTCACCTCCAATCAAATCTCATATCTTAACTGAATTCCCACCCGCTTAGCAACTAACCACTGAGATGGCAAAAAAACCACTCTCAACCGGTTTTACTTGGTTAACCTCCATAACTGATTTTGAACCTATCACTCTCACATCCCAAAGCTTAACCGTGTGATCATATGACCTAGTGAAGCACATTTCATTACTAACAGGTGAAAAATCATCACAACGCACATAATCCTTATGACACTAAAGCTCTAAAAGTGGGATCTTAGAAATAACATCCCAGTACTTAACAATTGCATCATCGCCACCAAACCAAATGCAGCTTAACATTAAATTATGAATATATATATATATATATATATCAAGGCAATATTATTGGAAAGGGAAATGCAAATAATATCTCCTATCATTCATGACTAAAATTAAACTGTTAAGATTCTTTTAAAAAAAATCTAATGGTTTAAATTTAGTTCTTTAATTTTAACTATAATTGTCAAATTAGTTCTTCATGTTAAAATTATTATCAATTTAGTCCATCTAATTCTAATTCTTTGTTAAAAAAAATAGTCAATCTAATTCTTTGTCTAAACATTTTAGTTAGAAAACAATATTGTTTAAATGTTCTTAATTTTTACTATGAATAATTTAACTAAAAACATTCATAAGATGCATTATTTAAAACATCTTTCTGTTTGATTAATATTAATTTGAAAATTAGTTAAAAGAGTTCATGACTAATAGGTTTGGACAAATAATTAAATTAACACATTTAGTTATTTACTAATAGATTTTACAATTAAATAATTATTTACTTACTTTCTAACATACGACTTACATATATTTATCAAAATTTGTAACATACAGGAGAAAGAATATATAGGAAGAACAATCAAAGTAACTTAACCTCAAATGTGTACCAAACTCCAGAATCATTTATAAATTGAAAAAGTAATAGATTCACAACTAACAACACTTAACTCCATAATCAGTTTAGCCTAAAAATAGTTTTAAACAAGTTTTTTTTTTTTTTTTTTTTTTTTTTTTTTGAGAACGAAATTTTCATTCATGTATTCATTAAGAGTGAATCCTGGTACATAGCTTCCAAGACAATCGGAGGTGCATCCTCCATCCAATACATATCATCAGCTAAATTTCTAGCATGTCTTGATTTAAAACAAGTTTTAAATCAAGTGATTTCATTCAATTTAATATAAAATATATTCAAAGTATACCCAACCCAAAACATATACCCAACTCCAAGGCCATACCCAAATTGAAAAAAAAAAAAAAAAAGTTTGGGGATAACAAAAGAGGCAAAAGAGTATCACAAATCATAGATGACAAGGTGTTAGGTCTTCAAATTTCCTAACTATCGAATGATTATTATAATAAATTTTAGGTGGCAAGTTGTTATTAATGGGTAAAAAAGTGACATCATTGATAGACCAAGATTAGAATCAATAACAGCTTACCAGGTAGGATTTGTTGTAAAATTGTTATAGATAAGGCATTTTTCTAAAGTATGTATATATATATATATATATTCATGTATGTCCATGTCTAACAATATGAAAGCGGTTGATCGAAGTGGACCAAAATGAACCAAAGTAGTATCACATAGAGTGAAGTGGACCAAAATGAACCAAAGTGAACAGAATAGATTGAAGTAGACCAACTGGACCAAAATAAACCGAAGTGGACTAAATTGGATCGAAATGCTATGCTGATATGGCTCAACAAGAGCGTAGCAATAATAAATATTATGTTTCGAGTTTAAGATATTATATAAACTAGCTTTTTAACCCGCATTATGTGCGAGAACCTTTTTATTTATATTTATTAGAAAGAATTTTTTTTTTATAATATTTAAATACACTTTTACCACGTACTAAACACCCAACACATATCTCCATTTACAAATCTAATTACAAACACCATAGGTAGATACCAAAAACTAATTTAACCCAAATCTAATACAAATACTCAAAACAAAATTTATTTTAAACCCAATACCATAATTAAAACCAAATCTAACTCAAATACCTAAATCTAAAACAATCCAACCAAGTACATTTGAAGATGCTGATTCAGCATCAGCCAACTTTTTTTTCTTTTGAATTCCAATGTGCCTCTACATTGCTTTTTGTGTGGTTATGTGCTCAATGCCCATTTCATATCTTAGTTGTTCTTTTTGTTCTTGCTCCCTTCCAATTGGCCAAATATCGTTTCCCCTTCTTATTTTCTACCTATCATGTCCCTTTTGTGAGGAATAAATATAGACTTTTGTAGATTCCATTCAACCCCAACATTTATATACTGCACAAAGTAAATGTATCTTAGAAGCTTGATAAGAAACTAAAAAAAAAAAAAAAAAAATCATAAATGCATATAAACCACAAAGTTTGATCATAATCTACAGTAAACAGTACACCAATTTTTTTTTTTTTCTAAATTTTATACATAGATTCATTGCGTTATTGAAAGTGTATGGGGAGTTGTAACAGCAGGGCAGAATATGGAACATATGGAGATATGGGTATTGAAAATAAACTTTAAAAAATTAATTAAAAACAAAAGAATATTGCAAGGAATGCACCTATTGGAAAAATTTTAGACCATGTCAAGACGAAGTCTCTACTTTCATATATACAAAGTCATTCTATCCCTTTAACACCACAAAAAATACCATAACTCCATATACTATTAGACAATTTATTTTTGGCAGAAAATAAAAACAAATAAATTAAATAGTTACTTCATAATTCAATAAAAAAAAAAACCTCAATGTACAGCATAATAATTTCATACATTCCAAAAGAAAACATCAGAGAGAAATTTTAGATTCCATCTTATTTTTGTTATTGAGTTTGAGGTATTTGTCTTAAAGCTTTCCTCTTTGTATCCTTGCCCTTTCAACAACATGTAAATTAAACCAATTGAAACCCCTTTTTTGGAATAAAGCAATGCAGACTGCAGGGTGATTAACGCTTCCCACTCTACCTAATTCTTTATAATTGATTTGGACATCAATCATTGAACTTTTAAGAAAGATATTTATAGTTACATATCTCTAAGTAAATCAAACCCAAAGACAACTCTACTTTAAGCATCGTACTGGTATCAAATGTTAAAACACCAATGTAACACACACATATATTTAGCTCCATCTAGAGCTTTGGTGTGATTCCTAATTGATCAAGCCATCTGTTAAGTCTAACGATTTTCTAATATAATTATGCATGCCAAATTTTAAGTCAATTACCGATTTGTTGCTACCCTATCTTTGTAGCTCTTTGAATCAGCCTTTTGCTCTCTATCCAAATAATAAATCATTTTTAGATAAATAAAGGTATTCAGTTTAAATAGCTAAAAATCGTTATTATGTAGCCACAAAAGTTGGGTATAAAAGTCAAGCATCCATACCAATTGCACTGTTTAAAAGCATAAAATTTCATATAATTTAAGCATTAATAGATCTTGATGATCCTTAAATCAACTGAAATGTATATTAAATATGATTAGCTTTTAAGCAATAATGATCATTATGGAAATTTTTAGTCAATTCATGATGATCATTACCTAATCTACCTAACCAATTGCACTATAAAAATATGCATTAGTAACAACTTCTCAATTATGAATGAAATTATCCAAAAAAAAAAACCATCCATGATGACCATGAACCATTTCAATGGATTTATTCTCCAAAACTTAAATAAGCATTACTTTTCTTGACCAATGGATTTAATCTGCAAAAAAAATTTGGATCTAAGAAGATTTTCTCAGACTTGAAAAAGGAAAAAAAAGAAAAAAAAGAAAAAAAAAAAGCAAAATTAAGAGAATGCAGGGAGAAATGTTCTGATGATTCTGATAGTGATGTTCTCTCTCTAAGATAGTATGTGTCTATACTTTTTTTGTAATGCTATAATGATAAACTATAGGTTCTAAATGAGATTCTCAATGGGACTCTAAGTTGGTGTGCAGAATCAAATTGCAGTTGTGCTTTTGTTGGTTACTCTAGTCATGGATGGATACCTTTTGTAATTTAAGTTGAGAATTACGTAATAGGATTGCGTGTTTTCTATTCTTGCATATTAGCTATCACAAAACTTAACTACATTGACTTGCTAAAAAGAATCACAAAAAAACATACAACTGTAATTTTCTTTTGGTGTTCAAGTAATAACCTTCGAATATTTTTTATCATATGGTACAGCAGAAAAGGCATCAAATGAGGTAAATAACATAAAGAAATAGATAAATAGTGCCTAAAAGAAGCACTAAAGGGGAACACATTACTTTATAATTGTGCACTATCTATTCTCTTTAGCAGTTCCATCTCCCCACTGGAAACTCCAAGATCAATATAACACAACTAAAAGTCCAAAACGAAAACAAAATATTATGCCCACCGTCAAATTGTAGTACTTTCAAAATGTAGCAAGACCAAGTACCATAGTTTACTAAAGACATAAAAACCGATATTGTGGCTTCTTTAGTGTGTGAACCCCTCTATTTATAAGATTTTGCCACCCATAATTCTCTTCCAAAATAGACCATAAAAGTATAAGAGGATTAAGAAAACTGACTGAAAAAACCAAAAAGATTCTTAATGAATTTTCAAGAATGGCATACAACATGAAAAACCCAAAAAACCAAATATTGTAAACACCAAAACCAACACTTAGGAATCTCTAAAAAAAAAAATCTCTGCCATAACCTACAAAGTAATCAATTTTGTACAAAGAACATTATACTTTCAGTTTTCGCAAATTAAAACATGCAAAACCTAGAAAAACCCAACATTAAAAATAACAAAATCATGACTTAAAAGTATCTTTTAAAAAAATATTGACTAAAATCAACAATGTATAAATAAAATAACATTATATTTTTAGATTTCAAAATCCCACAATTTCAATTCCAAACAAAACCTAAAAATTAAAGTGAAATGATTTAGTTTAAAGAATTAGAAGGATTTCATTTTGTGGAGGTTTTCCCTAAATTAAACAAATAGAGAGGAAAAGGGAAGAGAATATTAGGAAAAGAAATTGGTACCTCTGCTTTGATGAATTTAGAGACTCTGGATTAAAGAAAGAAATTGAATGATTTAAATCCGAAAGAGAAAAATTCAAACAAACCCATTACCATAAATATTTAATAAAGATAGTGACATATCAGAATTTCAATTTCCTTAACCCTAATTTCTAGAACCAAACTCAACTGTAATTGTAAAAGTTTGAAACATACCACAAATCTAATTTGTGGGGGGAAAAAAAGTCACCAAATCTAACTCAAATATCTAAATCTAAAACAATCCAACCACGTGCATTTGAAGATGCTGATTCAGCATCATCTAACTTTTCTTCCTTTTGAATTCCAATGTGCCTCTATATTGCTTTTTGTGTGGTTATGTGCTCAATGCTCATTTCATATCTCAGTTGTTCTTTTTGTTTCTGCTCCCTTCCAATCGGCCAAATATCATTTCCCCTTCTTATTTTCCGCCTATCATGTCCCTTTTGTGAGGAATAAATATTGACCTTTGTAGATTCCGTTCAACCCCAACATTTATATACTGCACAAAGTAAATGTATCTTAGAAGCTTGATAAGAAACTATTAAAAAAAAACAAAAACAAAAATCATAAATGCATATAAACCACAAAGTTTGATCATAATCTATGTTTTGTTTAAGCTTTCTCAGGACATAAATTTTCTCAACCTCATTAATTTTAGACACATATTCTCCATACTCTATCCATTCAATAGACGTCAATTTCACAACTCCTACTAAACCATACTAACTAACAAAGAAAAAAAAAATCCCTATTGAAGTCTAAACTTATATGCATTTTTTTAATGCATCACATATATACCAACCAAAAAACTACACAAAACATATTGTTTATAAACCAAATTATTAGCTGTATGTTAATGGACAAAGAAAATGCTAATTTTGAGATTTTACTGAGAAATTATATATGAGCACTTTTAGTTTTTATTCAAATGCAAGTTCAGTTACAAAAATGATTTCTTAATTCTTTACTATAAGTGGCTAAAGTAATATTCTATCAAAATTAAGCAGAGATATTGAAGAAAGAATCTTGTGCTCAACCTACTAACATCTATCTAATCTTTCTTTAAAACAAAAAAGAGGGTTGAGAAGGCAAAGCATGGAACTAAGCAACAAACTGAAGAGAGTATACATCTCAACTTTCCCACTATGGTTAGGAAACTATTACCATGTCCAAATTTATTGTGTGTTAAGGCTTAGAAATGTTTATATGAAATTTATATATGTATTACGGAGGTTAAGACTTAAGTTCAATATTAAAATATTTCATATTTTTAATCAAATTTTAAGAGTAGAGTTTCTTCTCTATAATAGATCTAATTCAATATTAAACAGCCAAAATAATTTTTTACAACAGAGAACGTGATGTGAACCTCAATCGACACGCTTTGAGACCCAACAAAAATATTGGAATAATTGCCCAAGAAAGCTAAAATTCAAATTTTTGATAGAACCCTGACCGAACGTTTAGAATCGAAATGTGAACCAAAGGTATAAGTGTAACACCTTGACCCAATGATTATAATTGAATCACGAACCAAAGGTATAAAGTTTGAACGCCACAAGGAAGAATCCCTGATAAGTTCACAATTCTTGAAGAACCAAAAGAAGAGCAAAGCCTCACCTTTTTTTTATTTTATTCAATAATTATCTTAAAAACGTTTACAGACTTAGGAGCTTATTTAAGGGCTCCATAAAACTTGACAGACAAGAAAATATATTCTAAAATAACTCCTAATTGATACTTAACCATATTAGGAATCAAATTTGACCTAAAAAGCATTAAATGCACCTAAATACAAGGAAATAAATCATCTAAACCTAAAATAACGTTTTTTACATAAAAATACCAAAAATAATAAATTACAATAATTAAATAGTAAATTGTGTCCTACATCAGACCCCTCCACTTGAATCAAACTCGTCCTCGAGTTCATCTTTGAAATTTGAAATCTTCCGCTCCAAATAAACAAATATTTCGAATGCTTTAATAACTTGATTGGGTTCTGAAACTTGAATCCTTCATAAAGTGTAGCGTAAAATTTCTTCTCATCTACTTTCAATTTATTTGCAACATCAATCAACAAAGGGTTGATAATAAAATTAAAATTTTCTACTCCAAGAAAATCAACATATTGTATAGTCATCTTCAACAAATCAACTGAGACTTGAGGATTGTGAGTTGTGGACTCATCCTTATATTTGACCTCAATTGAATCTTCCACAATGTTTTCAATAATTACCATCTCTCTTTTTTTTTTTCACTTTTTTTTTTTGGGAGCTTGGTGCATGATTTTAACCTAGTGCATGTCACAAAAGAAGAACGAGTAATAAAGAACACAAAAGGAACAAGATAGGATGATAACAGGAAACAAAAGATAAAAGGAAAGAAAACTGATTTTAGAATCTGTGCTCTGATACCAAATGATACGAACCTCAATCGACACGCTTTGAGACCCAACAAAAATATTGGAATACTTGCCCAAGAAAACTAAAATTCAGATTTTTGATAGAAACCCTGACCCAACATTTACAATCGAAATTCAAACCAAAGGTATAAGTGTAACACCTTGACCCAATGATTATAATTTAATCACGAACCAAAGGTATAAAGTTTGAACGCCACAAGGAAGAATCCCTGATAAGTTCACAGTTCTTGAAGAACCAAAAGAAGAGCAAAGCCTCACCTTTTCTGATTTTTGTTCAATAATTATCTTTAAAACGTTTACAGACTTAGGAGCCTATTTAAGGGCTCTATAAAACTTGATAGACAAGAAAATATATTCTAAAATAACTTCTAATTGATACCTAACTATATTAGGAATCAAATTTGACCTAAAAAGCATTAAATGCACCTAAAAACAAGGAAATAAATCACCTAAACCTAAAATAACATTTTTTACATAAAAATACCAAAAATAATACATTACAATAATTAAATAGTAAATTGTGTCCTACATCATAACGTGTGTAAAGGAATTACATATAACATAAGCAAATTGAAGATGACATGGGAAATTGTACATATTTAAGACTTATATGTAGCATCTGCCATAAAGCAATTAATTCATTCTATTGGCATCCTATATAACCCCTTAAGAGGTCAAGATGACATATGAGAGATTTTCAGTTACCCTTAATAGAACAAAAAAATCATGAGAAAGCTTTAAAACAAACAATAGTAACAATTATATAGCTTTGAAAACAAAATTTGTAGATTTTACAGTGAATTATCTGCATGTAAGCCTCCTTAACAATCACCTATTCTAGAAAAACGAACCTCAATTACCCAAATACTCAAAACAACACCAAATCTAAAACAAATATGCAAAACCAAACCAATTCTAAACCAAATACCTTAATATATAAACCCAAATCTAATATTAAACCTGAATTAAAGCCAATCCGGCCAAAATACTCAAGCCAAAAGGGATTTTAAAAAGGGACCTTTCAGAAACAGCAAACCCAAAAAAATAAAATTTTAAAATAAAACTTTGGCATGGTTTTGATTATTAAAGATTTGCCTTTTGAGTGACAGAGAAAATCTTCATCTTTCTCTGAATGAGAAGGCAAATTCAAAATCAAAGCGGCCCAAATATGCGAAATTGGTTCTAGATACCTAAAACCAATTTATGCCAAGCCAGCAAACCTAAACAAAACTTCTAACCAAAATCCCTTAATCAAAACTAAATATAATCCATCTATTTAAACAAATTAAAAAAAACCACTCGTAATCGAAAAACCTAAATCATAACCAATCAACCAAAATACCCGAATCTAAATCATAAATAATGCCCAAATGATTCTAAAAGAAATTTCACTGAATATGACCCATACCCATTCTTTGAATTCATCATCCTATTCTTTCATTCTTCAACAGAATTAAAAAAAATTAAAGAATTGAAAAGCCTTCCCTCCACAGAGATTCACATTACTACTTATATAGATTAAGGGGGAAATGCCTAATTTACTTTTTCATTCCCACTTGATTTGTATTGCTTATAACTTTGTCTAGAATAATCTCCTACTCTATTTCAATATTCGAAGTGCCCGAAAGAGACTAAGACTTACTTAAGTTCTTTAAATCCACTCCTCTGTTTTAACCCAGCCTCCATAGATAGATAAATACGAAAAAATTAACACAAATAACTAAACTAAAATCAACTTTACTCAAATACCTTAATCAAAACCAAATATAACCTAAAGACCTAAACTGAAACCAATCCAAACAAATATCAAAAAACATGATCATATTTAATGCACAAACTAAAAAGCTAAGAGAAAAACATAACTTAAAGACCTAAATCGAAACTACCCAAACAAATATCAAATTCTGATATTATTTAATGGTCAAACTTAAAAGCGAAGAGAAAAAATTACTGATAGTGGTTCTGGCATGATAGTGGCAACAAGCTTGACGTTAGTGTGAAGACAGCCTAATACTGACTCTATTCTTTGTTTATTTGTTTAGTAATCAGGCAGTAACAAATGAAATAGAAATTCATTTAAAAACAAATGCAACATAAGATAAATGAAGCAATTCTAGCCTTTCAAATTAATTCAGTAACTCATGTTGAAGTTTAATAAATGGTCTTATCAATGAGAGAGCCCTTTGTAGCATTAAATAGTTGGGAATGAGAAGTTAAATACATTACATAAACTAAAAAAAGACTATGTAATTTGTTTCTTCAATAGCAAACTACTAAGTGCATTTTTATATGCATATAATTTAGTAATTCGTAACAGTACTATAACATTTCAGTAAAGTTGATGCTCTTCTTCTTCATATAAATATTCATAACAGAAATAACCATGACAAGGCTTGAAATTTTCTTTTTTTAAAAGACCTTTAAAAAAAAAATTTCTTTGCTAACTGAATCACATTAAAAGTTTTTTTTAATGATCTTTCATCAATATCTATTAATGATTTTTTTTCACTTTTCATTGCTAAATTTTGAATCAAATTGTAAAGTAATAGTCTATTCTACCGCAATAATGTTATTATATGATTTTCTTCTGCAATTGAATATTAAACATATAAATATGTGAAGGCATTTATATGAAACCATTCAAGTAAATAATATTATAACCACTTAATATATTTGACCTAGATTAACTACAATTTACTAAAGTGTCAAAAGGCCAAAAAGGCTTTACCCAGATTTTTGATTGTGAGAAAGACTATTTTAAAAGATGATGTTTTCAGTTATTATTCCGTTCGTAAATTAGTTTGAGGAGATAGTTTTTCAAAAACAGAATCACACTGAGAGTTTAAACATCCTAGAAAATAATTTTGAATTTACACCACAAATATTCACTCTGCAATTTGAAATTATTTCAGAAACATCAAACAAAATCTGTCATAGAACTAATTTAAATAGATAAAAACTGAATAGAAAATTGTTAACAATTAGTCATATGCAATAGAAAATTTTAAGAACTTAAAACAATTAATTTTTCCTATAATTTTAACCTAGCATCAGATCGAAACATGCATAAAAGAAAATAGCAATAAGGCATGAAGAAACAATAATTGTAGCAGTATGTATATGACAAATTAACAATCAAAATCAAATTAATAAAATCAAACTTCTTCAATCTCCCTATCGCTCTCTAATGGAAGGAGATGTCTGTTTTCCTGTCCTCTAAATGGTATCTAAGAGTGTAGTTTAAGGGGAAAAAGTAAAAATTGAAGACAGATCTTGAATCAAAATCAATTCAATTAAATACCCAAACCTAAGACTAAATCAATTCAAACGTTTAAAGCAATATTTAAAATTAAAAAAATACCGATAAAGGTTTTTGCTCTTTCCGAATAATGAACTCATGTTCTCTCTTATTTCTCTGTTTTTGCCCTCTCCAAACCTAAATCATATATAACCCCAAATTTCAAAAAATCAAATCAAAACCTAATGTTACCCAAATACCTAAATAAAAATCAATCCAACCAAATTTCTCAAAACTAATTCATATTTCATACCCATACCTAGATCTAAGAAAGAATGAAAAAAAAAAAAAAAAAAAAACGTGTTAGGTCACACTTCGAATGACCCCTTGTGATAAACCCTAATTAATTAATTAATTAGCCAAGTTGTTTAATTAATCAATTAAGCATGCAATTGCGTGGAAGCACAAACAAATCACCAAATACTAAATATGCAGCGGAAAATAAATAACACGGTGATTTGTTTACGAATGGGGAAAACCCTAACGGCAAAAACCCCACCGGGTGATTTTCAGGTCACCACTCCCGAAACTCCACTATTATCAAATCAAGCGGTTACAAGAAAGGAATCCCAAGTACCTTACCAACCTACAGTTGAACCCTTACCCCAATACCCAATTGGACTTGATCTGTAGTGACAATTTCCACCTTTGATGCACGGCTCCCAAGTACGTGACTAACCAATGCGCGGATCCCAGTACGCGACTTCAGAACACCAACTTGAGGAAGAATGGTTGGCTGCAAAGTTCTTCAGTTCATCCACGTGATGAATAGCAGGAAGATGCTAGGTTACAAAACCCTATGGTGCAAAGACACAGCAACTTCTTGATGAAGGATGAACTAGGTCAAGAACTTCGTCTGTTGAGCACAATTTGCATAAACAGAGATTGCTCAATGATAATACAACTTGTGTCTACCAAAACGGCTCTTAAAATAATCCTTTTATATGTTTAGGGTTAGAAGAAAAGAAGCCCCAAAAACATATTCACGGATCCCAAGAAAATCAGATTTGGAATTCTGACTTTTTAAATCTCGACAGATAGCAGGTGTCGAGGTAGCTATCGAGAGGTGTCGAGCTTTAAAAATTCTGCACTTCAACTTGCTTTTTCTTGGACAGACTTGATGGCTTCAACACTTGATCTTGAAACATGGTTTCTTGAAGTATTAAAAACACCTAGATCTACCCAATTACAAGTAAAGTGCGTTTTGTCAAAGGATTAGCCAATTTACATAAATAAGTAAGACATATGTTCTTAGCATGTGAAACACATATGTCCTAACAATCTCCCCCTTTGGCAATCCGTGACAAAACCACAACAAACAAATGAGCATATGAGAGAAGTCATAAATCACTCAACTCATATTCACTTGTTGAATACAATAAAATCTATCCTAACACAAACTCTTGAAAAACTTTGCAAGAAGAGAGTTTATGGCAAGTAGACTTTAACAACCTGTATTTCTGAAACACTTTAAACAAAACTCATCAAGGCATCTTGTGTGAAACAGAAATTAATAGATTGCATACAATAAAAGAACATGTGTATAAAGATAGAAAAGAAACAACACATGAAAAGAGAGGTGAAAGAAACATACATCCACATATATAAGAGAATAAGTATCATGTATGTAAAACTGGTCACAAGACCTCATATACAAGAACAATGTATCTAAAAAGATAAGAAAAGAAAAGATACATCAAACCTTACTACATCCCTCAAAAGTATCAACACTCCCCCTATCAAAAATGTCCTATACTAACTCTCCCCCTAAGATGACTACTCTCATAACCCAAAACTACTCCCCCTTTTTGTCACGAGTGACAAAGGGTAGAGTGTCATGCAGACATCTCATCGGCAGAGCTAGCATCTCCATCATCATCATCATCCTCATCATCATCCTCAGCCTCAGAATCTGAAGCTACTGGAGTAGGTGGTGAAGGAGTAGCCTCTGGAGCAAAACCGCCCATGGTCGCCTGGCGTCGTGCAATACGACCCACACGAACATTCACTTGATACAACTCAGCAGAGAGTGTATCGAGACGAGTGTCCATGCGCTGCAGCTGCGCCATAATATCACCAAGGGATACATCGCTCGAAGAGGAAGAAGGAGCAGATGTAGATGGAGCTGATCTGGATGGTGCTGAACGGGAGGGAGGAGTGGCACCAGGCTGTCTCGACCTCAACTGTGCCTCACTACGTTTTACGGTAGCGGCATCTATGGCAGATATGTGTGTGAAGTGGTCGGACACAGGAAAGGGAACAGAAAAATGGCGTAGAATCCGCGTGATAGCAGAAGGAAAGATGAGCTTATAACGAGACGCCGAATCAAGATAAACATCTATGATAGACCGGATGAAGTGAGAAGGGAAGTCTATGGTCAAGTGCTCAAGAAGAGAAAGCAAAAATCGAGCACGAGGCTCTGTGATAGAGTTATAGTGAGAAAGAGGATGGAGAACAAAAGTCATCACCATGTTCATGAATCTAGGACCTTTAGCAAAAGGCCTACATGAAGTGAACTGATGCTCACCCCAATCAGCAGGACGCTGACAGAAGGCAGAGATGAGCTCATCTTGGGACACAGTCCTCAGACGCTCACAAGAGGGATAATCAGGAAACTCTATCCTAGGTACCCTAAGCACATCCGCAACAAGTTGCGGTGTGACAGGAATGCGCATACCTCGAACGCGAGTGGAAAAATGAGGTACTGAAAGATCAATCCCGTGGATATTGGAGTAGAACTCCTGTATCAGCACGAGAGGGCAAGTGACCGGGATGTCACACAGTGACCCCCATCCCCTACTGTGAATGACAGAAGGAAGGTCAGTATCGGCGAAGTCCGCCAGAATGACTTGGCGTTCCGAATGAACACCTCGTCTAGAAAAGTTCTCAGTAAATGCCTTTGAGGCATCTTCATCACGGAACCGAATGTTAAAAGGAGCAGAATCAGAAGATGAAGATGCTCTAGAACGCAGAGGGTTCCGAGCAGGAGTATATTTACGTTTGGGTGCCATAGACACTACTAACGTAAAAGAATGAGAAAGAGATAGAGAGGGAGACAAGCAGAAAAGTCCCAAATCAGTTCAAATATAACAGATATATGAACAAAGAGTACGTATGCATGGGAATGCATGAACATATGACATGCAAAGCAGAAATATCATTATGGGCTCAGCCCAATCCATTCCTAACAGCATATAAACAAAGTACTCACATCTAAATGCATGAAAATATCATTATAATGCACATGAAATGCAATGTATGACATTTTAAAATCATTTAAATCCAAACTCAACCCAAAATTTCAATAAAAACTTAGCAATTTTGAAAAACCCCAAATTTTTATGAAAAATCCCAAAACTAGGTTTTCAAAACATGAAATGCATGAAAATGAAAGGGAAAAGGTGATCTTACCAAGAGATTGAAGCAAGAATGAGCAAGATCCAAGTGAGATTGAAGATTTGAGTGAGAAAAGCAGTTGGAGAAGTTGAAACGCCTCGGACAGATCGAGTGAGATCGAGAGAAATGAGAGAAAAAATCGCGATCAGCCTTTAAATAGGCACCTCAGTAATTCTCGACAGCTGAGGTGTCGAGAGGTATCGAGATATCTGTCGAGAAAGGTATCGAGGAATAAGCCGTCGACAGATGAAGGTATCGAGAGGTATCGAGATACAAGAAGAGTTTAAGATACGCAAATCTCGATCGATCGACCAGGTGTCGAGAAGGTATCGAGAGGACAGAGACTTTCTCGATCGATCCAGCAAGTGTCGAGGATGTGTCGAGATTGCGATAAGAAACAACTTGAGAATCTCGACAGATAACCAGGTATCGAGGAGGTGTCGAGGAAGGTGTCGAGACTCAGAAAAAGAGCAGTTTTTCGAGAAGGGAAAAACACAGACATGAATGCAATCCAACACACATCTCTAACAAGGATCCACTCAACATATGAACCTCTCAAAACATCTCTCAACAAGAAATTAAGCACAAGGATCATGCAAAACACACACACACACTAAACAAGTCTAACCAATTTTATATTTCAAAAACAAGTTATGACAGTTTAGTGAGCATACACTAGCATATGTAAACACTTGTGATGGCCAAATCACATTGTACCTGCACATGTATCAAAAGTAGCAAAGAATATTGCGTGTTGTGTGTGAAAAACATCGCAAGATTGCATATGTGTATACATGTTATGACGATCTGAGATATGAGTAAATAACTTTTAACTCACACACAATCATAACTGTTTGATGGGGACTATCACCTTCAAGGTACATCCTATAACTCCCACATCTCCTAGAAAACACGCTTGCAATCATATTTAAAGCATCTTTAATCTTTTTGCTTTATATTTTCTTTGCATATTTTTCTTTTAAGCATATCATGCATGGGCATAAAAAGAGAGAAAAGAAATACCCAAGATGTTAAGCATTTGACATCGCAATTTTGCTATGCCGAAGCATACGAATGTCTTTGACACTGCACTTTTGCTATGCCGAAGCATACAGGTGTCATACTATGATTGGCGGGTAACAGTGGTGAGATGGTTATTAATGCCTTTCTCTTAGGATTTTCTAGTCCTACCCGTCAAAAAGAGTGATATGAGTGTTAAGTTTTAAGAGTTAACCTAATCTTACTCATCACAAACAAGAGCCACAAAGCTCACTTGCTTAGTTGTGCATAGAGATGCTCATCTAAGCTACAATAGATACAAAGTTTAGAAACTTTGTTTCAATGGCCATCCAAGGTACACAAATACCAAAGTACACAAAACACACACTGTTTTTGTATTTTTCTGATTTTTCAAATTTTTTTTTTTTATTTTTATATCAAAAACAAAATAAACAAAACTGAAAATAAACAAACAAAAACATGTTAAACAAAGCAAAGCAAAAACTAGACTGACTCAGCAGAAAAATAAAACACACAAGCAATGCAACTAACAGAAAAAACAAGAAGGGAAAAGAAAATGATGAAATCACTTAGAGTCCTTTTTCTTCCATGCCTTGGAAGAACCTTTCCTTTGATTGAATCCTTGAACAGGTGGTGAGGGGGAAGAATTTAGACCGTTCAAGTTCGAAAGGAACATGAGGGCTTTCAGAAGATCTCCAAGAGGAGCAAGAGAGGATTGAAGCTGAGATTGGCTTCCAGATGCTATCATGCCATTGCTCTGTTGAGTGGCTAGCCACTTATAGCAATTTGGTCGAGTGTGACCGGCAGCTCCACAATAATGACAAAGATGCTGCTTCTTTTGTTTAGGCTTATGAGAGTTAGCCTTCTTAGCCCTAGGGTTATTAGCATCTTTCTTGTCTAGCTTAGGGGGTGCTCCTAGGATGGATTTTCCCTTGTCTAAGTTCTCACTAGCTAATTCAGTTTTAACATTAGTGTCCACAATTTCAATGTTATTAGCAGGAGGAACAAAAACAGTATTGCTAGTAGTGGCAGTATTAGAGAAAGAAATACCATACCCCAAACCAGTTCGATCCGAAGCAGGTTTTTGATTGCTAAGCATCTCATCGAGCTTTGCACTTGAGGTCCTCTCCAGTTGAGCTCTGACTTGAAACAGCTCCAGTTCAAGCTTCTTGGTCTTTTCAGCCAAAAAGTTGTTCTCAAATCTCAATGCTCCAATAGTTTGATTCGCCTCATCAAACTTTGTGGACAACTCTTCACGATCGAGTTCCACTTCACTGAGCTTCTTGGTGGCCAGCCTATATAATTTCTCGTGCTTTTCAGATAGCTTGTATAGCTTCTCATAGGCTGAATGGATGTCATCTTGATCATCCATCTTCTCAAATTTTGACTCCACCAGCTCTTCTTCAACAATCCCTTCAGTAGGATTGACTGTGGCAGTGAAGGCATTTAAGATTCCGTCATCCTCATTGTCGGAATCATCTTCAGGCTCAGTGTCACTCAGGGTTGCAGCAAGGGCCTTGCTTTTCCCAATGCTCTTCAGATATGTAGGACACTCATGTTTCATGTGTCCGAACCCATGACAACCAAAGCACTTTGGTCCTGCTGGAACAGTATACTGACCGGCCTCCCTAGCATCCTTCTTCCCTTTGTCTTGGCTTTTGAACTGAGAAGAACTGAACTGCCTGCGGTCCTTGTCGAAGCTCCTTCCATTGGCATTCTTCATGAACTTTTTGAACTGCCGAGTAATGTAGGACTTCATCTTAGAATCTTCATCATCGGAAGATTCATCTGTATCACTGCTCTTCGCCTTCAAGGCCATGCTTTTGCCTTTATTGGTCTTGCCAATCCTAGATAAACCTATCTCATAGGTCTGCAAGTTTCCAACCAGCTCAGTCAAAGGAATCTTGTCTATATCCTTTGATTCCTCAATCGCCGTAATCTTGGCATGAAATCTCTCAGGTAGAGATCTGAGCACCTTCCTTACAATCTTGGGTTCAGGGATGGTTTCCCCAAGATTGAAGGCTGAGTTCACTATGTCCTTGAGCTTGGCATAGAACTCATCAAACGACTCATCCTCCTCCATCTTTATTTCTTCAAAGCTTGTTGTCAGCCTTTGAAGCTTTGAGTCTTTGACAGCCTTTGTGCCTTCATAGGTTGTCTGGAGAATGGTCCAAGCCTCCTTAGCAGTTTCAGTTGAGGATATCTTCTTGAACTCCTCATTGGTGACTGCGCTAAAAAGAGCATTCAGCGCTCTGCTGTTGAAGTTGGCCGCCTTGATCTTAGCATCATCCCACTCGGCCGGTTGTTCTGTTGGCTTAGTCCAGCCAATCTCTACAGCTTGCCACACTTTTTCATCTAAAGACTGCAAGAAAGCTCTCATGCGTACTTTCCAGTATGCATAGTTAGTGCCATCAAATAAAGGAGGTATAATTAAGGATTGTCCTCTATCCATGACAAAACAGGGGTCAATGGATCAACACAGCAAAGATTAAATCCTAATCAGAGTGTGCCTGCTCTGATACCACTTGTTAGGTCACACTTCGAATGACCCCTTGTGATAAACCCTAATTAATTAATTAATTAGCCAAGTTGTTTAATTAATCAATTAAGCATGCAATTGCGTGGAAGCACAAACAAATCACCAAATACTAAATATGCAGCGGAAAATAAATAACACGGTGATTTGTTTACGAATGGGGAAAACCCTAACGGCAAAAACCCCACCGGGTGATTTTCAGGTCACCACTCCCGAAACTCCACTATTATCAAATCAAGCGGTTACAAGAAAGGAATCCCAAGTACCTTACCAACCTACAGTTGAACCCTTACCCCAATACCCAATTGGACTTGATCTGTAGTGACAATTTCCACCTTTGATGCACGGCTCCCAAGTACGTGACTAACCAATGCGCGGATCCCAGTACGCGACTTCAGAACACCAACTTGAGGAAGAATGGTTGGCTGCAAAGTTCTTCAGTTCATCCACGTGATGAATAGCAGGAAGATGCTAGGTTACAAAACCCTATGGTGCAAAGACACAGCAACTTCTTGATGAAGGATGAACTAGGTCAAGAACTTCGTCTGTTGAGCACAATTTGCATAAACAGAGATTGCTCAATGATAATACAACTTGTGTCTACCAAAACGGCTCTTAAAATAATCCTTTTATATGTTTAGGGTTAGAAGAAAAGAAGCCCCAAAAACATATTCACGGATCCCAAGAAAATCAGATTTGGAATTCTGACTTTTTAAATCTCGACAGATAGCAGGTGTCGAGGTAGCTATCGAGAGGTGTCGAGCTTTAAAAATTCTGCACTTCAACTTGCTTTTTCTTGGACAGACTTGATGGCTTCAACACTTGATCTTGAAACATGGTTTCTTGAAGTATTAAAAACACCTAGATCTACCCAATTACAAGTAAAGTGCGTTTTGTCAAAGGATTAGCCAATTTACATAAATAAGTAAGACATATGTTCTTAGCATGTGAAACACATATGTCCTAACAAAACGTATCGGTGGTAGTTCTCTCAATGTTTGTCTCCTTCTCATCTCTGTATCGCAAGGTTTATTTTTTCCTCATTCTCTATCTCTGGATCGCAAGCATCAGTGTTAAGAAAATTGAAAAGGAAGCGAAAAGAAAGTATCCGAATAGGAGAAACGGAAGGCGCCCTTACGATGATGGCAAAAGATCTAGGTGGCGCCCTTCTCTCTATCTCTGTCTCTCTTTTCTCTCGACCTCTCTTTCTCCTTTCTCCATGTAGCAATCTTTCTTTTCTTTTTTTTAAGCGGTTAGTTTCCTTTTATACCAAGAGGGCTCCCAAACAGTGTTTTAACGTAGTGAAACATTATAATTATCGCTTTTAAACGGTGTTGTAGCGTTACCAAACAATGTAATTTATCGCTTTTTAACTTAAACGTGGTTGAATTTTAGATGATCATTTTTCCTACATGTCAGCATTTCCTTAATTGCAGGAAAAGGCTTCTGCTATTATATATAGCATTGTTATTAATACCGTTCTGTTCCGACCGGAACGGCCGAAAAATTTCGTTCCAGTCCTTAAACCGGTACGAATCACCCTCTTGTTCCACCTCGGACCAAATTTCAGTTCGTTCTGGCCCGTTCCGGCCATTTCGGCCTGTTTCGGTGAATTTCGGCCGGTAAACATATTTCGGCCGGTACTGATTCTACTGATAAATGCAGAAAAATTTTACATTTTCAAGTTTTAATAGCTATTACCTGAATAGAGCCACCCATCGCAGTTCATCTGACTTCGTCAGTAGCCTCAGCAACTTGACCTTCTTCTGTTCTTCTTTTCTTCTGCACTTCGTTCTCTTCGTTTTCTTCTTTTCTTTGTACATTTTCTTGGTTGTCCGCCCATTTGTTTACTCAGTTACCCTCCACTTTTTTCATTGAACTTTGTATTTTGGCATTTCTGTTCCAATTTTTTTAGTTTTGTGAGCCACTCCACGTGACTAGCATTATAATAATACAATTCAAAAAGGAGAGTTAATAGGTTGCAGGCTTTGTGTCTTTTCCATCCTCTGTAATTTTTTTTGTCTAGTAGATATTATTGTGATTATATTTTAAAAAACTTGTTAGTTATTATAGTAATAATTATTAATATTAAATATGGGCTTATAACTTTAAGATTCATGGTAATTTTTATAGGTTTGACCAAAAATATATATTAAAATGGTAAATATATATATTATGATAGTACTTCCGAAATAGTACACCGGTATTTACCGGTACCGAAATATTATGTTCCAATGAACAAACCGAAACGGGCTCCGAAACGGTATTCATAACATTGATATATAGTATATGATTATATAGATTGGGAGACTCGTGCTATCAAAGGTTACAATTTTGGCCTTGCTGTCTTTAAAGGAGGCAATAGTTAGTTCTATTGAAGGTTGGGCTCTTGTAGGTTGTAGGCCCTAGGTGTGCTAGACCCAAATTTTGTTCGTGGGGTTGCATATTCTAGGTAGGAACATGTTTTGTGTTGAATCTTGTGGTATTTTGGGATATAGTCATGTATATTGAGTGTTTTTTTTTTTTTTTTCTTTTTCGAAGTGTATGGTTTGTAGTATTGTTTGTAAGCATTATAGGATTCTGACTTACAGTGCGGAGATTTCAGTATGTTATATCATATAGAGAAATATTGTTTGCTTCAAATTTTATATAATATATAGTCCTACAGTTTCTCTTGTTAGTATGAATTTTGACTTATGAGTTGAATTGAAAATCTTCTTTCTGGATGGGTTGGAGGGAGATTTTTTAGGTGCATCATGCACGGCATTTAAAGATCCAACCACAGAAAATCCTGGTTGTCTAATAAGCTTGCATATTCGAGGCTTATATTAACCATCAGTCGCAGTCATGGTTCTCAGAACCAGACCGGACCGGGAGGTCGGACCGTGAAAACCGGTTTTTTAAGCCTAAAGAATAGGATTTTTTGTTAATTCCATGAACCCCTAAAACCGGGGTTGGACCGCACGAACCGTGCGGTCTAACCCCTTAGCAATTTTTTTTTTTTTTTTTTTTTAAACAACTTAACACAATTTTATTCTACTTAATTAAATTATCCATCTCTTACTAGGAATAAAAAAAAAAATTATAATTAAAATCCTTCAAAGATATTCAACTTTACTTCAAAAATTAATCATAAATTTTAATGTTTTCATGGTTATTATTTTATTTTATTAACTTTCTTATTTAATTATTAAATATATTCTTGAAAATCATTAAATTTCCCTTACATATATAGATATATTAGTCAATTTTGCTAGTTTTATAAATTTAATATCTATATTTAGGTTTTAATTAATTATTAAATTAATTATGACGTCATCATGGTTCGACCCCGGTTCGACCTCGGTTCGACCTTAAAAACCTTGAACCTCTCCCTTTTACGGTTCAATGAACGGTCCAGGTCTTAAAGCCTTGATCGCAGTGCGTGTGGTGTAATATGAGAGCAGTGCAAGCCGCAAGATAGTCCAGTGTGGCAAAACAAAGCATTGCAATCTTCGCACTAGTATGTAGTGAGAGAGACAAAAATTTCCCGTCCAAACAAACACATAGAGTTTAGACCTTAGAGCAAATATGCTACTACGTTATTGTATTAATTCGTAGACAGTTGTTCTTTTATTTTTCCCAAATTTATTATGAATTCAATTTTTAAAAATAAAATTGAATGTTCTAATATATAATTTATTATAGAGATTGATAGAGTTTGTCTCGAATTTTTTCCTCCATACAGGGTTTTCCACAAAAAATTGGCATGTTCGTATGTAATTTTTTTCTTGGTGCTTCTGTGATTTTTCATTTTACTATTACTTGGAGTATTTTAATTTAATTTATTCTATAACCTAAAGTATACTTTTCAGATTATAGACATGCCATTGCTGTTTGTTGAATTGATTAGAAGTAGCACAACCTAAATTTTATGAAGGCTTGATCAGCGTTTGTACTAAAGATTTGATCATTGCCAATAAACATATGCTTGTTAATATAAACATAAGTAATTAACTGGTGTGCACTAAATTAAATTGCATAATTACACTAAGTGTATGAATCTCCAAAGTAGTTTTTACTCAAAAGTGGATAGTTTAGCAACTCATTATTATTATTTTTTTAAGATAAGATAGTGTTTCAAATTTATGGTGTTTGATCCATATATGATGATTATGTTTTATCATCAAACCAAGTCATCAATTCATTTTTCATGTAAGCACAGATTGAATATTGAATTTCTTATTCGATGACAAGAAACTTTACTAGTTAAGCTAATTTGGAACCCACATCTACTTTATATATATATATATATATATATATATATATATATATATAAGAAGAGACCTAATGTGGGAGTGCATGAGATCCTGCCATGTAGCGCTCTAATTTTACATTTAGTCTTTTTTTACTGTTACCAAAAAGTTCACATTAACTCATTTGTGCTGTTATCTCATTAATCTCTCATTTGCACCACACCTTTCTCTCTTCTTCATGTCTTTTAGCATACCCACCATTTTAGTATTTTTTTTATAAAAAAAAAAAGACTAATAGTAATAACTAACTAGAATCCATAACAAATCAATTATTAGGCGAAAAGCACCTTTTAGTCCCTACATTTTCAGGTGATTTCTATTTTAGTCCCTACATTTTATTTTTACTGCTTTTAGTCCCTATCTTGAAAAACACTTCCCGTTTTAGTCCCTGCCGTTACATCAGAAACGGAGAAAGATGACGTGGCAAACGGCAGGAATAAATAATACTTAATTAATATCCACGTGGCATAAATTAATAATAAAAAATGTTTTTTGGCATTAAAAAATGCTACGTCAGCATTTAAATTAAAAAAATTAATTTATTAATTTTAACTAAATAAAAAAAAATTAAAAACAGAATTAAAAACTAAAAATCATATGAATTGAGATCTAAGTGTGTCTTGAACAAGAACAACAAGAACACAAACTCAAATTCAAGAACACAAACCCAAAAATTAAAATTTAAAAAAAAAAAAAAATCTCCACCTCGCTTCGCTCTCCGATTCCATCTGTAACCTCAATTTCTCTCCTTTCCTTTCCCTTTTTCTCTCTTCCATTATTTTCAATCCACTCCAATTTCTAATCCTTCGATTTCACTTTTTTTTCACAAATTCAAAATCCCCAATTTTTTTTTTCCCTAAGGTTTTTGGTTTTTTCTTAATTGGAAAATGGAAGGGAACAAAGACGACGCTTTGAAATGCTTGAGAATCGGTAAACAAGCTATGGAAGCTGGAGATCGAAGCTGAGCCTTGAAATTCATCTCCAAAGCTTGTCGTCTCGATCCCACTTTTCCGGTCGATGATCTCTTATCGGAGATTGAGAAAGAATCCAATAGGCCCAGTGATCCACAACCTTAAGGCTCCTCCGGGCCCACCAATAACAGCACATCGGAGCCATTGAAACCATCCGATCAGCCATCGATCCACCACCAAGGTTTGTCTTCATCGTTGGCCTCATTAGCGTCCGCGTCAGCCTCATACACAGAGGAGCAAATCGCGATCGTGAGACAGATTAAGAAGAAGAAAGACTACTACGAGATTTTGGGGGTGGAGAAGAGTTGCACAGTCAATGATGTACGAAAAGCGTATCGGAAGCTGATTTCGATGCAGAGGAGATATTTGGGCCGTCGACCAGGCCTTCGCATCGCCTGAGATCTACGGATTAGACGATCCAAACCCTTGCTACTCCCAATCTCCGTTCAACTCGATCCACGTGGATAATGGAAATAGGAACGAGAACGGTTACCATGGTTTAAGTGAAAACGACATTGGCATCGGCATCGACGACGGCGTTTTTAGCTCCGACGGTCCGGTGCTTCCGCCACCGACCGAAATGGGGCCAGAGGAAGGTTTTGCTCTTCATGAATGGAGGTGGTGAGCATTTCAGTCCTTTTGATTATTTATTTATTTATTTATTTTTGTGAGACTTGAATTCTCTGATTTGTTGATTTTTCCAGATCTAATTTGTATTTTGTTGCAATCTGCTTATATCTGTAATTTTTTTTTTTTAATTTATGGGTTTGTGTTCTTGGATATGAGATTGTGTTCTTGTTGTTCTTGCTCAAGACACACTTAGATCTCAATTCATATAATTTTTAGTTTTTAATTCTTTTTTAATTTTTTTTATTTAGTTAAAATTAATAAATTAATTTTTTTAATTTAAATGCTGACGTGGCATTTTTTAATGCCAAAATTTTTTTATTATTATTAATTTATGCCACGTGGATATTAATTTAGTATTATTTATTCCTGCTGTTCGTCACGTCAGCTTTCTCCGTTTCTGATGTAACGGCAGGGACCAAAACGGGAAGCGTTTTTCAAGATAGGGACTAAAAACGGTAAAAATAAAATGTAGGAACTAAAATGGAAATCGCCGGAAAATGTAGAGACTAAAAGGTGTTTTTCACCCAATTATTACTATGGGTAGAAATTAAGTCAAAGTTCATCAGATTTTGAACATGCTATCCATGTTGGGTCTTTATGTGGTAAATTAAGTTGAAGCCTATTTGACGCTTCCAAGGCGTAAAACAAAGTAGTCACTATAGGGCTCAGGTTTTATTGGATATTTTTTGTTTGGGTATATAAGTAGAGAGAACATTTGGTGCGCAATGTAAAGCCATATTCTACTATGATTTTAAATTATCTATAGGACACATGCATACGCACTTGTCCACGTCATGTCTTAATGTTGCATTATCAATGAGTGGAAGATGGTGAGAGAATTAGGTATATTTTCATTTCATGGTACGCAATATGTGAACACAACACAAATTATTTGATTGTCATGCTTCTGTTGCTTTTTTGCATTTATTTTTGGTTTCCTAATTTTTTTTTTAAAGAAATTAATCTTTCCTTAAGAATGCTACAAATGTCTAGGAAAGCTACTAAGCTAATTTTTATTCTCGAAATGTATATATATATATATATATTTTACTTTAATTTACTTTACTCTTTCATTATAATATATGTAAAAAATTCTCCAAATTTTTATTATTATAAAATATCATAAAATTATTCGTGTATGACTAGGCTAACTTACAAGTTAAGTTAAAAGTTCATTAGAATATGCTATCCATGTTGGGGTCTTTAGGTGGTAAATTAAGCTGAAGCCTATTTGACGCGTCCAGGGCGCGAAACAAAATAGTCACTATAGGGCCAGGCTTTATTGACTTAAGTCAAGCTCATGGTTGTTAACAACTAGCGGGACAAAATATATTTTTTAGACCCCATATAACGATAATTGATAAAAGACGTCATGGCTACTTTTGCAATACAGACTTTATTGACTTGAGTCAAGCACTAATTACAGAAATTATTAGGCTATAATTTATTTCTCCACAATTTGAGGCTTTATTGACATAAGGTCAAGCTTTAATATTGTGGCTTTATTGACAAAACAAACGGTTCCCCTTTTTTCCCTTTTTTTCATAGAAATATAGATAGACATGACAAAACAGGTCAAAATTTGCTGACCTGATCTGAACCTATCCGTTTTATTCTATATTAAATATGGGCCGACCCATGGCTCGCCCTTTTTTTGTGGGCCAACCTGACCTGATCTAATCAACCCGCCAATCCGTTTTAAAACTGCCAACTTGACCCGATCCAATCAACCCGCCAATCTATTTTAAAACTTTCTTTTTTCTTAAAAATATTTAGACAACATACCATGGTGCTAGCTGTATAGACAAAAATGCATAAAGCACTACACAAAAACTATTTAGCCATTTAGTAACTACCAGTGGCAGTGGCCATGCCTCCATTTATTAAAAAATTAAAAATTAAAATGAAATAGATATCAAGGGAAAAGTATCTACAACTACACATCTACACAACTAGACATCTAACACAAAGTTAAATACTAAGTAGTAGAGGAAAAAAAATACAAAAGACAAAAAAAATTACAATTACACATTTACACTGCTAAACATCTAACACTAAGTTAAATACTAAGGCTTCATTTGGAAGTTTATAAGGGAATGGAAT
This sequence comes from Quercus aquifolioides, assembly GCA_019022515.1. Lineage (NCBI taxonomy): Eukaryota > Viridiplantae > Streptophyta > Magnoliopsida > Fagales > Fagaceae > Quercus > Quercus aquifolioides. The sequence goes on from CM032329.1 coordinate 24,764,853, forward strand.
AGAATGATCATAAGGGAATGGAATGGAATCTATTTAATGGAATTAAGTAACCTTGATTGGATGTTTTAAAATAAAGAAATGGAAAGGAATGGATGAATGGAATGTAAGTAATCTTGTTTGGGAGTAACATGGAGGGAATGAAATAAAATTATTTTATGACAATATTACTATTAGACCCCTATTTTAAAATAAAGTTTTGAATGTATAGGAGTATTTTGGGACTTTTAGTAAAAAAATTCATTAAATCTAATTCTATTCCCTTCCATTCTTCCCAGTTTTGAGGGGAATGAAAATTTGAGATTTTATGGGAATAGAGAGGAATGAGCGTTCCTTCTCACCCATTCGATTCCCTCCCACTTAAACTCCCAAACAAGGAAATTGACTTTCTATTCCCTCCATTAAAACTCTCAAACAATGGAAGGAAAGAATATTCTAAAATTATTTTTTTTCATTCCTTTATATTCCATTCTATTCCTTCCTCCCAAATGAGGCCTAAGTAGTAGAAGAAAAAAATACAAAAGGAAATCATTTACAACTACACGTCTATACTACTGAATGTTTAACACTAAGTTAAATACTAAGACTAAGTTACTAACACTAAATCTAACTTGCACAATACCAAACTTGAAGTAAAGGAAAAAGTCCAAAATTAAGTCCATATCTAATTCTTTGTCTAAATCTTTTAGTTAGAAAACAATATCGTTAAAATGTTCTTTTACCATTAATAATTTGACTAAAAACATTCATAAGATGCATTATTTAAAAGATCTTACTATTTGATTAATATTAATTTGAAAAATGCTTAAAAGACTTCACGTACAAATAGATTTGGACAAATAATTAAATTGACTCATTTAGTTATTAACTAATAGATTTTACAATTAAATAATTGTTTACTTACTTTCCAACGTACAACTTATGTAATTTATCAAACTTTATAACATACAGGAGAATGAATATATAGGTAGAACAATCGAAGTAGACTTAACCTCAAATGTGTACCAAACTCCAGAATCATACATAAATTGAAAAAGTAATAGATTCACAACTAACAACACTTAACTCCATAACCAGTTTAGTCCAAAAATATTTTTAATCAAGTTTAATCAAGTGCTTTCATTCAATTTAATATAAAATGTATTCAAAGTATACCCAACCTAAAACTTATACCCAACTGCAAGACCATACCAAAATTGAAAAAAAAAAAAAAAGTTAAGGATAACAAAAGAGGCAAAAGATTATTACAAATCTTAGATGGGCAAGTTGTTTAGGTTTTCAAATTTCCTAACTTTTGAATGATTATTACACCAAATCTTCTGTGGCAAATCGTTATTAACGAGTAAAAAAGTGACATTAGTGATAGGTGGCCAAGATTAGAATCAATAACACCTACCACCTAGGATTTGTTGTGATAATGTTATAGGATAAAGCATTTCTCTAAAGAATGTATATAAATCATGTATGTCCATATCTAACATTATGAAAGCTATTGAATAAATGGACTTAAATGAACCAAAGTAGTATATGTTAGGACATATGTGGAGATTGTTAAAGACATATGTCATGTAAATTGCTAATCCTTTGACAAAATGCACTTTACTTGTAATTGGGTAGATCTAAGATGGTTTGATACTTCAAAAAACATGTTGTTCAAGTTTAGTAATTGAAGCCATGCAAGTCTGACTAAGAAACAAGTAAAGAAGTATTGTTCATTAAAACTCGACATGTCTCGACAGAACCTATATATCGAGAATAAATGTTGAAGCTCGATAGAAGCTGTATCTGTTGAGAATTACGAAATCAATCTTTTCAAATCTTATTACACGCATATCCAAGGTGTATTTGTGTAGGGTTTCTTTTCTCACAACCCTATATATATATAAGGATTATTTTAAAGACCATCATAATGCGAATGCACAAGGAATCAGAAATCCCTACATGCATTGTGTGACCAGAGACAGAAATTGCTCTAGTTCATCATTCTCTTTGTAGAAGCTACTGCGTCTTTGCACCAAGGGTTTTGTGACAAGGAGCTTCTTGATCTTCATGTTGATGAACTAAAGAACTTTGCAGCCAACATCTTCCTCAAGTTGGTGTGTTAGTCACGTGCTGGATTCGTGCAAAGGAATTAGTCACGTACTGGGATCCATGCATCATTGGTTAGTCACGTACTTGGATTCGTGCATTGAACGGAAGAGTTGCCACTACAATACAAGTCCAATTGGGTATTGGGGTAAAGGTTCAACTGTAGGTTGGTATTAGGTACTGAGATTCCTTTTACTTGTAATCGTTTGTTTTGATAATAGTGGATTCTCGGAAGTGGTGACCTTAAATTCACTCGGTAGGGTTTTGTCTCGGAGGTTTTCCTATTCGTAAACAAACAACCGTGTCAAATTTATTTTACGTTGCATTTAGTTTAATTAGTGATTTGTTTGTGTACCACGTTATTGTATGTTAAATTGACTTAATTAATTAACTTGGATAAATAATTAATTAATTTGCCAATGGGTCAATACATTTTTGGTCTATTAGTATAAAATAAAGAGAAGTGGACCAAATGGACCAAAATAGACTAAAGGGACCGAAATGGACCACATGGACTGAAGTGAACCTAGTGGACATAAATGGACCGATTGAATGAAAGTGACTGAATGGACTGAAGTGAACCATTGGGCTAAAATAACGAAGTGGACTGAAATGGATTGAAATGGTGGCTTATGTGGCTTAACAAAAGGTAGTAATGATAAATATTACGTTTCGAGTTTAAGATACTATAGATTATAGTTGGGAGACTTGTGCTATAAGGGTTATGATTTTGGCCTTGCTATTTTTAAGAAGGTAATAGTTAGTTCTATTGAATGTTGGGCTCTTGTAGGTAGTAGGCCCTAGTTGCTGACCCAAATTTATGTTGCCAGGGTGCATATTGTAGGTAGGATAATTTTTGTGTTGAATCTTGTGGAATTTAGGATATAGTCATGTATATTGAGTGTATTTTTCTTCGGAGTGTTATAATTTGTAGTATTGTTTGTAAGCATTATAGAATTTGACTTTAGTGTGGAGATTTCAGTATGTTAATTGTTTATGTCATATTGTTCACTAAGAGTATGAAGAGTTTGGCTTATCTCCAGTATTTTGTAATTGGAGGTCTCTTTTTGGTTTAAATTACACAATGGTAAGTGGTAGAGGGTTTTAATTTCCACCTTTTATATAGTTAATGGTGAATGTGGCGGTCAGTTTCTCATTAAAATAAAAAAAGATATAGTTGAAAAGTACTGGACGTAGCCAAACCCATGTATGGTCCCCAATGTGTTTTTACTCAAATTGAATAGTTTAGCAACTGACTTATTATTTATTATATTTTTAAAGATATTGATAGTTATTTCAAATTTATGGTGTGAATGACTATGTTTTATCATCAAGCCAATGTATCAATTGATTTGAGATTTGATATAGAAGCTTACTAGTTAAGCTAATTAGAATCCATAACTACTCGATTTTCTTATGGGTAGAAATTAAGTTTGATGATGCGAAAATCTCACCAATGAGTTACACAATGCTTGTACGCTCGAAAATGCACTGCAACAAAAAGGAGAAGACC